>OX402566.1:1745000-2345000 GCA_948098915.1 Lampropteryx suffumata | reverse complement strand
ATTAATGTTCTTGCAATACCTAGTAATGGCATTTCGGTGTGTCAAATGTTTCGACATGTCAATTGTATGGGTTTGCTAATGGAGTTGTGGGGTCATTGCAGAATGCACGATACTTTGTGTTGTCATAAAACTGTAAATATTAAAAACCTTCAAGTTTATGTTTACAACAAAATGTTTTGAAAGCGTCTTGCTTGTAAAGAAGCAATGTATCAGTTTGAATTTTACAAAAGCATGCTTATATATTGTTGAACTTCAAACGAATTTAAATCTTTTTGCCTTCTTCTTCTTATCGTGTCTTGTCGTGTCCACACTGCACTGGTTCGAAAGACAACATTGAAGCAACATCCATTGATGAAAGTGTGCCTCAGAGGCACCTTTCGTGCACATAGCACATAGTGTTTAAATTTTTTAGGTTCTACGACATGCCGGTTTAATAGTACTGATATAAAAAACAAGAATAATAAAAATAATAATACCGGACATTTCACACATCATCTGGCCCCAAAGTAAGCAGAGCTTGTGTTATGGGTACCACATGACTGATGAACTACTTACATACTATTTTTTGTAAATACATACATATTATACATAGAAACACCCAGACCTGAGACAAATACTTGCAGATCATACAATCATTTGTCCCGCGCCGGGAATCGAACCCGCAACCTTTTGCGTCTCAGCCGGACTTAAGCCCACTGCGCCACAGCGGTCGTCTAAATAAAGAATAAAGCTGAAGTTTATACCTAAATGGTACATTTTGATAAACACGGGTTTTACTCACGTATTATTAAGTCAATGGAGGCACCGACATTGTTTCAATTTATCTAGAGTTTAAAGAATCTTCATCAGGGTGAGTTTGATCCGCGGTCCGTAAGTTGCCGCGAGCGTTCACGGTTCGCACCCGTGTTTGTCAAAATGTAAGTACAACTCTCGAAAGTTTTGAAAGTGAAATAGTGAATTACCTGCATGATGTCTTAATTCTTTGTATTATGAAGTGACATCGAAATAATATTTAATTTGATATTCTCGTGTTGGATAGTCCTAGCGGAATTCTAATTAATAAGTTGTGAGTTCTTAGAACAAGTGTGGACAATTTAATTATAGGTGTAATTTTTTTTATGACTGAGAATGCGATAAAATTCTAGACAGCCATTCTGCGTTGACGTTTAACATAGACAAATGACGATAGACTATGACTTTGTCTACTAATTTACCAAAACAATCACTTGAGATTTTGTTAATGTCAATAACACAAATCCCATTATAGAAAGAATATTTTTTACCGTCTTGCGAATAATCGATGCGCTTTTATACTATTTATTTTTTTCGAGTTATTTCCAGTTTTATTAGTAACTAGCGACCTGCCTCGGCTTCGCACGTGCAATGCTGATACTAAATATACTACAGAATGTCTTTATATAAAACGTTATCTAAGAGAATAACATAACCTAAGAGATAGACATATACCATCGCGCACTTTTTGTAGACCTTTTTAAGGTGTACAATACTGAAGTACATTATTTTGATCTATCTCGTTGGGTTCAGCCAGCGTTCGCAATGTAAGTGCAAAAAAAAATAGTTTATTTACGACATCATTAGAAACCTATAAAATTTAAATTGTTTTTCTACTATATTATGCATGTATTATACATATAAACCTTCCTCTGGAATCATTCAATCTATTAAAAAATATCCGTATCAAAATCTGTTGCGTAGTTTTAAAGATCTAAGCATACATTGGGACAGACATTAGGACAAATACTTGCAGATCATACAAACGTTTGTCCCGCGGCGGGAATCGAATCCGCAACCTTTTGCGTCTCAGCCGAACCTAAGCCCACTGCGCCACTGAGGTCGTCAAAATTACACTAATAAATAAAATCAATAATGCCGGACATTTCACACAGCAGTATCTGGCCCCAATGTAAGCAGAGCTTGTGTTATAAGTACCATATGACAGATATACTTATAGGTATACTTTTTTTTGAAATACATACATATTATACATAGAAACACCCAAACCCGAGACAAATACTTGCAGATCATACGAACATTTGTCCCGCGGCGGGAATCGACCCCGCAACCTTCGGCGTCTCAGCCGGATCTTAGTCCACTGCGCCACAAAGGTCGTCAAATCGTCAAATAAATTGCGTTCTATTAGTGCTAAATGATGAAACCTAGTCATCATTGTAAGATGAAATGTTTCACCTTTGTTATATGTATGTACGGTGATTGTTACTATTTAATCATAATCATCTATTATGGCGTAACTTGCTTAGAACTGATCAAAGAAGATAACCCGCATGAAAGGAGCCTCTTAGTCGTACGTTATTCCTTTCTCCACACTGGTTCGAAATAACTAGTAACACGAAAATAAGAAGAAAAGAAGAAGAAACGCAGTTTTCTTAGAGATTAACTACCAAAATTTCTAAGCTTCAAATTGCTTATACCGATCCCGGATATACCAATATACTGCAGTCACAGATGTGGTATTTTAATAAATTTTACCATTTCCAAATTGTTGTCCCAGATATATATACCTACTGCTAAATTCAGTAATAAATAAATAATGAAGGATATTTCACAGCATCATCTGGCCCCAAAGTAAGCAGAGCTTGTGTTATGGGAACCACATGACTGATATATTACACTACTACTCATTTATTTTGCAAATACATACATATTGTACATAGAAATATACTCAAACCTGAGACAAATATTTGTAGATCATACAAACATTTGTCCCGCTACGGGAATCGAATCAGCAACCTTCTGCGACTAAGGCTAGCCTTCGCCCACTGCGCCGCAATGGTCGTCAATTTAAGCGCTTCCGGGCTTTTAATAGTTTAGGTTTGTCCCAGATATATACTAGGCACTAAACAAATTCAAATTCAAATATTTTTATTCAATACAATCACAAGGATCACTTTCGAATTTCTCAGAGCGTTTCAAACCACAGAAACTGTATTTAGCAAAATTTTTGCGTTTCAGAGCGTCGATGTGATTATACAAAAGTCAAGTCAAAGTTAAAGTCAAAAGATACTTTGTTCAATACAATCACAACGATCACTTTGAAACGTCTTACATACTAGGTGAATTTATGTGCCAATTTATCCTAACCCAAGCCCGAGAAGAATTGGCTAGAAACTCGTCTTGGTTCTAGTGCTTTTTTACATGATCCATCTTATAACTACCTTAACTACGAAATACTAATAAAAGAGAGTTTATAAATTTCAAGTGTGTCGGTTAACTGTCTGACGGCAGAGCGACAAGAGGCCATGCATTCATATCAATGCATTCTAGTCACTGCTTACGTCATCATCATTGTGCATTAACTTTACGAATTTATTCCCATCTTACACAAACCTACTGTCAAAATCCGTTAAATGTCAACTGACAACTATTGATTTACCTATCATCGTGACGTAACTTTCACTGCACATCGATGACCCATGTGTCGCAGTGGGCGAAGGCCCGCCTGAGCCGCAGAAGGTTACGAGTTTCCAGCCGCACGGGACAAATGTATGATCTGCAAATATTTTTCTCGGGACTGAGTATTTTTCTATTTATGAATTTCCAATAAATATAATAAAAAAAGTATATAAGTAGTATATCAGTCATGTGGTTCTCATAACGCGCTCTGCTTAATTTGTTGCTAGATGTTGCTGTGTGAAAGGTTCAGAATTATTCACTCGAGTGCAATTAGTTGAACAAAGGTCTAATGACGAACTAAAGTAGCTCATTGTAAGTCTATTGTCACTAGTTTTGACATCATCTTCAAGAGAAACAAAATATTTGTGTAATAGATGAGCTCTGATTCATTCTATCTTATTATGAACTAGCTTCTGCCCGCGGCTTCGCACGCATAGTACATACATAAAAAGTAGCCTATGTCCGTTCCTAAGATACAATCTATGTACATACCAAATGTGAATGGTGCAAAACAAAAAGTTCGCTACCAAACTTCACAGGATCACCCGCTAGGCCAATCTGAAGATTTCCTAAAATTTTCATCGAAATCGGTCCAGCCGTTTGGGAGTCTATAGGGAACATACATACACACATCGCCTTTTTACCGACTTCATCAAAAAGGAGGAGGTTCTCAATTCGTTGGAATCTTTTTTTGTGGAAAGTAGATTTATTTACTATATATATAATATGGGTAGGCCAAATAAACGCTTTGCTCTAATGAGACAGCGAGGTATCGGAGTAAACGAAAATATCATCGATGTATACAATTTTTAGATTTTAGACCGATTTTGATAAAATTTAAATAAAAAAATAATTTTCCATATCGGTTTAGGCGTTTTCGAGTAATACATAAATAAAATAGATTCCGACGAATCGAGAACCTCCTCCTTTTTGATGAAGTCGGTTAAAAACAAACGTCGCATATATGAAAATTACCGCAGTAGAAACAAGCAGTTAGGTAGATAATTCAAAGAAAAGGTAAGAAGGTAAAGTAAAAATAACAAAAAAAAATAACAACACAGTACCAACAATAATACAAACGTACATAATACGTAATAAATTGTACAGATTAATCAATCTTTCAATATATTGTATAAACCCATTTACCTCCTGTACCTTAAATAACGATAAGAAAATACCTCTAAAGACCTTTAGCAGTGAAACCGTCATTCTATAGATACACCGATAGGTCCCATCCAAACCAGTTACCCTGTCTACCCTGTCTTCACTTTCCTCGACCTTAGACCCTCGCCGCCAATTTCACTAGATTCTCATGGCCATTATTATTATACGTAGACTTTATGTTTTGATTGATTTCTTCAACAGCTTCTTCTTATTGTGTAACTAGTTAAGACCCAGTGTGGTGAAATTAGAGTGCACTTCGGAAGCTCCTTGCGTGGCACTTGTCTACGAATTTGCCCATCAAAGTAGACCAGCCGATGTTCTTATAGCTTCGTACATAAAGTATGGAGTGCGTCTGGCCTAGAGAGGTTTGGTGATGTAGTATCTAAATTTGCTAAATTGCTTGAAATTGTCGTGACATTATAGTTGATACTAGTGGTCGCCCACTGGTCGAAATTCAACCAAAATTAATTAATAATTAATGTCTTTTTTGCATAATTAAAAAAAAATATTAGTATACTGCACTCTTTCTCTATATAAACTATAAGTGTTCGAAATTTCATACTCTTCCGTCCGCGCAGTTTTTGTAAAAAGGGGTACAAAGTTTTTGCTTCACGTATTAATATATAAATGTATTGCCCAGAAAGTAAGTCAACATCAGAAGAGCGAGAAGAACGCCATGTTATAGAACCAACAAATTTCACAAAAAAATTGCCAGGTGCACAACAGGAGCCTCAGAGCCACTCAGAGGTGAACATTAATCCTTTCACCACACTTGTCCAAATAACTAGTGACACGTTAAGAGAGAAGAGCGATCAAATAACTCTTAGTAATGATCGTAATCGTAGAAAACTGAGTTAAATCGAAAGGAAATATCAAATATACTTGTTCTAATCCGGTTACGATTAGAGTTATGTCACTTCCCCGGTCGATATGCGATGATTGTAATCATTTAGAAATAGAAATAGTTTTTGAGAAATGTTGCAAGATATTGAGTCATACAGTAAGTCATCATTCACATATATCACCTAAAAACATTGGCATGCAAATCTTGTATTGGGTTTCAAACACGAATCGATTTATATAATATCAGATTATAGCATTTGACTATAATTTATCTAATACCAGCTGTCCCGTTCGCGAATTCGTCCGCGCGTTTTAATAAGGAAAAAAAATATCAAATTGTAAATTTAAACCATTCTCGAATCCACTCCAGTCCAGTCGTTAGGATGAGTTTAATTACAAAGACTCACAGATGATTTATATACATATATATAAAGACTAGTAAAATTTCCAGAGAATTTTTTTCTCGGTAATACGTATTAGTGATCCCTACAAAAAAACTTAAAAAAACTGTTTTTAAGGATACCTCCCTACATGTAAGGTGGGGTTGATTTTTTTTATATTATACTACCCTATCGTGTGGCATATCATTGGATAGGTCTTTTGAAGATACTACAAGCTTTCTATAACAGTTATCGATACTGATTTCAGTTTGATAATTATTACCTACTCTTTAAAGTGGCCATTTTTGATGGAGGTCTGAGTCTCCCCCCTTTACCGGCTAAATTACTGTTTGGAGACACCCAAAATGTTTTTACGTTTTAAAAACTAAAAAGAAACCGACTTCATTGAATGAAATTTGAGCCTATAATACATTTTTAGTGGAAAGTAGATGTATTTTGTATATATAATATGGGTAGGCCAAATAAACGCACCGCTCCAATGAGACAGCGAGGTAGTCGAAGTCATGAAAGCGTCATCGATGTACCTATAAAATTTTTAGATTTTCGTCGATTTTTCAGCTCGACCGATTTTGATAAAATTTATATGGGACCACCTGTATAGTATACCCTTTCAAACAAAAAAAGAATTTTCGAAATCGGTTCAGCCGTTTTTGAATAATCGGTGAACATACATTAAAAAAAAAGCCGACGAATTGAGAAACTCCTCCTTTTTTATAAAGTCGGTTAAAAATAGGTGGTTATATAATAATGCATGACATTTCACATAGCATCATCTGGCTCCGAAGTAAGCAGAGCTTGTGTTATAGGTACCACATGACTGATATACTACTTATATACTTTTTTATAGTATATAAGTGGGTGTTTCTATCTATATTATATAGAAACACCCAGAACCGAGGCAAATACTTGCAGATAATACAATCATTTGTCTCACGGCGGGAATCGAACCCGCAACCTTCTGCACCTCAGCCGGGTCTTGTCCCACTGCGCCACTGAGGTCGTTAAATTGAAATAGGGTTATTATCACGGATAGTGAGGCTCTAATAGATTTGGAGAAGTAATCTGATTTGTTAACCATAAAAAAAAAAAAAATTGCCATTAATATTAATTATAATGGTGTTGAATTAGTTTGAGACCTGAGCACTAGTCATTCCTAACCTTACCGACTTCGAAAGCTTTCAATGTGCGTGCTCATTTGCGCTTGCCCATTTTTTTTTAACATTCTCTTGCATGATACTCTCGACATAGCTCTCCTACATAATCATTGACATAAGAAAGTCGCAAATCACCGATGGGCTCCAGAAATGATCTAAGCAGAGATAATGAGAAGATGAGACGCTTGCGCAAAACGTGCTCTAAACTAGGGTTGTCAATGTTGCCATTACTGACTTTTTCATTTTTTACAATCAATATAAATGCTATATAGAAATTATGGGTTTTTTTTGCCTTTTGTTTAGAAGTAAATCATATATTAATAAGAAAATTGAAAAATTGGTTTGCATGTTTCCAACTAACCTACTTATAAAATAAATAAATAATTCCAGATATTTTACACAGCATCATCTGACCCCAAAGTAAGCAGAGCTTGTGTTATGGGTACCACATGACTGATACTTATATACTTTTTTTTGTTAATATTACATATTATACATAGAAACACCCAGACCCGAGACAAATTGCCGATCATACAAACATTTGTCACGTGGCGGGAATCGAACCCGCAACCTTCTGCGTCTCAGCCGGACCTTGGCCCATTGCGCCACAGAGGTAGTCACATGTTTATAATACACTTGCTTCTGCCCGCGGTATTACACGCATGGTACCTACATAACCCTTATGCTATTTTATGTCACTACATACCTATATACTAAGTTTTGGAAAACCCTTCAGCTTTTATGACGTCATTGAGCAACAAACATATAAACATTTAAACACACTTTTGCATTTATTGTTTTTAGATTTTTTAGTTTCTAGATTAGGTATTATTAACAAGTAAATTAATATCAATTATTTAATGACCTGTGTGGCGCAGTGGACCAAGATCTGACTGAGATGCAGAAGGTTGGGGGTTCGATTTCCTCCGCGGAACAAATGTTTATATGATCTAAGTATTTGTCTCTGGTTCTGGGTCTGGGTGTATCTTTATGATTATGATTATGATTATCCGGCATTATTTATTTTAATTTATTAATTTCAAAATGTGGCGATGGCGCCACATGAAAAATTAAAACTCGCTGTCTTGCGTTTTGAAATTTCTATAAATATCTCGCGATACTTAACATGATTAGGAGATTTATAATATTAGTAGGCATCTCTTATTTTATAATATAAATTGAATAATGTTTTTAATTTTAATTGGACAACCCTAAAACAATACTCAATACAGTTCAGTTTAAGGAACTCAGTTGTTCTCTGATTTCCTAAATTGGGAAAATTGCCAGTTAGAAGCACGAAGCTTGCGTTCTGTCCAATTAGAAAATGCAGTGGTGAGTTGTGACAGCCGTTTCCTACAGACATAACATCGAGAGAGCTTATAAATGGCAATTTACTTCCGTAAATAAATACATAATGGTTATCTCATTCAACTTAATATACATAAAAAAACGAGCGAGCCGCGAGCCTTACAGTACGCTGATGTGTAATATCTGACATCTCACCTTGGTTATAAGCAACTGTGATTGCGACGCGCGAGCTTCAAATCAAATAGCGTGCGCTTCCCTGGCTTCCTTTTACACACGTCCGTCCCTTTTCATTAAATCACTCCCACAGATTGCAGAGAAGCGAAAGTAAAGATAAATAAAATAAATAAATAAATAATCCCGGACATTTCACACAACATCATCTGGCCCCAAAGTAAGCAGAGCTTGTGTCATGGGTACCACATGACTGATATACTACTTATATACTTTTTTTTTTTAGTAAATACATACTTATCATACACCCAGACCAGAGACAAATACTTGCAGATCGTACAAACATTTGTCCCGCAGCGGGAAACGAAGCCGCAACCTTCTGCGTCTCAGCCGGACCTTAGTCGACTGCGCCACAGAGGTCGTCACAGATGTTATACATCAAAAATCTTTTTGACAATAATTTTATTAAGTACCTATGTAGGTACGACGACATTGTAAAGATCGCAGGAAGTCGGTGGATGGAGAGGGCTCAATATCGTTCTTCCTGGAAATCTATTGAGGGGGCCTATGTTCAGCAGTGGACTTCTTAAAGGCTGATATGATGATGATGATATTACGTACTTTTAAATAAATTCACCAAGTGGGTATCGTGCAGTAAAAACTTTCGAATAGGGATAAGAATGACCAGTAGGGCGATTATGGAACTCTTGATACAAGCAATGTCTATCAGTTTCGATAAGCAATAGGCATTATTTCAATCAATCATATACGATGCATTTAAATGCTTAGTACGCTAAACACGGTTCCTACCACAATCGTACTTTGTAAATTGGTCGAGTTATAGTTTGACACCAACTTCAGATTGTAACTAGCGATAGAAGCCGATAGAAATCGCAGCAATCCGTAATACCAATTCATCAATAGTAACTGAAAGCTATTAGTATCAATGTTTTGATAATATTAAAGTTCCATAATCGCCCCACAGTTGTCAGCTCCCTAAACAATTCACATCCATAGGTATACAAAAAAAAAGTATGGAGCTATAATTTTTTTAAGGTTTACAAACCAGGTTGTTTCTCAAATTCTAGTCGGTATAGTCTAACTAGCCGTCGTATTTTTTCATGTAATTTCATCATAATTTAAAAACATTTAAAGGATTTAATTTATGACTAATGGCTCCTATAAAGTTGAATATTTATTAAACGAATATCTTGAACGATTCAGTTTTTGGAAAATTTTCAAAATGGCGGAGATATGGGGGTCGAAAACGTAAAAAAAGTTATATATCAGTCATTTCGAAAAATGTTCATGAGGTCTACAGCTCACAGAGCCACTAGTGTATGACTTATGGCTACTATAAAGTTTAATATATAACTGTTCTAGAAACCTTTTAATATCAGACAGACAGACTTAGCGAGACTATAAGGGTTACTTGTGGACTTCGGATCCCTAAAAACTTCAATTATAAGTCAAAACGATTTACATTCAATTCAATTATATGAAAAAGTCTTATTAACCAAAAACTAGCACAAAGCAACACCACAGCTGTCAACTTCAAGAATAAGAAGATTAATTTTATTGACGTTGACGTGAAAAAGCGCGCGAACACAACATCGGTACTCTCCCACGTTGTGCGTTTTATTATGCAAAAATCATTCGTCAATTGTTTTGCGGACTCGATATGCATCTCGTTTTTATCGCGATCGAGTGTTGCATTTTGTCTACTGCTTGTGAAACTAATTAAAAAAAGAATGACGTAGGGAGATTTGCATACAAAATAGATAAATCACTTGTAAAATTTGATAAACATCACATCCTGAGTAAATTGAAATAAAATTTGTCTAAAACAAAACTTATTAAATAACAAAGGTACAATAGCGACTCGTACAATGTCAAACATTACTGGACATAAATAAAAAACAATATCTTAACCAAACTTCTGCATAAGTCATTCCTTATTTAAAAAAAATTACGTTCCAAATTCATTTTTAAAATTAACAAGAATGATAACCACGCGACCCACTTACCTTCATGTCGCAGACACCGTGTGATAGTAGACTTTTTGTCACAGATACCATCACATAACATTATTGTTGAGTGAAGTCACAGATTATATTATAATACTCCAAGCTAGTCTCACTTTGGTCTCTCGCTACTTATTACTAGACTAAGCATCGATCACCGAATAGATGGTTGACTGCTAGTGGCTTTCACAGAGTCCATTGGGTGACGAAAATAATTTATATCAACTCGCTCAATGCATTATGCATTTAAATCGAATAATTATCCTCATTGGAATAAACTATTTTAAAAAACAAAGTTCAATTCCATTTTCAAACTTTAAAATGTTCGGCCACTGGTATATGGAACCTAAATCCAACTGGTTACAGTACATTTTACATTGCAAGTTAGCTTGAAGTTACTCAAAGTAATGTGGGTAAACTATTTGGGCCATTGTAGCAATAGTCTATGATTGATGTGTCTATTCAAATGATACGCTTTTAATTAGTTCTAATGAACCTAGATTACCTATTGTTACTAAATATTGTGATAATGTCAAAGTTCTAGTAGATTTTATCGTAAGATTTTTCTTTTTGTAGTAGTGCGCAATGCCGGTATTCTTCAACCGGTGAAATAAAACATTACGCGAAGGCGCCTTATCCATTGTCAAATAAAATGACTAAATACGTTAGTTAGAAGGTTTGCAAATATTTGTGTCGTGTCTATGTTTAGTCTGCCTTTTTTCTAAATGTAATCTCAAAATTTGCGAGACTAAAATAAATAAAATAACTAGTAAGTGTAAATCACATGGTAGGTGGTCTATATGTAGATTATAAATTGCATTACTATTTCTAGAAGGGAAGGTCGCGGGTTCAAGTACCGACGGGGTCAACGTTTTTGCGATCATTTTTATCATCCATCTAATAAATTGTAATTGAGGACAATTCGAACAGACGTTCGTATAAATATACTTTTAACTTTCAAATTAATATAAAGGTACAAATTATCATGTCTATAATGACCAATCTTGAAATTCATAACTCACAGTCATATAACTACATACAAGCCATTGATAACCCCATCATTACTTACGTAATCATCTGTACAGTCGCCAGCAAAAGGTCTCAACTAAGATTCAGTCAAAACAAAATTAGTTATAATTGTAATCTCCAACTTTTAAATTCTATACTTAACCATCACTGCATTCGTTTAAAAAAAAGGATTTTCTGTTAAGTCGGTTTACGGACGATAATTTTACGTGATAACGTCATAAAAAACATTGATGAAAAATTGCATTAACCTATTAAGATGCGTCACAAGCCGAATGCTTAGGCCGATCGTGCCTCTCTATGGCATGTTCCGCGCTCTCGCTTGCACGCTCACTCGGGTCTCGTGACAATTTTTCTTGCGTGCAACCGGCGATCATTGATTTAGAAGACGTTATCACGTCAAAATATGAGTTACCAGTGCCCGTTTGTGGCTTTATGCACGTAGTACATACATAAAAATAAGCCTATATTATTCGATTCCAGCCGAGATATTTATCGATTCTATTCTATTCTATTCTACTCTGTCGCGGCGACCATCTTTGCCTGGTTGGTCACAGACAACATCTATACTATGTTTCGTAAAAACAATCCAGTGTAACGGCTCGATTGAGCCACAAACAAACATATTATTTAAACATTAGCTGTTCGCGACTTCGACTTCGTTTTAATAAGAAAACATTTTTTTTTAACCATTTTCGAATCCACTTGACACACACACAAAAAAATCCATCAAAGTCGTTCCACCCGCTTAGGAGGAGTTTAATTAATTACAGACACACGAACAGAAGATTTATCCATACTATATATATCTATATATATTATGAATGCGAAAGTGTCTTTGTCTGTCTGTTTGTTACGTGTTTACGGCTAAACGGCTGTAACTGTAAAATAGGTGATGAAAGTTTGTTTGGGCAACTCATATTTTCTTGTGTTCAAAAAATCTGAAAAGATCTGAAAATTCATATTTAGGCTTATGATAAGAAATAAAGAAGTACGTGTTTCAACGTTTTTGCAAAATGAACCTTGAAGGGGGTGAAATAGGGGATTAAACTTATGAGATGTTCCTTTAGATGCACAGAATGCATTCCTTACAAAAATAAAAAGTCCCGGGTAACAGCTAGTATAATATAAAGATACAATTATAGAAAAATTTAAATATCTACACAAACTTTTTTAATATTAGTGGATAGGATAGGAAGTAGGATAATTATGAATACATATAAATATTGAATGAATGAAAAAGTTAAAGAAATAACGGTCAACCTCATTGGTTATTTCAATTGAAACTATTTTGACTGACCTTACGGCTCAGTTGGTGGAAACTCGGCCATTCGCGCTGTAGGTAATAGATTCAATTCCTGTAGGGGACAAATATATCTAAATGGCTATGTGAAATGCAAACCGAATAAATTCAATTTTTAGCTGAATTTACACAAAAAATCAGTTATCTGTAATATTTTACGCTCTATTGACTGGTAAAACATAATAAATACCTACAGTTTCTGATAAAACCAGTTTGAATAAGTTATAAAAAAAAGCTTATTTTGTAGTGCATTAGTCCTATCAATGTTTTTTTAGTCTTGGTCCATAAATATTTATACAAGTAAAAATGCACCAAGCAATTTTTGATTTTTACATGCTAAGCTAATTTTGACTGAGAGTTGTTTAGCTACTTGTGAAGGTTGCGTAATTTTGCTTGACTTCGGGGTCAATTGGAAAGGTAAATATGCTCAAATCATTCTAAAATTCAACATTTTGACAAATGACTTACGTACACGAAACAGCTCCATGTAATTTTGCCTATTCATAATTCACAACAATAAAAATCAGTTGCCGTGCGTTAGGGCCATCTTATAATGACACATAAGTTAATGAGTTGTTTAAATATGTTGTATATTTTTTCTTTTCGTGTCACTAGTAACTTCGAACCAGTGTGGTGAAAGGGTTAGAGGTGTCTCAGAGGCTGCTCAATAATAATAAAAAAGTTGTCATAGTCAAGTCAAAAGATACTTTATTAAATACAATCACAAGGATCACTTAGAAACGTCTTACATACTAGTTGAATTTAGGTGCCAATTCCTGCTAACCCAAGAAGAACGGGCAAGAAACTCGTCCTGGTCCTAGCGGTTTTTTGGATGATCCATCTTATAACTACCTTAACTACGTAAATGTCATGTAAGAGAGTTTATACATTTCAAATGTGTCAGTTAACTATCTGAAGGTAGAGCGACATGAGGCCATGCATTCTTATCATGCTCCTTTCGTGTACTTGGCACGTCAATTCTTTCCAAGTCCGAGAATTGATTGGATTGACATGGTACTCATCCTGCTCTTCTTCATCCTGCTCTTCTTCATTCTGCTATTCTTCGTTAATAGCATGTGTCATAATGATGACAATTTTGCCAAAGTTTATATTGGTTTAGTAGGGAGTCACAAAGTCGTTCTTGCCAGTTCTTCTCCGGCTTGGGTTAGGATGAATTTGCACCTAAATTCACCTAGTATGTAAGACGTTTCAAAGTGATCCTTGTGATTGTATTGAATAAAGTATCTTTTGACTTTGACTTTGAATCGTATGTTGTCGTTCGTCGTTTGTTATTTTATGTCTTTTATTATAAAATATAAGAAAAAAAAACTTATACGTATTATTTTTTGAAGTGAAAACTTCATTTAGCGCGGTACGCATATTTTTAGATGAGGTAAAACCTCTGGATTCGCTACACCGTTACCGTCTGGGGCGAGACGCAGCCGGCTGCCGCGCTCGCCCCATTTGATTATAAACCTTAATTCACATGTTTACAGTCTACTTTTGGAGAAATTTACTGAGTTAGGTTCTTTGATATATGATCTGCATTCTGAACAAAAAATATTGCATCATCTGTGTTCGTTTAGTATTTGATTGGCAGTCGCCATAATTACTGATTTTGAAGTGATTTATTACTAAACTCTAACGCGCCAAAATAAGTTTTCACTTCTTTCGGCTCTCCCGGAGTGCAACCCGATTTTTTAATATTTTTTAATTACAAAGAAACACAACACTTTTATTCAAATTATTCACAGTTCAGTCAATATTATTTACACCCGAGCTTTATTTGGATAAAATCAGCAAAATTACAAAAAAAAAAACAAAATAACTCGGGAAAAATAAATAATATAAGAGCGAAATGTTTGTTTCTGCCAAAAATGACCAAAACTAATGGGGGTAATTCTACTAATTTCTGTTAGCTCTATTGGAAACGAACCGCAGCTACGTTTTCGTATTCTGCTTATGTACGACTCAGCTTACGCTACGTTTACAAAGTCGTCAACGATCGATCGAATGTTTTATTTTGTTTGGTCATAGAAATAACAGAATAGGTTTTTAGGTAATTATCGAACCGTAATTGGAGCCGAGACGTAGATGGATTAGAACGGAACGATTACCGTTGTAAATTAACAGAATTAGCCCCTGGTCCTAGCGCTTATTTCATTATGACACATGCCGAAGAAGAAGACGACTTAAGTCATCGTTAGGTCATCTCTATTAGTTCTCATTATTATTTAATGTCCTCGTCTAGTACATACTTAGATCTAGTACTTAATCATGTAGCAATCTAGACTTACCTACCTACTTATTGGAAATATGTGCAGACTATTTACTTAAGACATTTACTTAAAGTAAGTAGCTACTTAGGTATACTTACTTATCTAATAATAATTGAACATAATTTATTTAACATTTATTTAAAAATAATTACAGAAATGTAGAGAATAAACAATAATATAAATACTGACTGGCCGGTCAGCCCAGTTGGTTAGCTCTGCCTTCTGGAGGGTTCAGGGTTCGATTTTCTCCCAGGACAAACATTTAATTAATGAATGTGTTTGTTCTGTGTCTGGGTGTTAGAATATCTTAAAAATACATAAGTATTCTATCACTCATCTGGTCACCATAATACAAGCTATCCATGGTTTGGGACTAGATGGTGTTATGCGCATTGTCCACCAATATTAACTGTATTAACTATTTTTAAATAAATACTTATGATACTGTATAAAACCCAGACAAAAATTAAACACCTATGTTCTTCACACAAATGTTTATCCTGGAAGGGAATAGAACCCTCTACCTACAGTGCGACGGCAGAGCTACTACCAACTGAGGTGACAGGTCAGTCAACTTGTTACGATCCTGTTATACCTACTTCCTTTGGTAATTTCTTTCATCACATTACTTATACCTACATGCGTGGCGGCAACCTACCTACTCTTGACCTATAGATTTGAGGACCTCTATGGCAGAAGGCGAAGGCCCGTCTGTCTAAGATGCAGGAGGTTGCGGGTACGATTCCCGCTGCGTGCGGCACAAATGTTTGTATGATCTGCAAGTATTTGTGTCAGGTTTGGATTTTTTTAACCGACTTCAAAAAGGAGGGGGTTCTCAAATCGGTTGTATTTTTTAAATTAATATTTGCTACTTCATAACTCCGTGATTTATGCACCGATTTAAAAAAAAAATATTTTAATGTTGAAGGATGTAACTTCCCGATTGGTCTCATAGAAATCATCAAAATGTCATTCAAATAAACGATTTTTTTCGGTTCGGTTTCTTTTTAGATTTTAAAACGTAATTATCTCAATACTACTGGACATCAAACAAGAGATTTCGTGTCTCTATCGATGCGTATGCGCAGTATTAGATAATGTAACACTTTCGAATCACAGTTACCGTCATTTACAAATAATAACGGAAAGGTCATAAACTCCCGTGTGGAGGAAGAGGCAAGTCACGAGGTTAGGGCGAGCTGTAGTAGAAGCTAAGCTATGCTGTGCTATGCGAAATTATTGAAATTTTTATGTCGGCCCCTACACGGGTCCGGCGTCTTGCCGGGGAGGTGCGATCAAGCTCTCACGGTGTGACGGAACCACAAACAAATTCATCTAGAGAATCTTCACCAGGGTGAGTTTGATCCGCGGTCTGCACGTTGCCGCTCGAGTTCACGGTTCGCACTGAATGTATAGTACTACTCACGAAAGTTTTGAAAGTGAAATGTATACAACAAAAATAAATGTATATAAGTAGTATATCAGTCATGTGGTACCCATAACACAAGCTCTGTTTACTTTGGGGCCAAATGATGCTGTGTGAAATGTCCGGCATAATTATTATTATTATACAAAGCCAGAGCCAGAAAGCCCGTACATTTATAATGCCTATACTGACCGAAAACAAACTATCTAGCGGTTGTAACCATATCACTACCATCTTGACCAACCACCAGAGATCTATTCTTGAGGTAATTTATCAGACAAAATATATCCAAATATTAATTTAAAGCTAAGGTGCAGAAAAGTTGAGTAATATGTTAGCCAATAGCTTCAGTACTCTAAGTGGACGGTCAGCTTTGCTAAGCTTATACTCCATTACATCATCTTTGACCAGCCGTTTTTCTCTATTTACAAACAAACGAACATATAACTTACGTGTGTTTGTGTTTAACAATCATCAAACAGCCTACTAATGTATTTTTTTTATATTCTAAACAAATTTAGAGAAATGATAAAGACTTAGGAATGATTAGATTTTTGTAAGTTTGTAGAAAATATGTTTGTTTATAGAAAAACTCAAAAACTACATAACAGTTTTAATATTAAAGTGAGTGTCATGGATCACTTGGTTAGAACGAAGTTTCTATCGTAGTATATAATTATTAATAAACGTATTATATTATTGATTAACAAATACAAATGAATGAATTACTAGCGTCTGAGAGCAATTATCTAATAATTAATTAATTGAAGGTATGGCAGGAAAGTTTGTTATTAATATATTTTTTCGTGTTGTGAAAATTAATACTTTATTGTACATCATTCAATTCATCTAATTCATTCGTTCATTCGTTCATTTTAAATTGCACCCGTGCGAAGCCGGGGTAGATCACTAGATAAATCAAAAAGGAATAAAGAAAATATTTATGAAAGCGTCATTCAGATTCTTCATTTGACGTGAAGATGTCTCATAGCTCTTATAAATTGATTAGTTTTTTCGTGTATTTTTTGTATGTGGAAATCTTAGCTGGATTTTAATTAATATATTATGACTTTGTTATTACATGCCATTATATGAAGATAAATAGTAAATGATTAACCGATTCTTTAGCAGAATTCTTAATTTTGGAATTTTTAACTCGTATTGCATGTTTTATTCAGAAATCTTAGCGGAAATTTTAATCAAGAAATTCTTAAATGCTTAAGAAATGCTTTTGAGACGTCTGAGTCTAGGCAATTTAATTATATATTGACAACCTCTGTGGCGAACCTAGTGGAATAAGTTCCGGCTGAGACGCAGAAGGTTGCGGGTTCGATTCCCGCACCGGGACAAATGTTTGTATGATCTGCAAGTATTTGTTTCGGATCTGGGTGTTTCTATGTATAATAATTATGTATTTACAAAAAAAAAAGTATATAAGTAGTATATCAGTCATGTGGTACCCATAATACAAGCTCTGCTTACTTTGTGAAATGTCTGGCATTATTATTATTATTATTATATATGTACCAGCTGCTGCCCGCGGCTTTGCACGCGTGGTACCTACATAAAAATTAGCTCCTATGTCCTTTTCCAAAGGCCCATCTATCTCTATACCATCAAAATCGGTTCAGCGGTTAAGGCGTGAGAACGTAACAAACAGACAGACATACAGAGATACTTTCAGATTTATAATAATAGTTTGATTATGTTGCAATTTTATTTCAACAACGAGGAATCCCGAGAAAGTTCTAGACGGCCATTCCGTGCTGACGTTTAAAATAGACAAATGACGATCGACAACGATATTATGACAAAGCAATCACTTGACAAAATCGACATCGAGACAGATGCAATTATAGGAAGAGAACTTCGTTCGGGGTTATTGAAAAATCACAATCGCATAAATTTCTTGGCCATTTTAAAATGTATCGGCAGATTGTGATTTTAGTGAAAGTGCAATTTTATGTACCTAATCAAGAACCTTAGGTATTCAGAGTCAAGTCCAAGATTTATATTGTAAGTTTGCACATGGCCACATTTTGCATAGTAGTCAATAAGTAGGTATTTCGTTCGTGACAGGTTGTAAGCCTATTAACGCTAATAGAATACGAATACTAACTATTGACCTAAATATAACTTATTTTAAATATCTCTTAATTTGGGTCAAAAATTAAAAACATGCGCGATACTTTTAGGTATAAAAGTAATATTAAATCCTATTAATATTATAAATGTGTAAGTATTTTTTTTCAATCAATCAATAGCCGTAGCTAATGTACCACGCAATCAAAGCCGCGGGCAGCAGCATACTCGACGCAGTCTCTAATGCACCTACATTCTCCAATTGAACAATTTTAAAAACAAAGAGCAACTTTCTAGCTTCCACCTAGGTAATTGAATTTCATATTTTTTCTTATATAATATCTAAATATATTAAGTATGCTAATTAAACAATATTTAACGTTATGCGGGTAGGTAAAGTTTTTTATTTTGCAACATTATTCAGTAGGTAATCTAAACTACTTATTATAAATAGTAGTTTCTCGGTGAAACCCACATTTTTAACCAACGATTTTTTTGTTACACTCGTAAAAACTCGTAGGTAACTAGCTCTAGCTGTGTACAGCAGTAGCTTCTTCTTTTTCTTGACGTGCTATTGATTAGTTCGTACCAGTGTGTTGAAAGAATGATGATGTTCTCCTGCAGTTTCTTAATGCTATGGTAATAGCCAGATACCTCAATGGTTACTTTGACAATGAATGAATGAAATAAATAAAAAATGGTTCAAATGGACACAAAATTAATAGTTAATTTGACAAAGAAAATCTATAATAAGTAGCGACATAAGTAATTTATATGTACTAGTTCGGCTAAAAATATTAAAGGTAAAAGAAAATGGAGCGTATGGTATTGATGGTTTGTGTCATCAATGGTACCCACCATTGATGACACAAACCATCCCATCTGCTAACGCTCTTGTATGTAATTTAATTGAAATTTATTTATTTATTACGTATGAATGAATTAATGAAAATTCTTTATTGTACACCTTAAAACTAAATATTTTTAATCCTTTATTGCACAAAAAAAATATAAATGTAAAATAGGTGGGCTTAATGCTTAGAGCATTTTCTACCAGACAACCTGCAAGGATGAGAAAGTAAAAAGTAGGCGAGCTAACTTAATCTAAAAATAGGGAATATATATATATATATATATATATATAGCAAATAAGATACATTTAAAAATACATACAATAACAATTATCAATTACAACAGTACAGAAAATATTGAAGATAATTATATAAAAATAGTATGAGTGACGAGTTCAGTAGTGAAACCGAGCATGCCGCATGAGCAAGCGCTCGGCTGAGATGCAAGGGGATGAGGGACGTTATAGTGTATACCTTAAACTAGAACCAAAAAAAGCTACAAATCTTGAACTTTACTCAGAAAGTATTCGTAGACAAGTTTTTTAAACACTGCTTTACTGGGTGCAGATATTATTTTAGTGGGGAGAATTCCATAAACCAACAGCCACTACCTCAAAAGATTTAGTACGATAAGAGGTTGAGTGATTTGGAGTTGCCAGAAGAAGATTATCGGTTAGATCTTAGGTTACGGTTATGGGTGTTAGAGAGGAAGGAAAGTTGGGATTTCAGATACTGTGGGGAATAGGGATCATTAAGAATTGAGAAGAGCAGACACGATATTCTTACATTTCTTCTATCACGAATTTGGAACCACTTAAGTTTAGACCGATACTCAGAGACGTGATCATACTTGCGGAGGTTGTATATGAACTTAATACACGTATTAAGCAAGCGATCGAGTTTATTAAGGAGATCTTGGTTCAGGTCAAGATACGAAATGTCCGCGTAGTCAATAATAGGTAGGAGAAGGGCGTTGACAATTAAAATTTTGGTTTGAGTAGGAAGTTCTTGAAGTGGATAATAAAGTGCAGTGATGCGAAAAATTTTCTAGACACCTCTTTTACCTGAACTGACCAGCTCAGGTTGGCATCCATGAGTAAGCCAAGATTTTTAACAGTAGAAGAAAACGGAATCGTCGTTGTACACAAGAAGATTTTGTATAAAATTGTTATATTTTATAACAATTTTATAACATAAAATTGTTATAAAATATGACAATTTTATGACTAAATTTATATACGAAAAATTATGTACAATGGGCGGTCTTATCGCTAAGGAAGCGATTTCTTCCAGATTTCTTCTTTCTTTACGTATTTATCCTATAATCAATAAGTTGCAACTGCAGACAATTGAATTATTTGTGTTTTATAGTGCAATGTGTTTTGAACACCGAGGAATCCCGAGAAAGTTCTAGACGGCCATTCCGCGCTGTTGTTTAGAATAGACAAAATGACGATCGTTTCAATTTGTCAAAACGATCACTTGACACTGGCAACATTTTCAGGAAAGACCGGTGTCATTATGGGATGTAAAGAAGAAGAAGAAGAAGATGACTAAGCCGTTGTTCTTTTGCAACAACGGCTTAGTTTCAAAATGACAGGAATACGAATGTCCCAATCCAAATAATCGAAATTATGTAGTCTACATTACGCAACTATTCCAGCTCGAATCGAGACGATGAGACGACTCGATTGTACTCGATGATGTATCGATCATTGCACCAACAATTTCACTATTGAGTGATCCGCCTCTACTAAGCCTAGCTCTTTATGAGCTATTATGAGTACGATGTTCTATTTGAGGCGTGTTATGAAATTGTGCCTATTTATGAAATAATATTAGTTCCTGATGGAACCGCAGTGCTTTTCAATGTACGGAAGCACAGTAGTACCAACATTGTGTAAACTAGAGCTGGTTTCTAAAAGTCACTAGGTAACTCAGGTGTAATGAGGATGCATAAAAACTGAAAACTTTTTAGATTGTTGTAAAGAAATACACAAGAAAAAATAAACGTTCCAATTTCAAAATGATTTCTCTAAAAATAAGGTTAGTTACTTACTGGCAAAATATTAAACCTTCTTCGTGAATCAGACTAAACAAACTGATAGATAAGAAGATTGCGTTACGTGACGTAAGTCGCTCATAATATTTACTTACCCCATAAGTACCATCGAAATTTAAATTAAATACATACTGCTCACGACTGTTACCCCAGGCTTGGTACAAATTTAGAGATCTCTACCATCTAATAAAATTATGTTTATAAAATGTAATAACAGATGCTATTTTACGTTGCCTGAGATGAAAGACACGCTTGAACCCATTGTTTCGGATACTTGACCTCTGATGTAACGGCAGGGTTGGACAGACGAGCGGTAAAAACGCGCCACGTGTCTAATACTACTTTCGTTTATACGAGCCAATTAATTCTCACTTATGTGAGTGGACAAGTCTGGTGTCGGAGTTAACGAGCCGTATAAATACCTCCGTATTTTAGACGGCTTCCTTAGGCCATTGCCTATGGCGCGTGTTAGATGACAATCCATCACGTCGGCTGATAATGATTCATTCACGTTAGTCAATTTCTGGATATAAGCCTCTCTACCATCATCAGTTCATGAATGCACTGTCGGACATAGACTTTTCCTAATACGAGCCACTGAGCCTAATAACGGCTCTTTTTGTCCACTTTTCGTCGTCTCCGCTCCATCTAGCCCAGGGACCCCCCTGGGCTAGACGCATTTACCTGGACGCGGTTTCCATTCGATTAACCCTTGTGACGTTAACCCTTGATCATTTGTACCTAAGTCAGTAAGAGTCCGTATAATGCTTGTTCTGTACTCTGAAAATATTGTTCGGTTTTTCAGTAGGTGTATCTTCCGTGGTAGTGCATTACTTGGAGAATGTCTCAGCGTTAAAAAACGCTCGTCTGTATCGCCTCTAAAAATAGCAGACGCGCTGACACATTACATAAATGGCATATTATATATTACAATGTTACTACAGTATGCGAATTATGTAATGGATGGCACTTATTGCACCTCGGTATGTGAACTGTGTCAAATATTTTGCAATGTCACTGTGTCAAATTAGAATTTATACTGTTATGGTTATCTTTTTAAGTGTAGTTTAGTATTATAAAACAACGAGGTAAAGTTCAAAAATTTTTGAAACTATCATGGTTTTGAACATAATTTTTACTCAAATCGATAAATTTACCATATTATGTGAGTTTTACTGATTCCCGATATTTCGGCACGGTGTGGCATGTGCCGTGATCACGAGATAAACTGAAGCAAATATCGGGAAGCAGTCAAACTCACATATCATTGTAATACCTATCTCGTTTTAAATGAAATTTTAAGTTCAAAATATTTATACCCATAGAAATTTTCATAATTCTAATTATTATAAAAGTTCTTTTACCACGATTTAAGCGATAACTTCTTCTCTTTACTGGCATTTCTCATCTCAATTTTGTCAATGTGGTTATTTTGTTATACTCGTAATATCAAAATAACCATAATTTTATATAAGTTTTGTAATTTTGTCATTTTAAACTAATGGTGGACCATTCTGTTAAAAATATTATTGGGATGTTTTCCCGCCCAAATCAAAGCGCAACAATTACAACATACCTACGTATACTTATTTCAGATGCTCTAACTAAAGATTCTAAAAACGTGGCACAGATATAAAGTAAACCAGAAATCTGACATTGACAACATCAAAACACTTTGTGGTCAATGCAACGCAGATCATTCTACCAATGTAATTTACATAGCCTTATGAGAATTTAAGTCCAACCTATTTCCTATTTCACACGATCGTTAAATTATATTTTCTTTTGTTTATATCTTTTGTTTTTTACTAATTTCCGCCATTATAATTTACCTGGATTTTAATTATAATTCTGATAGATCACGGAATTTAAAACCATTTAGAACTAGTAACCTTCTGCTGTTTCGTTAGTGTAGTCTGTAACGTGACGACCTCTGCGGCACAGTGGGCCAAGGCCCAGCTGAGACACAAAAAGTTGCGGGTTCGATTGCCGCCGCGAGACAAATGTTTGTATAATCTCTAAGAATTTGACTTTGGTCTGGGTGTTTCTATGTATAATATGTATGTATGTATTTACAAAAAAAAAGTATTTGAGTTGTATATCAGTTAATTGGTACCAATAACACCAGCTCTGCTTACTTTGGAGCCAGATGATAAAATGCTGTGTAAAATGTCCCGTATTATTTATTATTATCATTAAATTATTTATTTATTATTATAATTAAACTAGTCATGGAGACCAAAACATATGGATGCCGTATTGGTCCAGCCGTTATAGTGCAATGAAACCACGAACGTTCAAACAAACTTTCGCTATTAATATTAGTAGAGTCAATGTAGCTTTCTTCCTCCCATGTATGGAAGTCACGACTTTACCTGCGGTGTCAAGATCAAATCTTATACTCCATGTTTTGAATAAATGCATGTTCAAGTTAGTTCCAATTTATACGTCATATTCTGACACACACTATTAGAATTCCTGAACGCAACCATTCCTGCAGGGTTATTATGTAACAGTAGCAAAAGTGACAAAAACGTGACAGGATATTTAAAAAAAAAAAAAACATGTCGTCCAAGTTAACGAAGTTTCGATATTCTGCTTACCTGTGACTTTCCAGTGGTGTTAACTATAATATTCATATAAATTATAAAGTACTAAAAAGCGTTAAATAAAAACTTTTTAACCGACTTCAAAAAAGGAAGAGGTTCTCATTTCGGTTGTATTTTCATAGGATCTTTTATTCAATGAAGTCTGTTTTTAATTTTAGTTTAAAAAACGTAACTATTCCTTATGAGGTACGGAATCCTACAAACGAAAACCTTATTTTACAGATCATCTTAAAACGCCGCGTTAACTAATTATGTAATTATAGGATAGATGTTAAATCATCTTCTAAGAGCATACATTGTAAGGGCTTACAAAACTTCGTCGATCTCCAATATCTCCAGGCTATTAGCGTATGTTGCGACAGCCGCGTGCGCCCGCGCAATCGTGACACACACATCACCTTATTATGTCAATAATGTCATGTCAGTCAATGCATGACATTATGTATTTGTCTAACATAAACATAGGTTTAGGTAAATTGCTGACGATAACGACGGTTTTTTTGGGCTCGCCTCATTACCTTAGTTACTTAAGTTCTTTTTTATTTTTTAAGCAAATCATCTGAGGTCTTCATCGTGCTCGTGGCTTAGTTAACTAAGGGCCGACTTAGTTAACTAGGCTACGAGTTCGATTGCTTAACTTTTTTGATTTGTTCGAACTCTTTAAAGATTATCAAAGTAAAGCAACCATCTACGTTGTCAGCTGTAGCTGAAGCTGTTTTCAAGGTCTCATAAAGAGACCTTGAAAAGGAAAAGAAACGTTAATTTTTATACCTATCACATAAAAATGAATTTTTTGAATGATCATTTGCAAGAACATATTTTCAACTAAAAAGCTAAGTTTGTCCTTCAATCCAAACCGACTTCTTTTCGCTAAAGCAATGTTCGGTTAAGTTTATAGCGGTACAATTGGTCTAGAACCATGATGCTGAAAAATGTAGGCAGGTACCGTACCTAGACAGTAATTCGTCAGGCTTGACTTTTACACTTGGCCGGTTTTTTATTTTAAATCCCGTGCTTTTTAACTTGCCAGTGTAACACAGATTTGAAAAAAAAATAAAGAAATACGAATGTAATTTTTATGACAATATGATTTTCGTATGCAATTCTCGCAACGTATGGACATAGCTTTATATATAGTTTTTTTTATTAAAACAAAAATTTTCGCCATATTCCGAGTTGAAAAAAATTCTAACTAAATCCAATTCATCACTATTTAGAGTTAGACCGATCAACGTTCACTATCGCACGGTAAAAACCTAGACTCAATTTTTTTAAAGCGCTAGCATTACGTAACTTGTCTCACGTTACAGTAATTGTTGATTGTGCATTGATTCCCAGCCGTTTGAACTTATCGCGTGCGATATAACCTGATCTTAATGCCTCGGCTGCACGGTGCAGTGCGAAACTGCGCCGTGCGATGCATTGCGTTGCGGTACGGTGCTGTGCGATACGATGTTTCGGGAAATGGATCAATGAGCAGTAGCTCAAGCAATGCTCAAGCTTAAGAAGTGCTGTGTTGTAAGCTGTTTCAGGAAATGCAATACAGTATATTACAGTATCATTGGGTTATAGCACAGATAACATAATACTATACTAGGCTATAGTTAAGTTCGCGTGATCTATGTAGTACAGGAAACAAAAAAAACAAGAATAATGCTGGCAAAACGGGTTTCATATCAGTTTGGTTTTAGGATATAATTATCGTTATGTTCGGGTTTACAACATAATAACAGCTAACTAACCAGACCACGTTTTAGTGTAATATAATAACTACAATGAATCGTGCCGTAACCGCGCCGCAGCGTCAGGAGTGAGCCTAAAATTATAGGTTTATGTCCTTGACACAACGCTGTTAATTTTTTGGACATTGACTAGCTAGATAAATAGTTCCGATAAGCATGTTTGTTAGACTAATGTGCAGGTATTTTAGGCAATATTTAACTTTTTGACATTTTGTTGATTTTTCGTTTTACTCTTAGTACATAATATGTTTTATATATTAACTGGGTTATGCAAATGTCAGTACAGTCAAATCGTTTCTAAATGTAAGTTAAGAATGCGCACCAACTATCTATAGGTACCTTCCGACAACCAAAGTCAAAGTCAAAAAATATTTTATTCAGTACTAGCGTCTCGACCCGGCTTCGAACGGACATTTAGTTTTTAAACATTTTGGGATAAACGTTGGACATAATTTGGTATCACGAAGTTTTTTGTTGATATTGATTTGTTCTTAAATATTGTTGAAAATGTATTTTGTTCTTTCAATAGTTTCCGCAGCCCATGCGATTAAAGACATTTTATGGCAATTTTTTTTACACCTTGGTTTACATTATTGAAGTTTTAGTAAGGATCACTAAATTGTTACTAGTAATAAATATAGCCTATGTTACTCAAGGATAATGTAGCATTATAATGGTGTAGGTATTTTTAAAACCAGACCGGTAGTATTTGAGTTTATTCGGTACAAACACACACATCTTTCCTCTTTATAAGTTATATTAGTGTAGACAATCACAAAGATGACTTTGAAAAGTCTTACATACTAGGTGAATTTAGGTGTCAATTCCTCCTAACCCAAGCCCAAGAAGAATTGGCAAGAAACCCGTTCTGGTCCTAGCGCTTTTTTGCATGATCCATCTTATAACTAGC
The DNA here is from genome assembly GCA_948098915.1 of Lampropteryx suffumata. Classification (NCBI taxonomy): domain Eukaryota; kingdom Metazoa; phylum Arthropoda; class Insecta; order Lepidoptera; family Geometridae; genus Lampropteryx; species Lampropteryx suffumata. Next base: position 2,318,213 of record OX402566.1, on the reverse strand, counting down.
TTAACTACGAAACACGAATACATGAGGGTTATACATTTCAAATGTGTCAGTTAACTGTCTGAGGGCAGAGCTACCTGAGGCCATGCATTCTTATCAATAATATAGTCATTTATATTATAACACCCTTTATATAAGCTTATTTTTTTTTAATAGGCAGTTTCGTAGCATTTTCAGGAAGCTTATAGAAGCCAACCGTGTTTCCCGTTAATTACTTCAATACTTTTTCTAGTCAAAATCTATAATGTATTTTGTTTTTTAGTAAATTAGTCTTCATAAATGGATATGAATTATTCAAGTCTCGTTTAAATTAGGTTCCATGTAATAACAAAAGTTTATTTTTCGATTCCAGATGGCGCGATGGAGCATTCTGTTGGTGCTGTGCGTGGCGGTGAGCTATGCGACAGCCGCCGAATCTACTCGATTCAGTAAGTATTTTTGATGATACTTTAAACTAAAATCACTTAAAAAATTTACATTAAAATGATTCTGTTTATTAGTTAATATCTTGAACATTTATTTTAATATAGTTTAGTCTACTTAGTATAAACGATTTCGGTAAGTATAGTTTTAATTATAATCATTATTGTTAACAATTAAATCTTGTGCTTATTTATTTAAAATTAAGTCAATCAAACTAAGTCAGCTAATACTAAATAATAATGATTGGACATTGTCGGTTCATATTTTTGATATATATTTGTGATTAACAAGATTTTACTAACTGAATTTGCATGGGAGCACTCATGATTAACATATAGAGGACACACACAACACAGTGGCGCCATCTATCTGTCATTGAATTCGACGGTAGAGTAATTTCATAGTAATTTTATCTCAACATATTTCTGCATATTTTTATTTTTACTACTTAAATAAAAAAGTATAGTCTTAGCTGTTTTTTAGGTTTATTATGCAGATTTTCTAACTATTATCTATCGAAAAATTGTTTTATTATATTATTTATAAAAATGATTGTGTCTTGCAGAACCAAGCAAACCTAGAATGAGGAAGGGTACGTACACATTACAAGCATGATTCAACCCTACAAGATCCCTACTTTATTTTGACCAAAATCTTAGTCTGGACAAGCCCTTATAAAGACAGAGAGAGAGAGAGAGAGAGTAAACAATATAAGTAGATTTTCCTTGAGCTCCATATTCATTTATTTTTTATTATTTTTAAATTGGATTAACCCAGTAAAAAAAAGCAACTCATCAGTCATCACTCATCATGTAACCTCGAACATTGAAACTTGTCAAGCTTAAAAAAATAATTATAGAAAATCATTCTAATTACAAATAGTATTTTTTTTAAATGAATGATAATTTTGCCAATGTCAAGTGTTTATATTGTTTATAGTAAGACGTCACAAAGTCGTATGTTGCCGTTCGTCGTTTGTTATTTTATAAAAATTTGGTTCTCTTTATAAAATATTTAAAACGTATTATTTTTGCTAGAATCACAAAGAAACACATAACTTTCATTCTAATTATTCACACCCGAGTCAATAGGTAACTCTAGCTTTATTTTAATAAAATTACCAAAATAACAAATAAAACCAGAAATAACTAAAATAAGGGCACAATGTTTACTTCGCAAAATGGCCAAAAACAATCAGCTTTAAACTTCAGCTACGTAGCTTAATTTTAATACCATCTCTATTTGTCTTGGGCTTGTCTTTGATTTGGTCAAATCCTTTCCTTTTTTGTGACATGCCTAAACACGGCAACACTTTATATCTACTGCATACTCTTTGCTTCCGTGCAACACTACTCTAGAGAATTTACACTTTACAGGTGCTTTTCGGTCTTATTTTTCTGGTTTGTTTATTTTTCTGGAGATCTTGTATGTTTCTGGAGGTTCTAGAGTACTTTCAGCTTGCTATTTAGTCTATATGAGCTGAGACGTGGTGGTAAGGTAAGGCGTAAGGCTTGGCAATGTGTTGTGGATTAAATCGTGTTGAGTATTTTTGCGCTTTTCTGTAACACAAGGAATAGGGCGGCGCACGTACTAGCGGACAAAACCATGTTGAAAATAACATACTTCGGAATAAACTTCAGAAGCGGGGCGTTCCGTTTCAATTATAAAAAATAACAAGAAAAAAAATTGCGTAGAACGGGACGTGTGGTTAAATTTGCGCTAATATAAATTATAGCAAAAGATGCACCAGCAATCGGGCGAAACATTAGATATATGCGTCGGTTTTGAAGTAGCTTTAAAAAAAGTCATCACGACAGTAATCTCCGGGCTCGGTAGACACCTATATCTGTTTATAATAACAAATAATGCTGTATATTTCACACAACATCATCTAGCCCCACAGGAAGCGATAAACTACTATATACATATATATATGTTTTGTTAATACTTACTTATGAAACATAGAAAAACAAATATTTGCAGATCATACAAATATATCCCGCGGCGGGAATCTATACGCAACCTACTAGGTATAATTTATTAGCTAAGACGTTTACATAATACACGCAAATTATCTAGCGTAGGTGATTTAATTTATAATTTAGCATTATTCATGCTATTATCCACTGCTTTCTACAGAATTATTCTACTAGTTGGTAACATTGTGCAATGAAATACTAAAATACTTATCTAGGTTAGATATAACTCGTTTGTTGTTCGTTTCAGAATTCATTTCGCGATAAAAATATATTCCATTTTTGAATTATATATTGATTTTTTTTATGAGTAGAGTGCGGATTTAACTTTTATATCAATGGCTTAAGATATAAATTGCAATCATTCACCACTCTACTTATAAAAAATACTATACTCTACTGGGTAGTTTTTTTTAACAACTTGAAAAAATATCGTTATCTTATTAAAACCTTACTTTTTTGAGATTGAACCTTACCTTTATTGAGATTTTTTTTTAATAATAGATCCTGATGGTGTATCTATTCTTTTCAATTGAGATGATCTCACGCTCTGTTTTGCCCTTATCCTTGACCTTACGCAATAATTTAAAAGCCGAAGACTTACCATTTGAGGATGGACATGGAAATGCATATTTTGAGTGATGGTCTCAATATAAGCTTCTTGAATTTTTAAATGTGTACGTTCTACACTTATCGACTCCGTTAGGGTACTTACTAAAATTATTTTGTTGGGCAAAGCTTTAATCTGGCCTTTACCTCTTCTGATGAGTCAAGGTTCTTAGTTTAACCTCGTTGATGATTAACCTCCTTAAAGATTTACCTCCTTAAAGATTAACCTCTTTGAAGATTAACCTCCCAATCATTAACTCATTTGAAGATTATCTTCGCATTAACTTCCGTCATTAACCTTTTTATGGTATGGGTCATCCGCATGGATTTTCCTGACCATGACTTGGTTTCCAGCTGACTCCTCGCAGCTGTCTGATGATGAAATGGTCAGCAACCTTCTGCACTGGATCCAGCAGACTGTCCAACAACGGAATAGAAAAGGTCTGCTTTAGAAGTTCAATCTTACAAATAATATTAATAATAATAACCCTTCTTTTGTGGTCAGGTAATACATAACATAAACTAAACAAAATAATTTGAGAAATAATCAAAAACTAAAATGGGTCTGACAGAAAGTTAAAAAAATACGTTCCGGTAATTAAAATTTGTGTGGAACTCTGCAGGTTCTGAAATCTGAACGATCTCCAATAGAATTTCAGTGGACATCATCTATTTCATCAAACATCATCAATCACCATCCTTCGAATGACACCAGCATTTGCACGGCTTGGGTTTAGGGTCAAACCGTACACGAATGCGTCAAATTTTATGGCTGCTCTGATCTGTTCTCATTCCTAACTTTCAGATCAGCTATAAGATTAGCGCGTGCTATGAAACCACCTTTGTAAATACAAATTTCAAAGACATTTCAACATATTCAAATGGCTAATAATTTCTTTTGGCTTTCCAGCTCGTCAGTACTTCGGAGCAAAGCCAGAAAAGCCCAGGCCATTCGAAGCGGCATCGTACCTCCCACCCATCACTGGCTACCCTGCCTCGGGATCTAGACCAACTCCTAGCTACAACGAAGGCCCAACTCCCACGAATCCATCCTACCAGCCCGAAACTCCTGAGACCAAGCCTTACCAACCAAGCTATCAACCAAGCAAGCCTACTCAACCATCATATCAGCCCAGTCAACCCAGTTACCAACCCAGTCAGCCAACTTACCAACCTTCTCAGCCAGATACCCAAGCTCCGTACCAGCCTAGCCAGCCGACACAGCCGTCGTACCAACCAAGCTACCAACCTCCACAGACTGAACAGCCGGCACCTACATACCAACCACCACAAACAAACCAACCTTCCCAACCCAGTTACCAACCAAGCCAGCCTACGTACCAACCGAAACCGGAAACAACCCAGCGCCCTTATGTCCCTAGTGTCCAGCCCGGAGGGGGCAGCAGTATCACCATCGGAGGAAGTTTTGGAAGTTCCAGTGTGAGCATCGGAGAAAGCACAAGTGGAGGTACCATCAGCTCGCAAACCCAAAGCCCTGATGACGACCGACACCCTCCTCATATCCACGACATCACCGTAGACTGCGGCAAGGACATGATGACTATTAACATCGAATTCAACAAGCCTTACAATGGCATTATTTATTCCCAAGACCACTTCAACGAAGCTGAGTGTGTCTATGTCAGAGAGAACTCCAACCAGGCCAAGTTTTCCTTCACAGTAAGTCTGAACACTTGTGGAACCAGGTTCTTCAGCGATTTCCAAAACGAAGGCCAAGCTTACTTAGAAAATGTCCTAGTACTGCAAAATGAACCAGGCATCCAAGAAGTATGGGACCACATTCGTAGAGTGAGATGCTTATGGGAAGGAAACCTGACGAAGCAGCTAGTTTCTTCCCTCAGCGTTGGAATGCTAAACCAGATAACCAGCAACTTCAGCGGAGATACAGCCATGGCTCGCTTAGACATCCAAACAGGAAGAGGACCTTTCGCTCCCGATACCAATGGTCTTGTCAAGATTGGGGAAACCATGACCTTAGTTGTAACTGTCACTGGAGACGCTGGTTTTGATATCTTAGTCAGAGAGTGCATAGCTAGAGACTCCGAAAGCCGTCACGTGGTTCCACTAACTGACAGCAATGGCTGCGTGCTAAAGCCTAAACTCTTTGGATCTTTCCAGAAGACTAGGGAAACAGGAAACACAGGGGCGTCTATTATCGCATTTGCCTTTTTCAACGCTTTCAAATTCCCTGATGAAATGGACCTGATTATTCAATGCGATGTAGAGCTTTGTAAGACAGATTGTGACGTTTGCCCTAACCCAGGGTCTATTGAGCCTAGAAGACGTAGGAGAGATGTCATCCACATCGGCAACAGAACTTATGAACCTTCGACAACCATCAGTAAAGGCTTCAAGGTCGTCTTTGCAGAAGATCTGCCAGAACCCGATGGTTTCTGTATAACCCCTTCAGCAGCTACTTGGGGGGCTGTTATGGTGCTTTTAGGGTCACTTATGAGCAGTGTCTTGGTCTCTTTCCTGTGGCAAAGATCAAGAGGATCTGTCAAGTTTACGTAAAGATGTATTTATATAGTGTTACGTAGAGGCTTTTGTAGATTTTTCTTGAGTTTTATTTAGTGTGTAATCCAAGGATTTGTAAAATGGAGTACATGACACGGTTTCTTACCTTAACCAGATGTTTTTGCAAGATCAATGTTTAATCAGTTTAACGTTTATTGTGAACTTGGGTTTAGATAGCATTGTACGTAATCTAAACGTATATTATGTTGAAAATGTCTGCAACGGTTATTACGTCCGTTGATTAGCAGCCCCGTTATTTTAGAAGACCTTGGCTTAACACTAATATAAAGGTAGAATTGTGATAATTTAAAACTGCCAAGAACATTATTTATATTTAGTTTTAGTAATAAGGCTTTCTTTTGCAAACCACGGTCGTTATAAATTGTAAAACGGAAGCAGGTAATGCTAAATTATACTTATATCTTAACTTAAAATTTGAATAATTACGTAACTAAGTAGGTAGGTTACATACTTACCTCCTTATTGTCTATTTTCGAATATCGTTATTCTAAGTACTCACTTTAGTTCTGTAAAGTATACTTATGTATAACTTAAACGATTTTTCAAATTGTAAATATAGGTTATTAAGATTATTGTAAAGATATTTAATAAATATTATAACTATATATTTTTTTAATCTTATAACAATAAATAACCAACAGTCAAAAAATCTACATATTTCCTGACTGACGTTATCAAATGGAACTAGTAAGAAAATCCTCCCACTAGTTTCATCTATAGAACAAGTCATAATAATATATTAATGCCAGACATTTCTCACATCATCTGGCCCCAAAGTAAGCTGAGCTTGTGTTATGGGTAGCTACCACATGACTGATATACTTATAAACATTTTTTTGTAAATACATACATATTATACATAGAAACACCCAGGCCAAGATAAATACTTGCAGATCATACAAACATTTGTCCCGCGGCGGGAATCGAACCCGTAACCTTTTGCGTTTTAGCCGGGCTTCGGCCCATTGTGTCACAGAGGTCGTCAAGTAAAATGACTGTTGGAAGTTTCTACGCAATTGAGGTACAAAATTACAAGTACATTGGTGCACCCAACCTAGAGAGAAATATCGTAGAGAAGTGCCTCTAAATAAGATAGAGTTAAACGAAATAAAGAGAGAGATTATGTAGGATATTATGTTAGGCGCTTGTGTGAGCTAAATTGTATTTTTTTGCGTTGTTGCTAGAGTCGCTATTTATATAAATGTTTTCTAGGAGTCTACAGAAAACTCTGTTCTTCTGTACCGACGACTGACACCGACACTGTTTCGATTCATCTAGCTAGAGATTCTCTAGCTAGATGAATCGAAACAGTGTCGTGGATATCATCAGTTTGATCTGCGGTTAGATTCTAACGGCAGGTCAAACTGATGATATCCACTAGAATCTAGAGTCTAGATGAGTCGCCCGTGTTTTTCAAAATGTATACTTACTTAGTCCAACTCACGAAAGTTTTGAATGTGAAATAGTGTAAAGGACACGTTACGTTTAAGAATAAATGTAATAGCATACATAAGATTATTTTCAACACACTTGCTCGCAAAGTGACTTTTATTGCACCGAATTTAGGTTCATAATGGTGCTTATTATATACTCGTGTTTTTATTATACACTAGCTGACCCGGCAAACTTCGTACCGCCTCAGAATAAATAAATAAAAATGCAACCATTTTTTTCATCGATACTCATCTTTTAAACCTTCCCTGGACTTCCACAAATAATTCAAAACCAAAATTAGCCAAATCAGACCAGCCGTTCTCGAGTTTTAGCGAGACTAACGAACAGCAATTTATTTTTATTATATAGAAGATAGATTATTATAATCTATCTTCTGATTGAAAAAAAATGTAAACTAAAAAGCACTAGAGCGACTAGTGCTTTTTAGTTTACATTTTTTTTCAATCACCGCAAAGAGTTTTTGTTTCTAACAAGAATGATTAATATTCCTGTGAATAAATAAACTATTTCATATAGGCTGTTTAGCAGTTTTGTCAGTGCTTTTATACCTGCGCGCGCATCGCTAGCGCGGCGCGCGGGAAAAACGAAACCAGAGCCATTTCATGGAGTATCATAGCTCTGCTAATTAAATATTTTTAGAAGAATAAATAATTCTTAACGTTTTCGTTTTGTGGTTAATTATTATCAAAAATGTCGACATCACGTAGGGAAGTAGATTTGAACCTGCCGGAAATACGAATCGAGGAACAAAACGCGAGTGTTGGTGTTGCCACCAAAATCTAGAGAAAAATATCTAGCGGTCTACGAAACTTTCATACATATAATTCTGTTGAAAAACTTCATATGAAACGAGCGTGCTATCATTACACACTCGAATCCCTTATCGCCTATCGAATAATACCGCCTCGAGTGTAATAGCAGACTTTTATCATAATGTACACAGAACAAACAACTTTGTTCATCACACAAATGTTTGTTCTGGGGATTATACCCACAACCTTCAACCTTCACCTTTAAATACCAGAAAGAAGCAAAAACTCCCCTTTTTACGAAAATTGCCGGAGGAATATGAAATTTCGCACACTTATAGTTTATAATAGAGAATGCTAATATGTTTTTTGTAAATTATGCATAAAAAATACATTAATTATTAAATAATTATGATCGAATTTCGACCAGTGGGCGACCACTAGTGAAATATTAATCGAATAAAAATATCTGGTAAAGACTTTTCAAGTGGCGCCATCTAGGTTGTGTGGATGTCTGTATGTTTATATGTTAGTTTGTAGCTTAATTATAACGGCTAAACGGGTTTAGATGAATCTTGGTATAGATGTAGTCTGTGATCTCGAATACTCGGTTATTTTTTATGTAAGTACCACGCGTACGAAGTAGGGGGTGGAAGCTAGGTTTCCAGTTTATGATTTACATAATAGCCACCCTGTTTTATCTACAACATTGGCTAGTATTTATTTAAGCAATCTTTTTACATTATCAGTTTGAACAATTTATTTTTTAGTAGTGTCGTGAATCAATGCAATTTGTATCTTATCTCTTTGAGATAAATGTCACTCCAGCACTCTTATCTACAAGATCAGACTCTAATGTACAAACACTTATGGAGTATATTTATGGAGTGTATAAAACCAGTATGCTTAACAAATGCTATAATCATGAAGGTTTACACGCATTATTTTATTATTCTGTCGTCTGCACTGTAGTTTGAGGGTTCGATTCCCTCCTAGGACAAACATTTGTGTGATGAATATGGATGTTTGTTGTAGGTCTAGGTGTTATATAAGTATCACAGGTATTGATTCAAAAATATAGGAGTATAAGTAGTTATTCTATCAGTAATCTGATTCGCATAAGATACTAGGTGACAATTCCTCCTAATCTAAGTCCAAATATAATTAACTAGAATTGACTAGTACTGGGAGCCGACGCGGTAATTTTGAACGTTTGATTCATAGCTAACCCAAATTTAAACCAAAGTCAAAACGTTATTTTTGACATATTTCGTAGCACGCCAATCACTATTCATTCATTCATTCATTACGTTTATTTCAGGCAACATTACATTATAAATTAGTTACAAAAAATAATTAAAGTGTCCATATTTGATTATTATTAAAATTAGAGTAACCCTTACTATCGCACACTGGTCAAGAGAGTACAATATACACTCTTGTCCAGTGTTCCATAAAGAAACAGTCAGTTGCCAGCCTGGGCAATGAGCTGTAGGTAGCTGTTGGAGCTGTCGCGCATCAGGGACGCAGATCTGACGCCCATTATCGCCGCGAATACGTCTACTCGTGCGTTAGCAAACATTCCCGACGCGCAACAGAAGCGCGGCAGCCCCATCAGCACCCTGAACGAGTTGTTGTACTGGATCCGCAGGGCATTTCAAGGCTTTTTTGTGTGGTGGACCCAAAGGCTGCACGTATAAAACGCCTGGCAGTAAGCTGTGAAAAGCGTTACTTTTACCTGCCTGGTGCAGCGCGCAAACCTACGGGCCAGCATGTTCGCTCTAATGGATAATGCCCTGCGTTCCCTGTCCATGTCCATATCATCTTTAAGAGACTCGGTTACCCAATGGCCCAAATACTTAAAGCAAGCTACTCTCTTCAGCTCTCTGCCGTTCAGGATTACCGGCGGGATGGTGGTATATGTTTTAGAGCCTGATTTGAAGACCATTAATTCACTTTTGCTTGCATTGTATCTGAGCCCGTGAGCCTCCGCATATCTCTCACAGATCCCGAGCAGTTTTCTGAGAGCACTGATTGATGGGCTCAGCAGCACCATATCATCGGCGTAGCTAATGTTATTTACCAAGACACCATCAATAGAGCAGCTGACCTGAGCGCCGCTGAGCTCACGAATCAGACGGTCCGTATTTATGTGGAAAAGTCGGGGCGAGCGCAACCCTGTCGCACCCCACATACCAACTCGTACATATCCGATAGCGACCCCGACCATCTTACAAAGTTACTCTTGTTGCCATACCAGTATTTGAGGAGTGATATAAGCTCACGGGGAAGATTGGTATCATTTGACAGCTTCTGCCACAACCTCTGTCATACGCTACCAGATCGAACGCTTTCGATAAGTCGAGAAAGCAGGCGTAGACAGGCGTGCTTCTGCTGGTGTAGTACTGGACGGTGTGCTTGAGGCTTAGTACTGCAGTTTCAGTAGACAGCCCAGTCCTAAAATCGAACTAGGCGTCATGCAGGTTTACAAGTTGGCTTATATGCACATCAATCACACCGTCCAGTACCTTTGCCATCACAGTAGCCAGAGATATGGGTCTATAACGGACTATAACGGACACGATTTAGCTCTTATTTGGATTATACGTTGATCAAACGTTGCGGGATCTCGCTATTTTAAACGAACGTTTTTTATTTAGTACATCCTAGTAGTCTATGCTTAAAGTAATACTGGATAGTTCTATTTATAAATTTGTTTGATTGGTAAAATCAACGATTAAATTGTTCAGGAAAAATGGCGCGGTACCATTTTGACATTCAAATTAGCCATATCTAAAGTCCTAGTCCTAGCGTTTTTTGTATGATCCTTCTTATAACTAGCTAAACTACGAAAAACGAATACAAGTTAACAATCCCTACTATATAATATTAAACATGCGAAAGTAACTCTGTCTGTCTGTCACGTTTTCACGCTTAAACCGCTGAGCCGATTTTGATGAATTTTGGTATAGGGATTTATTTATTTATTATTTATTTATTTATTTATTGTTTATTAATTAGTACGAACATGTCAATAACACTAATTAAAAAGAACAATATTAAAAACCTTAAATGAAAATACAAATAAAGATATTAACTGGTTGTAAAGTAAGCATCTACCTACACACTCAAACAGACTTCTCAGAGAACATCAGACATTCAGATAGAATCACCTTCCATCCGTCCGCAAACACATCACATTCTGGGTTCTCATTCAAGAGGGCATTTAGTGCAGAAAGAGTACGTGCATTGGGAGACTGTGCGTACGCAACCGTGCGAGAAGAAGGTTCCTGGAACAGTCGGTGCTTTCTGATACTGCAATAGTTGAACATGGAACCTTAGAGAAGGACATAGGTTACTTTTGACGTGACAACGTCTAATAAATCGATGAACGCCGGCTACACACACGAAAAGGATGACTCATTGTCCCGTAACGCTCATTGTAACGTTACGATCGGAGCGAGAGCGCATAACAAGGCCGGAGCGAGTCTTGTTATGACGTTGTCACGTTAAATTATCATTCGTAAACCGACATTATAGACAACCAACTTTTAGGTAGGTGCCACGCGTGCGAAGCCGTGGGCAGCAGCTAATAGTTTATTCATTGCAAAACTGTCAGTTAATTGTCTGCAAGCAGAGCACATTAAAAATTAACAAATTACCCTTTGTATAAGTTTTAAATGTCAAATTAAGTTTAATGTAAGTTTAATTTCATTTTAAGGAAGGACCTATTTGCTTATTCTAGTCGAAACTTAGGTATGTATAACTTGTTTCTTTTACAAGTAGTCTGGAATATGTAGATGCAAAGAGAAATAAAACTGAGAATAGAATAGTATATAGTTAATTATGATGAATAACACAAGTCAGAACGAAATAGTAACAATAATAACTGTAGTAACTTAATTAGGTACTGAAATTAAAGATATTCAGAAGATATAATAATAATAATAATACCGGACATTTCACACATCATCTGGTCCCAAAGTAAGCAGAGCTTGGGTACCACTTGACTGACTGACTACTTATATACTTTTTTTGTAAATACATACATATTGTACATAGAAACACCCAGACCCGAGACAAATATTTGAATATCATATAAACATTTCTCATGCGGCGGGAATCGAAGCTGCAACCTTATGCGTCTCAGCCGGGCCTTGGCCCACTGCGTCACAGAGGTCGTCAAAGAGATATTAAACAGATGGACACATATTTAGTACTATTGTACTAAATATGTGTCCATCTGTTTAATACTGATTATTGGTATGTTGATTGGCGTAAAAACATCAATCAACACTACCTTATAAACAATAATCAAATGGCTTGAATGGCAATTTGTTGATAAACTCAGCTAAAACTCATATTATGACATTTTCTAAAAATAATAATCCTAATAACCAATCTGACATAAATGTAAATTATTCAGTAATGAATATGGATCAGGATGTAAATAAATTTAGTCAAAAAATTTAATTAGAAAACACACGTTAGTAATTTATGTAAAAAATTAATCAATTCTCTTTTGCAATCTTATACCTTTAAACTAGCAATTCTTATATATTTGTATGTGTATATATATATATAATCTGAATTTCAGAAACAGCTCCAACGATTTTCATGAAATGTGGTATGCAGGGGTTTTCAGAGGCGATAAATCGATCTAGCTAGGTTTCATTTTTAGAAAACATTGTTTTATCCGTGTTTTATATCGAGCAAAGCTCGGTCATCCAGGTACTGTACTATATACATACTATATAAATACTACTTTTACATAAAGCAGTAAATGAGGCAGCTGTGATTACAGCTTACCATGGATTTGTTGAATCTGATTTACGATATGGCACTATATTTTTGGGTAATTCTACTTTAAAAGAGCAAATATTTTTAAGTCATAATATATGTGTCAAAGCCATAAATATGCAAATTACAAAAAACTGAGAGCTGTAAAACTTACTTCACTGAACTGAACATTTTAACATTGGCTTGTCTGTAATATTTGAATTATTTGTTTTTGTAAAAAGTAATATAGACCTCTTTATTTACTTTGGATCTAGACCACATAATCTAGATGAATCGGTACAGTGTCGGTGCCTTCATCGAAAAAATAATACGTGAGTAAAATCCGTGTTTATCAAATGTATATTCTGAAAATAGTTACATAATGAGACAAAATTCAGGAAGACAGACACCCACTCTCGTCGTTCGATGGAATAATTTCATGCGGTATGGTTGTGTGATTTGCTGAAGTCTTACAATTTATGTTGAGTGATTTATTATGTGTATTTTTCTATATAATTAATGGCTGTTTATTATTTAGATTTGTTCTTTTTCGAGACTTAAGTTATCAAATAAGAGTAAAAGTATTTTCTCTTGTAATTTTTTTATTTATAAATTCCACTTCTATTGCTAATATCAGATGTGGGATAAGCCTGTGCCCACATGCAGCCTTGTTGACTTGGTAAATACTTTTTTTACTTCGAGAGTAACAAACAGCCGTTAATTTCGAGACAGTAATGCCACGATCATCTCGTTCTCGTGAGAGATCAGATGAGTCGCGGCGCCACAGGGCAAAGCACACTCATAGCAAATCGCGTCGACATCAACACAAGCCTCGCTCGCGATGTCGCCTTTATACTCGTAGGTCACGTTCTTACACACGTGATAATTCCGTAAAACACGTGCTAGGAACCATCATGTCAAGATTTCATGATATTGAGAGTAGCATCGCCACCTTATCTCAAACACTATTGCATATACCAACCACCATTGCAAGCACACCTCATTGTGATAATGACGCCTCATCTGCTGCTACAGCACCTGTAGATGCACTTATAACCGCAAATAGAGTGAAATGGCAACACTATTAAGTTTTCAGTTTTGATCCCGCTGTCAATAACTTTGAGGTGTGGTGCAATGAAGTGGAGCGTGCTAAGTTAGCGAACCACTGAAAAGAGTGCTTAGAGTGCCTATCCAGGGTTGCTCATTGCTCATTGCTCATTAAAGGGAATGCTAGAACTTGGTTAAGCGAATGGTCAACTAATGATTGTTCTTGGGCCAATTTTATGAAAGTACTCGCAATCCACGGGAAAAAGTGTTATGATGGGTCACGCAGATTAACTCAGCAGAAATCCATCAGCGGTGCAAATTAATCACATTGACAGACCTCTGAATTGGGCACTGGCCCAATCTGCCGACAGCAAAACAAAGGCTATCATAGAAACATTATATGATGACAATTTAGACTCACGGCGTTACGTGTGTCAAAATAACCCACTGTACTATCTGTATTCACTGGTAGGGGAAGAAACGTGGTTACTTTATCCCCAAAGGACATCGCCTTAGCTGTTGCGTGTCTTGCACGACGAGCTTGAACATATTGCGGCGGACAAAACATTGGATCTCATATTGAAGCACTTTTGGATTCCTGGCCTTAAGTCTTTTGTTCTAAAATACATCGCACATGGCTTAGTTTGCATTTCCAAAAAACGTGTAACAAGGGTTCCACATCAACCCATTACGTCAAGGGAAAAGTGGACCGTGGTCGCATGTTTGAAGCCTCCAGCTTTACTAACTGGGTATCTGAACTGGGTTGTGACACCCATCATATAACGCCAGAGATACATCACGCTAACGGGCAAGCAGAGCGTTATGTGAGGACCGTCCTCAACCTAATTTGCATTGAAAGTCACAATAAAAATAAGACTTGGTCTGAGGCTCTACATAAAGCCCAGTTAGTGTTAAACACAACTAAACCGAAGGCCTGAAGGAAGTTATCAGCATTGTTCTTGTTGATTAGCACTAACGCGACTACTCCTGAAATACGAGCACTGATCTGAGCATCGCAATCGAAAATACAAATCTGAATCATGAGAATATGAGGGAAATCAGTGGGAGCCGAGCCAAAGGCTTGCTCAATCAAAAGGAATCAAGATAAACTAGATTCTCAGTCCCAGAGTTTTTAATATTAATAAAGTTTTGTCAATAAGTAGGTACTCGCAATCAACGGGAAAACTTGATTCGGGTATGAGAAGCCCATATCGCAAGATAAGAGTCTCGGTTTAAACCACTCAGTATATGAGATATCTTGGAGAGGGGTTGCTTAAGGGAAGTGTCGCATTTTTTGAAAGTGAGTTGTGTTACCTAATGTTCTTCTGTTACAGCTAGGTACTTAATTATCGGTTGCACATGCATGCAGCGTCTACATGTGCGAATGCGGTACACGAGGTGAACTACTTAGAAATTCGCTTTGTGTCGGGTGGGACTAAAAGCCATAGCTTCTCCCATAGGCTTCTAGGCTAGTTCTAGCCTTGCAGACGCATTTTTCAGTGTTTATGGACTCAGGTCTTGCAGACGCGTTATTCAATGCATATTGAAACATGTCCGACAGACACGTTTATAACGTGTGGGGGTTCGGTAGGTTTGTAGGTACAAGTATGAGAATGAGTGAGCCACGTGTCAGAAGATGTATGCTAATGTGATGAACGGTAGTGAAGAACCGAGTACTTAACAGACATCTAAGCGTGTATCACTGTATGAGGGCCTTGTATGTGTGATGAATGAAAGAATTGGCAAACTTTGAGCTCGTTGATTTGTGAATTAACTTTTGCTTCTCATCAACAGATAACGCTGGTAGTGAAGACGACCATGCTGTTGCTGGTTCTTCATCTGCCCTTTTTTAGATTGCAAAGCAAATCAATACATGCATCCGAGGATTGCGCATGATCAGGATGAGCCGTATTAGCAAAACTTATTATCACTTATTGCGACTCGTGACGTCATCTGACAACCAGTATAATTACCACGACAGACACTCGCTCTGGTCATTCGATGGAAAGATTTTGTGCGGTGTGTGATCGGTGCGATTTGCAGAAGTCTTAATATTTATGTTGAGTGATTTATTATGTGTGTTTTTCTATATAATTAATTGCTGTTTGTTATTTCGATTTGTTCTTTTGTTAGACTTAAATTATCAAATAAGAGTAAAAATGATAATTTTTTAATAATTTTAATTCTGGTGCTAATAATATATACCTTTTTTGGTTATATATTTCTGTCTTTGGAGAAGAAACTTTAGACCGTGAGGACTTGTGGCTCCTACAGAGAGTTATCTAAGAGATTGGTAAACGAGACCACCAATCTCTTTGTCAATCTATGGTCAAAGGGGGTCAAAGTGCTTACCTCGAACAAATAATTAGTATGGATATTCAACGAGGCAACGTTGCCAGTCTTTTGGGCACTTTACTTGCGGTCAATGAACTGAATTCTGTATTTTATCTATAAGTAATTTTAATAAATAAAAAAATATCCAAAAGAGAGACAAAAGAAATCTCAAAAAGAGATCACACAAAATAATGATTAGCAATACAGTTGTACAATGAGCGGTACAACTGTATTGCTAATCATTAGCCGTTATAGTATCGTCGCTCCGTCCAGTGAACAAACCAGCACGTAAATCAAAACCGGTGGTAACAAACCCTCAGGCTCCAGTAGCGCTACCACGTTCAGACACGGACACCCGTACCAAGGGGAGGCAGCACCGTTTAGGTGAAACCGGTTCCGGTACCAGTGGATCTTCGGGTTCAGCTCTTTATCTAGACAATGAAACGGAAGACCAGCAGCAGT
This sequence comes from Lampropteryx suffumata, assembly GCA_948098915.1. Classification (NCBI taxonomy): domain Eukaryota; kingdom Metazoa; phylum Arthropoda; class Insecta; order Lepidoptera; family Geometridae; genus Lampropteryx; species Lampropteryx suffumata. The sequence continues at coordinate 2,301,823 of OX402566.1, read as the reverse complement.
GGACAGAGACAAGAAAAAGCCAGAGGCCAGCCTCACTGTGTGGTACCGCGGGCCCGACTGTAACAACACTATGGAGCTATGTTCACCTGTGGAATATGGAGTCGAGCGCTGAAGAGATCAGTACCTACCTCCGGGACCTGTGCCACGGAGGGACCTGCTCAGTGACGGAACTGTCGGCTAAAGGGGACTACAAGTCGTATAAAATAGGAGTTCCCCTAACGTATCATGAAATCTGTCTGTCCTTCGAAGTATGGCCCGTTAACGCAAACATTAAGCCCTAGATTGTACCTAGATACAATGCTCACAAACCTAACCAGCCCTTTCGTGTGGGCGAAGAAAACCGGCCCTATAAAAGTTAGTAATATAGAAATATATTACCAGAACGCGAGAGGGCTGCGAACGAAAATAAATCGGTTCTTCACAAACATAGAGGGTTCAGGGTGTGACATTTTTTCGATAACAGAAACAGGCTTATTATTATCTCTCTGCCCTTATCCTACGCTAATTTACACATCATTAAACAGATGGACAAATATTTAGTACTATTCCGGCAATCTATTCCTAATTAGTTAGACACGATGCAGACGCATGCACCTCCCTCCCGCCCGCAATTGAATAGCCATGCAAAGCGTTAGTAAAATGGGATCGCATACCATCCCACACGCAAACTCAAAAAGAAATTCGACTCATGTTTTGCTTCCACGAGACATCCTTAGGAACAATCGGCACTGTAACGAAAAAACACTAAGACTGCAGGCTTATTGATTCGCCGAGCGCTGGAATGACAGTGATTTAAGATAGAGATTGTTCCTAACTAGCATTAAGGTATTTTCTTTTTCTATTACTTCATCTTTTATATTGTTTAATTAAACATAGGTAGATGTAATGCTTTGGATATTTATGTAATGTTACTTTCATTTAAATAAATAAACTTAAATAAACTTGAAACTTCTTACCTAGTCTGTTAGTGCTTTCAGGCTTCCTCTAATATACTCACCTTAAATTTTACAAACTTCAAAAAAGAAGGAAATTCTCAATTCAGTTATAATTTTTTCAAATATGTTTGTTACCTCATAACTCGGTTATTTATGAACCAATATGAAAGCTGTTTATTGTTTTTGCGAAAAGATATACTATCCGATTGGTCTCATAAAAATTTCATCAAAATTTGAGTTCGATAATTTGGTTTTTTAATTTAATGCTGGACATTTCACACAGCATCATCTGGCCCCAAAGTAAGCAGAGCTTGTATTATGAGTACCACATGACTGATATACTACTTATATACATTTTTTTAAATACATTCATGTTAGGTATACATAGAAAACACCCAAAACCGAGACAAATATTTGCAGATCATACAAACATAGATCAGGATACTTTCCGATAATTTCCCATATAAATTTTATCAAAAAAGGTTCGGTAGTTTGGTTTCTAAATCAAAATAGCTCGAAAAAATGATCATCTATATAAACGAAATTTCATTTCATGTCTTGTGACTTTCCAGTGGTGTTTACGAATTTCGAAAAATGGTTAAGTATCTACTACAAAGCGTAAAATGAAATCATTTTTACCAACTTCAAAAAAGGAGGAGGTTCTCAATTCAGTTGTTTTTTTTATATTCAATGAAATCGGTTTTCTTTTTAGTTTTTAAAACTAAATTTTGTGTATACTCATCGTTCATGGGGAACCACGCGTACAAAGCCGCAGGTTGAAGTAGTAATCACTACATAGTATAAAACAAAGTCGCTTCCTGTCTGTCTGTCCGTATGTATGCTTAGATCTTTAAAACTACGCATCGGATTTTGATGAGGTTTTTTTAATAGATAAATTAGATTAGTGATTCAAGAGGAAGGTTTACATGTATAATACATGTATAATATAATAGAGAAACACTGATAACTTTAGAGGTTTCTAATCACATTAGACATTCTGTAGTATATTTAGTACCAGCATTGCACCCGCGCGAAGCCGGGGCGGGTCGCTAGTATTATAATACGTAGAGAACACTTGTTGTTCCTCCCTATCTGAACATTGCAACGTGGCGACAAATAAACATATTGTAAAGGGATTACCTACAGTTTGATGTATCTATAGACATTATGATATGATGTATTTTCAGTAAGTGTACATTTATGTGAGGGACATTACTGAGAGACTATTTATTTAGAGCAAAAATAATAAATTTAAAAGATTGAATAAAAAATATTTGGTTTTTGAATATTAAATTAGTTGTAATATTAATACTTAATTTGCAGACTCTTAAACCGTAAATCCTTTTTTTCGGATAAACAATTAAAATTACGTGTATGATAACTTTATTAATACATTCTATGGCATAATTATAGTGGAAATAATAAATAAATTAGCCATTTAACAAAATAAAACAATTTTCTGAAGTGATTTCAAGATGCAGCAGCCAGATAAGATGAAACTCTCAGAAATATTTATACAATGTGGAGCTACATTTTGCAGTAAGTCGTTTTTTAAGAATTCGAGAACTGAATCCAGAATTATTCTTTCATTAACCGACTTCAAAAAAAAGGGAAGGCTCTCAATTCGGTTCTATTTTTTTATGTCTCATATTATGCCACCGCCATTCATGAACCGAATTGATAAGTATTTTTTTTATGTGAAAGAATATACTTCCCGATTGGTCTCATATAAATTCAATCAAAATCGGTTCAAAAAAACTATGTCATTCAAGTAAACGAAACACCGACATTTTGCTTTTCCCTGTGCCTTTCCAATGGTGAAAACGATAAACGATAAAGTACTAAAGCGTAAAATAAAAACATTTTTAACCGACTTAAAAAAAGGAGGAGGTCCTCAATTCGGTTGTATATTTATGAGCTCAAATTTTATTCAATAAAGTCGGTTTTCTTTTTAGTTTTTAAAACATAATTATTTCCTATCAACTTTTGTACTTTTGTACCTATCTTTTCATTAATATTTAATTATGATTCTTGTTGTCCAATCAATTTTGATATAGAATAACAAAATCGAAGTCAAAGTAAAAGATACTTTATTTAATACAATCACAAGGATCACTTTGAAACGTCTTACATACTAGGTGAATTTAGGTGCAGGTGCTTAGGTAATATACCTTATGTTACGAGAAATTGCTAGTCTTGGTGATAGAGTAGCTATGCCTCTGTCATTGTAAAGAACGATCATTCCCAATAGTACCATTACCAGTATTTATGATGTGACTATTGAGACAAAAAACGAGCGCACCTTACAGTAGTAGCATAATATGAGTAATATCTGACATCTCACCTTGGTACTAAGCAACATTAACATTATATCCTGAATTAGTTTATATAACAGCACACTTTATACTCAACACTGTAGGTTAAGCGCACAGCTGATGCGTTCTCCTTCTCTGTTTCCCTTTCTCTTTCTCGTTACATGCACGCACACACTGTTAGATGATAGTACCAACCATGGTAAATGAGTTGGTACCATCAGACTGTCAACTCTACCACCGCGTGCGCTCGTTGGTCAAATCAAATATCGCGTGCTTCCCCGGCTTCCTGTTACACACCACACATGAAAAAATCGTAATAGTCGTTGTTACTCAAAGAATATATACATTTATTTCTTCTAGTCATTTGCATGTATTATCTTCCAGTATGTTTCCTGGCCTGCCAGACCGGCTTCCTCTGCGCCTGGCCGTCTTACACCACCGCCCTCTTCAAGTCCAACGAGACAGTCCTCTCCACACCTATGTCTTCGCTCCAAATCTCGTTGCTGGGTAGCTTGCCCAATGTAGGCGGGCTGATAATCTGTCCCTTCTGTAGCTACTTGTTCAACACCTTGGGACGGAAGTACGCTTCTATGCTGTTCGGATTGCCTTATGTGGTAAGCGTATGCACATGAGTTATTAATGGAAATACTGAGACGTTTTTGGAACGAAGTTCCTTATCGCACGGTACGGACTTGGCGGATGAGGGCTAGGCGAAAAAAAGTGTTAGATGTTTCCGTCACGAATTTCCCACGGTGACACGATTCTTCACCCCCGGACCAAATATTTAGCAAAATAATACTTATTTAGAATAAACTAAGGTCTTCTCTACGGTTATAGAACCTTCAAGAGGTTCTAATAATCTCTTTAGTTCGCTTTCTACGTCCTTGATTTGCCTGATATATCGGCTATCTCGTTCGGCCATATTTCTTGTTTTCCTCTACTTCTCTAGCTTATTGGGCTAGAGAAGTAGAGGAAAACCACATGGTAGTTTTTCGGATCCATCTGTCCTCATCAGTGCATATCTGTGCAGATAATGATACTACTGGGAATCTTATAGATTCCGTTCAATATAAGCAGAGACGTAAATCATTAAATTTTGTAGCTTAAATCCTTGAGATAGGTATACCAGCACTCTTATTTTTGACTAAAGTTTATGACTGCATAGAATAATTTGGATGTTGCATACTTCAAAGCAGCAAATTTTTTTATTTTATTGTTGTACAAAATCCTTAGCTCTTAAAATAATAATATATTACACAAAACTTGAGTTTACAACTGACAGCCAATGACGGATTTACATTATAACTAACAAAAAAAAAAACCGGCAGTGTGATTTCAAAATGAGATGATACTTAAAATTGTTTTTATATAATTACGATTATAAACGTAATTCTCGTAGTAAACAAAGGCCTTAGGCTGTATTATAATATTTAGATAAACAGCTATAAAAATTACATGTATTTATTCATAGACAGATAAGAGAGCCTGTTGAGTTATTAAGATAATTACTAGAGTGACATGTGTATGATACGATTGTGTTTTTTTATGGTTTGTATGATGAGGAATCCAAGAAAATTCTAAATCTAGACAACGATTCCGCGACAATAATTAGAATAGACAAGTGACGATCGACTTTGTGACGATAATTTATACCAAAATAAAATCACTTGACATTGGCAAAATTATTATGACATGACAGTGCCTTGTCAGTATATATAATATATGAAAATCTAATCTGAAAAGGTAGCTTCCTTTTATAGCAAAACCACCCACTAAACCAATCACACCACCCGTTGAAAAGTTCCCATACAAACTTTTACACCCCATTTTACCCCTTTCTAACGGTTATTTTAAAAAATCCTGATATACGTGTCCATTTATTTAGCATTTTAATTATTCAAATTAAGTTTCAAGCAAATCGCACTACGCGTTTACAAAAATGTGAGCCGTCACGTGACGTGAACATTTAACGGTAAAAAACATTTTTTATCAATGTAAATGCTCTAAAGTGTATGATAATAGGTAATACGCATATGGTTCAAATTAAATTGACTTTTTTGTTCTGATTTTGTATATAAACCATTATTTTCTGATTTAGTTTGTTTATAATTGCATAAGATATTAAAATGTGAAAATAAGCGCGCGAAATTTAAGTTTGCTAATAGCGGCGTTTTAGCACACCAAATTTAAGCTATGTTTTATATATTTGTAAATGAATTCAAAACAAAAAAAATACATGCATTTGATTTTGATATTGATAATGATTATGAGTAAATTATTCACTTTTTAACCAATAAACCTGTACGAGAAGATAAAATATAAAAACGGTAGCTGATTTCTTTACATTTACTATATGTTTATTTCATTTTTTATTTCGCACTCATGTAGGGGCTCACCAACTAAATGAAATAATACCTACATAAATGCCAAAATGTTCACGATTTCTTCCAAAGAAGAAAGCATTAGGGATGGCACTATTATCAACCATCCCAGCCAATCCTAAATAAAAAAGAAAAATACTTTCACTTACACGTGATTTGAAATGTTTATTAATCAATTTATATCTTTTACATGACTTTACAAACCGTATTATGATTAGTTTAACGTTGATTAGTTTCGTTTAGTAAAACGATTGAAAGTGTGAAATTGTGAAATATTCTAAAGTGAAAACCCTAAAAATCAGCTGTTATCGTTTGTTTACAAATATTATGTCTCGAATATGGCCGGAGTATAGTTATATTCGATGTTGCTACTGACGGTATTACTGTGACAATTGGTCGATGATAATTGAAGTATGTTACAAAAATATTAGACATATAACATTATCAAGATATCTAATAAATACAGCATCTATTGTTGTTCCATATCTTGTAGTAAATTCTCTGAGATTGTTGTTAATTTCCAGTTTAAATTCCTCTTGGCTTAGAGGAACGTAATAAATAGCGTTGATTATTTTTTTGCAAAATTAACAATGAAGTACCTATGTAAATAAAACTTAACCAAGTGTCGGAAGGTTAGGTAGGTACCTACGAGAAGCCTACTTACTTTAATCTTCCTACCTAGGGGTGCCTAGCTGTTTAGTTTGCCTAGAACCCATGCATAATAAATGATTCCCAAATAGTAGGTACGTAATACCTACATACAAGTACCCAACACACTTTAATGATGTTTGCTAGGTTTGCACATACCCATGTACCTACTCTTGAAATGCAATTGTTCAAAAAAATAACTTACCTTTTTACCTACATTACGCTACAGATAAATTAATTTTAATTATTAGATAAATATGCTGCAGAAAGCGCAACCTTTAAGAAATGCATTGCTCCGGCTCAGACAGTGACAGCGCTGTATGTAAGAATCGTTGTATCGCCATGCGTGGCGATGCGTCGCCACGGCCTGTATCGCCACGGCAACCATCAGGTTTCAAAGTGATCCTTGTGATTGTATTGAATAAATCATCTTTTTTTTTTTTGACTTTACCCTCGCCTATAGATGTTGCACATCAAAAGATTCATACATTAGTTATCACCCCTTTTCACCCTCTTAGGGGTTGAATTTCAAGAAATCCCGCCATAGTGAGTTGTTTTGCTATAAAAGGAAGCTACCTTCCAAATTTCAGCTTTCTAGCTTCAGCGGTTTCGGCTTGACGTGATGAATCAGTCAGTCAGGTTAAGCTCTTTTATAGATATAGATTAATTTAAAAATATCGATAATCATCATAATACTAGAAATAAGATAAACTCGCTGTTTCCAAAGTTAGGCCTGCTTATGTTAAAATCTTTTTTAGAGCAATGTGTACGCTTCTATAACAAGGTCCCAAGCGACGTGTTAAATTTGTCATAACATAATAACATATTAGTACAGAAACTGTCTCATAAAGCATATAATAAAATATCAGATTATTTACTCGTAGATGACTAAAAAGCTTGGGATGAATCAGCTCGGCCGAGCTCGACTCGGCATCCGTGACTAAATTGGCAAGGATCTTACAAAAAAGTATTAAGACCAGACGAGCTTGTTGCCGGATTCTTCTTGAACTGTGGTTAGGAACCGGCACCTAGGTTTACTAGCATGTAAGAAGAGGATTCAAAGTGGTGTTTGTGATTTTATTGAATAAATAATGTTTTGATTGTCAACCTCTGTGGTGCAGTGGGCGAAGGTCTGCCTAAGACGGACAATGTTGCGGTGTCGGCGGCCACGGAATTTGTATGATCCGCATGTAATTTTGTCTCAGGTCTGAGTATTTTGCTATATACATATAACATGTATGTATTATTTTATCTTATTTTATTTGGAACGGTACAAATTTATAATAATTAAGCACTAAAAATTACACAATAAACAATAAAGTTTACATAGTGAAGTTCTACAGATGTGGATAGATGTGAAGTATCACGAGGTGGATTGAGCCGACAAGCCACAAGCGGCGGCTCGGTTCGCCACGGCGGGCGTGGCGTTGAAAAATCTAGTGGCGCCAAAAGTCGCGCCATTAGATTTTTTACATTAAAAAACTAGGTAAAATCACATTATAAAATTATTTAATTGACAGATCACCTGGACCATAATTGCGCTCACTAGCAACCCCACCCTGATACTCCTGGCTGTAGCAATAGCCGGTGTCGGTATCGCCGGACAGAACGTCTCTCTCATCTACATCTCGGAAATTTCACATGACTCCATTCGAGGTGGTCTCACCGCTTCTTCCGCCTCAGGATACTTTCTGGGTAAGACATGGTCAAGATCATAGTAACAGGAGATATTTATAGTTCATTGCTTTTTCAACATCTTCCTGATGTTGATATTTATCCTACTAATATTATAAACGCGAATGTTTGTATTTATGGATTTTTGTTATTCCTTTACACAAAAACTCCTAAATGGTTTTTTATGAAAGTTTACAATAATATAGCTTATACATACTATACATAGATCGACCCATCAGACCCGTGACAAATACTTGCATATCATACAAAAATTTGTGCCGCGGCGGGAATCGAACCCGCAACATTGTGCGAATCAGCCAGTCCCTGCAGCCCACTGCGCCACAGAGGTTGTCAATACGTTATATAATAATAATAATTCATTTATTAATTCAGACACATTATAAGTTCATTTGGTGTTAGTAGGTATGTAAGTCTTATTTCTAGGTTAGTGTAATATATTAAAATAGAAATGAAAAATAACGTAAGTTGAATGTCTATGATCTTTTATTCGCGCTCCAGTCCAACAACTAGACTAAAACACGAATGAAAGATTTCATAATAGGCAGATCATATCTGTCCGGTATGACCTGCAGAATGCTATTGGTGCTACATAGATACGTTTAATTCTAACGGTTTTTGCAGCGCACGCCAGAATAGCTCGCAGATAGCAGATTTTTTTCCTACTTACTTGACACTCACTTATCATTATATTTTAGTCAATTCACACAAAGTTATAAATTACTAGCAGACCCGGCAAACTTTTTTTTGCCATATAAATATCTTTCATATAAAATAATCCTATGTTACTTCTAATACCTCCAAGAATATGTGTACAAAGTTTCATGATGATCGGTTAAATAGTTTTCGCGTGAAAGCGTAACAAACAAACTTACATTCACATTTATAATATTAAGTAGGATTATTAATTATTAGGATGATATATGTGTTATTATGATGTATAAGCTATATAATTGTAAAAATTCATTAAAATCCATTCAGTAGTTTTTGCGTGAACGAGTAACAAACATCTATACATCCATACATACAAACTTTCGCGTTAACATTGTCTGCTAACATGCTAGATACATTTAGATCGCAATTCTACCTAAACCAAGTCCGTGAAACATCAGGCAAAAAACTACAGAGCTTGCCTGATGATTTACGGACTTGGTTCTAGCGCTTCAGTGTCTAGTTTACCTTATTCATGTTTTTTCTAGGGCTCCTAATCTCCCATATCTTGGGAGGTTATCTCAGCTACACCCAGGTGGTGTACACGCATCTGACTCTCTCGGTCTTGGCGATAGCTCTTCTGATGTTGCTGAAGGAATCTCCAGTCTACTATGTCCTCGTGGGGAAAGAGAAAGTAAGAAATAGCACTAACGAGTGTTACTTCCATCGTCAACATACCCTCAGTTTCATAGTTCCTTAAATCCTCGAGGATGTAAGGGTGTAAACAAACATTTCAAACAGGGGCAAACATTTTCAAAAAACTCTTTAAAACGCTTAAAAAAACAGATGTAGGTACTCCGTGTAGTTGCCACAAGTACACGGAGATGTGTATTGCCCTTAAAGAAACTCATGTGTTCTATTTCAAGGGAGATAAGAATTCAAATATTAATTCCTCGCTGTTAGGTATTGTATGCATCGTACTCGTTCCTAATATCCATGTCGCAGGAAACCTATTGTGGGGGTTGAACTAGTGACTGAATGGTGTTAAAAAAACATAATAACCATTGTAGTCTCCAGGTATAGTAGACACCTCTTCAGATATCTACTGGTTCTTTTGTACGATGTTATTTTATTATTAACTCATTTTTCTGATAACCTGCAGGAAGCTGCAAAGTCTATATCCTTCTACCGCCGCCTAGATGTGGCCTCAAAGGAAGTGGAAGCAGAGATCTCCAAGATCAAGCTGCAACTTGACCCAAGACTGGAAAGCATATTGGAAGCTTCCGGTGGTTCGAAAAATCTGAATTATATAATTTTAGGGCTTACTGTTATCTCTTCTGTGCTAACAGCATTAAGCAGAGCGTTGATTGTCAATCTGTCAGTCAGTCACACGTGTTATGCATGTTTTATGAATTACGTTAAAATATTTTTTTTATATAAATGTTTGATATACAAGCCTACAACCTAAATGGTTATTTCAGATCCGGAAGTAACCAATGAGCTGATTACATCAAATGACAAACTTGAGATAGAGGTGCTAGCTGGAAGCGAGCCTTCATGGAAATTCTTATGTGAGTACTTTGTTTTTAGCAACCGTTATAACCAAACCGTTATCAACTGTTGTCGCTGTCATAATACTTATTCTGACTTGGTTTCAGTTGTTCTGCTGAGCACCTCTATTAGCACTCATATCTATATTCCAGAACAAAAAACTGATCGAGGACTAAGATTTTTGAACGCATATCATTCAGAACTCAGTCCTGGATCTGAGTTTGTTTTTTTTTCTCTAAAATATGCCCTTAGATAGGTTATGTAGGTAGGCCAATATCAAAAACTGCGTCAGCAGTGTCATAGCAAATATGACGGAAAAAACTGGATGGGATGGGGACGTGACGTGCCTCGAATAATTACTTACAACATCCCGTACTGTCTGTGGAGAAATAATCACGTCCAATGTTTTCGCCTGAGCCACGGTTTTAATGTATTTCACAGTGAAATCCAAGTCATCAAAGCGGGCGCTCAGCACAGTCCTCATCATTATGACGATAACAATAATGATGGGCTGCATCGTCCTCCAGGTCTATGCTGAACCACTGTTCATAGAAGCTGTTCCTTCCATGCCGTCCAACCAGTGCGCTATCTTTGTCGCCTTGGACTTCTTGGTCGCTAGTGTGGTGTGTGTTCTGGTGATAGACAGGTGTGGGAGAAAGGTGAGCATTTTGTTTATGTATCTCTTCTTACAGCTAGCTAGAAGTTTTATTACATCTATTGTATATACTACAGCTAAACTCGACGTGTACTATACAGCGTCAGCAAAATTTTTTTACTCACTAGTTTGACCATCAGCCTTATCGACGGCCAAAGGAGAGATATGCTTAATATTTGTAAAGCTACAGTTTCTCTCAATGTTTTCTGTCATCGTTTTGCTCGTTCTTTCAACTATTTTTTGGGAAAAATAACTGATGCACGACTTTAGGCGAGCCGCTCACTAAGACAAGGAGAGGTCGCGGCTGTGTCGCCTTGAAGGCGAGGCATCGTTTTTATGTAGAGTCGAGGTGAAGGCGTATGCTTTCTTCACACAGCCTAACTAATTCAACATGTCGTCATCAGATGATAAACACGTATTTGCCCTCATACAAGTTCAAGTTGACTATAAGGAGATTTTGGATATTTGAGATGTGGTGACAGAAAAAATGCATTCAGATCATTTTGTTTCGTGAGTAGCACGAAATAAATAAAATGGTGTTGGAGTTGAGACGCAGGCGAGGCGCCCCCTCCGCGCACTCACTTCGACTCCGGGTGGCTTCTCATCTTGCGACGCGTCTTAGGCTCCTCGCACACATGAGCACGCAGCGACCTCTCCTCGACCGATGCGCTTTAGGATCGGCAGGCAGGAGTGCTACTACTACTCCACTAGCTTCCCATAATAATTCAATCATCATCATCATCATCATCATCATCATCAGCCCGTGTCAGTCCACTGCTAGACATAGGCCTCTCCTATGGCACGCCATTTAGCTCGATCTTCAGCTCTTCTCCTCCAATCCTTGCCCGCTGCCTTACGAATATCATCGCCCCACCTAGCTACAGGGCGCCCTACACTACGTTTGCCGACACGCGGCCTCCATCGCAGATCTCCGACCTAGAAGCGACGACAGTACCCGCTTGTATAGTCAACCTTGTCAAGTGGCTTCTCCCGAGTGGCTGGACAAATACTTTCGACCCCCGATTCTGCTCGATTGCTTTTTCAATTTGAAGCGTGTTGAAAGCTCGGAGGTCGCGTCGAACCTGCTTCGTGATTTTTTTATTTAGGGTCCGTTGTTCTGACAGGGTTGAGGGGGGATTTTGGCGTTGCTTGCATAGAAGCTCTAGAGTTCCCCTCGAAAGTACAGATTTCTTGCCTGTGCGCCTCATTTCTTATACCGCCATTGTCGGTCGTAAGAGCCTCGTTAGTTGGTATGCAGGATGCACCGCGAGCAGGAGAGTTTGACTTGGGGAGCGTAGATAGTAATTGTCCGCCTTACATCCCATAATTCAATCATTACAACAAAATATGATATTTTCAGATGCTCCTAATAGTGACAGCAACTCTCTCTGGGCTGTGCACGCTACTCCTTGGCACTCAGCTGCAGTTCCACTGGGCCCCTGCCTGGGTTACCGCGCTGCTTATTTACGTGTACAGTTTCGTGTACACCACAGGATGCGCTACCATTCCTTTTGTGCTCACTGCTGAAGTTTTTCTTCCTGAGGTATGTTAGAGAATCCTGTCTGCATCATACACAGAATAGCTCTGCCAGTTGGTTTACAGTAGTCACATTTTCATTCTGAGTTCTGATGAAAAATGTGCAACATAGGGTATTGTACACTTTGACTTATACTTTCAGGTCCGCGGACTTTGCAACAGTATCACAATGGGTTTCGTCTGGATCTTCAATTTCGTCACCCTGCTCGTTTTCAACCCACTAGTGGAGAGCGTGGGCTTGGGGCCAGTATTCTACTTGTTTTCCTTCGTGTGTTTCTTAGGATCCGTATACAGCTACTTTTGTGTGCCTGAGACAAAGGGTCTGTCTGTCACTGAGATACAGAAACTGTTTTTAAAAGAAAGCAAGAAAAAGTAGTCTATTGCTAAAAAAGTAGTAGTCTATTTTGTGTGTTTTGTCAATACCGTCACAAATAAATATATTTCTTTAATCTTTATTTCTTTTTAAAAAGGTGCCATATTTTGGTATTTTATAAATGATTGATTTAAGTGTAAATGCATTGTTCTTTATAACTATATTGTATACTAAAATATTTACAGAAATAATTACAGAAATGTACAGAATAATATATACAATAATATAAAATAGATGTGAAACAGTTGCGCTATCTAAGGACCGTTTAAAACGATCTATAGCTCAACTGATAGATCACTGCCAGAGGGCAGCGTTCCCAAGATACTGGCGGCATTACGTTGAATGGCAATGCAAATACGCTGGGCTAGATAGGAGCCAGCTCTTGGGTCATGCAATGTATCTACCAGACGCAGTTAAATAATTTTGAAAACGCGGTGGGCTCCTGTTCCCCACGGGCCCAGGCTCTCGACTCCAAAATGCTCAAATATGTAGGCCTTATCCAAACCAGCATATTTGTGGTTTTTGAGGTCCTCGGCACATTCAGCCGCCGCACCAGCCCTAACGGAAGTACCCGGCAGATGGAACGCGGCCAGGGTGTCTACGCAAGTAACATCCCACACTAATGGCCTACGCATCTCCCAAGGGACAAGAGTCATTCCATCAGGCCTCTTACTACCATTACGTATTAGACCGTTGGGTTCGAGAACAGCTGGTACGTTGACGCTGGTGAGTGCCCGACGCATGATATCGTTAAGACTGGCTTGGTGGGCAATCCTACCGGCGGCCCTTTAACACGATAACCCATGGAGGCCAAGCTGGTCGACCGCTGTACCACACTGGCACTGATGGCGTAGCACCGCGCACCTAACCGCATACAAATTGCAACTCGGAATGTTGTAGGATCTAATAATGTTCCAATGTTAGATGATGGTAGTGCTTGTAACCAATGTCCTGACTCTATACTCTGACTGTAACCATTTCGAAAAGGCTAGGAGACGGGTGCGATCTACGGAGCTTGAGCATGTTTCTAACAGATGATTCCATGTAATCTCACATAGAGGCTCGTCCCATTGCCGTTAGGCCGAAAGGTTCTTGGGAGCGGAATTAGGGCAAGCACTGTTCCAAGCGTTTCTTGCTTCGTCTAGATATGAAATTTTATGAGTGATGTCAAAACTAGCCGGAAAAGACGGAATTAGAATTTTCAACCAAATTTCTAGTGCTATAGACAGAAGACAAGTACGCCGGTAGGGTAACACTTGAAATTTTGCGAATACCTAAGCCTCCCAATTTGACAGGTAGGGAGGCCTGCAGCCCTGCCTTGTTATCCAGATGAATATTCACTTATAACTTATGTTCTTAAGTAAGTGTAACAAAAGTCAACAAAACAAAGTCAACAGAGTTTTATTATTATTATCACAATGGTTTCATATGTGAATTATATTTTATTCTTACATTCGAGTTACATAAAAGTTTGTTCTTATCTTCAAGTATTGAGGACATAGTCTACATATTGTAACTTTTGTAGGTAATCTACATATTTTGAAAGAGGGTAATGCGTATTGAAGGTGTATAAGTGTACTTGCCAATAGATATAAATAAATATTATATTTCTAAAACAAAGTACATATATAAGTAGTATATAGCACCCGATGGACTGACGTCATCGTAAAGATCGCAGGAAGTCGGTGGATGGAGAGGGCTCAAAATCGTTCTTCCTTGAAATAAATTGGGGAGGCCTATATCCAGAAGTGGACTTCCTAAAGGCTGATATGATGATGATGAAAAGTAGTAGATCAGTCATGTGGTACCCATAACACAAGCTTTGCTTACTTTGGGGCCAGATGATTTTGTGAGAAATGTGTGGCATAATTTATTTAATATATATTAATCGTATTATTTACCTACTCTATCGATGCATATTTGCTAGCGTGGCCATTATCTATAAATAGCCAATTTCTTGAAAAAGTCAGCTGGATAAGAGGCAACCAACTTTTTGTACTGCGTCTCGGGTATTGAATTTTTCCTTCTTGTTGAGCTGTTCTCCTAATTCTGGAAAATCTGGTAGAAATCTGTGGGCACATGGTTTGGTGAGTTCGATGGAACCTCGTAGCTTGGAGGCCGTCTGTTCTGTAATGCGATGTTTCCGTTGTCTATCAGGAACATCGCTCGAACTAGCAGCAGGTCCCTGCTGCTAGTTCGAGCGATTGACCGAAGTTGTGTTGATTTGTGAACTTCTCAATCATTGTATTCAGTCCTTCACAGTACACATCCGCAGAAATGCTCGTGCCGTTTGTTAAGAGCATTATCTAGGCGGCCAGCCAACATTATGAAAGCTTACGATTGTCAAAACTGTTTAGTCATAAGTGACAAAGTGAAATATTTCTCTGTCAGATTAGTCAGTCAATCAGAATTTACATAGATATACAATTTTAAACAAAGTAATACAAAAGATTGTAGGTATGTAGGTACAAAAGGTTTAACCAATCAAACGAACATTTTCAAAATGTAAGTAGGTACATTTAGTACTTGTAGCACTCATTTCAAGCATTTGTATCTTGCTAATTTGACGCTAATGGACCAATATTAATTTGATGATAACGTTGAAAACAACTAATGAGATGAAAACAAAATCAATAAACAAATAATTAAAATAAATGCAATTTTTTTTTAATATTAGATTCATTTGGAATTTGAATTCTTAGCTAACGATAGAAAAATTATTTACATAATGTATAATTACAGTTCTCTATTATACTATTATAAGTAAGGGGAGTAAGAGGCGAACGGAACCACTATCACACCGACCCTAATGTCAACCTTACCTGCACGTGCCGGTGGTTTGTATGAATAGCCGGTAGCAGCGATCCTGGATCACCGTGGTGCTGGTTGACAACTAACGAGGCTCTGGCGACCGAGTCATGGCGGGATAACCACACACACCCAATCAGACACCTGACTGGAAGAGGCTACAGCAGCCTGGCGTCTAAATAATGCCTTAAAGGTCGGGTGCAAAAGGCAACGGTAAATGGTGGCAATGGTATCCCCATTGCACTATTCATCCCATGAAAGTTATGAGAAGGTCCAATCATAGCAAGTGCTGCCATTCTTTAGGACCCACTCATAATCACCTAACTGAGAAGAAGATTATACTATGCTGAACTTTACTACTATAGAACGGCAACTTCATAGGTAACCTATTATTCGAAAGTGTTTTATTTCGGATTTATTTCTTTCGTTCGGGGTCTTTTCGTGATTGAATGAAAGATGAAAAGTTATTTTTCGTACACAATACACCGGGGAAAAATTAACTAGTATGAACCGACCATGTTAAAAAGACCATGTGTGTGTATTAGACATATGCTTATTTAGGAACACTTGAAATAAGTCGTTTATAATATCAAATAAAATGCTTATGTCATTTGTAATTCCATGCAAAAACGTCAAGCGAGATGTGAAAATTTTACATGACCATTATTTGACTTTATGCAAATGTAATCATTTAAATCGCGACATTAGCGAAATTGTGGTCCCTTTCACAAACCAGAACACAAAAAGTTTCATAGTATTTTTGTGATGTGTTTTATATGTGTAAGTATTTTTGTGTTTGTGATTGGTCAATGTAACACCTTAAATGTAAGTAATGACGATGTAAATTACTTGAAAAGTTTTGTTATCATTTACGTAGAAAGTGTAACTCACATAGTGTTTCAAATTTTAGATAAACAATCCTACTGAAACCCAAATAGATGCCTTGCTGTCATTACTGGAAGAGCATCGAGAGTTAGCTCGTGGTTACTTGAAGAATGCAGAAAGTCACAAGCACTCCACAGATTTGTGGGCTTGACTGACAGACGAGCTGAATGCCCTGGGCGGGTGCAATAAGAATGTTTATCAGTGGCAGAAGGTTAACATCTTGTAAGTATTCCGTTAGTTTTGTAACCACCTTTAACATACCTAGTATTTGTCTGTAATAATTAATCGAAAACTATTTTAGGATTGGCCTGACAAACAATATTTGCCAAGAAAAGCTACTGGTGCTGCTGCTAGACCCTGCCTCGGTTATCGAGGATCGACTGCCTACTACCGTAATGCTCTTGGCGCAGGAAAATCGGATAATCTCTGTGATAGGAGAGGGTTTTTGGTGAACCCGATACAAATGTAGTTGGTGGTCTAGGTAAGTTTAATAATGCAATAAATATTACATATGCTTTTTTTGTAGACCTCCCTCTCCAAGAACATATACATACTGAGAATAAAGCTTCCGCCCCCTGGGCCACCATCACTTGCATTTCCTGCATACAATAGTCTTGCACAATGACATAAGTATGTTATGTCTATTGTTTTAAATAGAGGATAATGAACTTATTAATTTGATTACATCACAAAATACCTTTTTATTGTGTACTAGCTGCTGACCGCAACTTCACATGCGTAGTAACTCTATAAAAATAGACCATTCCTGTCTCTAAGATACAATCTCTATCTACTTATCAAATTTTATCTAGATGCGATCAGCCCTTTAGCTGTGAAAAGGTAACAAAAGACAAAGACACTTGAATTTATAAAATTATAATACGGATTGTGTATTTCATTGTCATATTCCGGCACACTATGCTGACTTACTTTCGTATTTTGATCACAAAAATATACATGCTGTTCCTGAATCCTGGTTGAAACTATGTCTCTCTTCTACTTCATATTCTCTTCCTGGCTTTAATCTTATTCGCAATGAACGTCGGCGGCGTCGTCGGTGCGGTCGGCGGTGGTGTTGCCATATACCTACGTTCACACTTATCCTATACCATAATCAGTATGTCGGCACAACCTCTACCGCCCAATGCGGGTGAGCACCTCTTTGTTGAAGTTAATCTTACTCACACTAAGATTTTATTAGGAGTTTATTACTCTTCTTCCTGTCGCATTAATTACTTCTTGTCCTTTCTAGAAACACTTCTAGAAAACTTAGTCGCTTCATATGATCACACCATTGTGTTGGGTGATTTTAATACATGCCTGCTTAAGCGGGATTCGCGGTCAGCTTGACTTGAATCCCTTGTCAGGGCTAGCAACCTATCAATCCTTCCTTTATCTGCTACTCACTTCTACCCTAATTCATCTCCCTCTCTTCTAGATCTGATTCTTGTTTCTTCTCCTACTCGTATAGCCAAGCATGGACAATGTGCGGCGGGAGCTTTCTCTTATCATGACTTAGTTTATCTTTCCTACAAAATTCGCCCTCCTAAAGCCAAACCCAAAATAATTCTGCAGCGAAATTTTAGCGACATGGATCTAGATAAACTGCAAAATGATGCGGTTGTTATAGACTGGTCCCAACTCATAGTAGAATCTTCTGTTGATGGAAAAGTTGAAATATTTAACTCTGTCCTTACTCAATTATTTGACAAACATGCGCCACTTAGAACAATCAAGCTGAATCACTTGCCGGCACCGTGGTTAACAGCTGAAATTAAAACTTTAATGCATAAAAAGTTGGTAGCGAAGGCTAAGCTCAAGTGTAGGTACACGGACTACAACAAGGAAAAATACGTTGATTGTAGAAATCACTGCAATAGAGCGTGTCGAGACGCACAACGCCGTTATATCCATAACTCCGTCGAGGATTCTGATCCTGCCAAGGTTTGGAAATTTCTCAGGTCACTTGGAATTGGAAAATCACGACAACTTGATAAAATCCCACAACATTTTAACATAGATTCTTTAAATCAGCACTTTACTTCATGTTCCCATTTTGATGGATATACCAAATCGAAAACATTGCAAAATCTTTCTTCTACTCCAATTCCTGACTATTCATCATTTCATTTTAATCAATTCACTGATTGTGATGTTAAGAATAGCATCTATTCCGTCTAAAGCTATTGGAAACGATGGCATATGTCGGAATATGATAGTCCCTATCCTCGACCAAATAGTCCCCGTGATCTGTCACATTCTTAATTACTCTACCTCCACAGGAATATTCCCTATTTACTGGAAAGAAGCACAGGTTACTCCTCTTCCAAAAAAATCCAACCCAGCTTCATTCTCTAAGTTCCGTCCAATTTCTATACTTCCTTTCCTATCCAAAGTCCTAGAACGCCTTGTACATCAGCAAATGAGTATTTTCCTATCCAGAAACAATTTTCTTAATCCCTTCCAATCCGGTTTCCGTTCTGGTCACAGTACTGTTTCAGCATTAGTTAAGATAACTGATGATATACGTGATGGCATGGATAATAGGAAAGTAACTGTCCTATCTTTGCTAGATTTCAGCAATGCTTTCAACAATGTTGACTATGACATTCTCCTAAGTATCCTCTGCTCTCTTAACATATCTCCAACAGTGGTTGAATGGTTTCGTAGCGTCGGCAACGTATACGTATTGATGACACTTAGTCATCGTGGTGTAATATATCAGCTGGCGTTCCTCAGGGCGGCGTTTTATCACCTCTTCTTTTCGCATTTTTTATAAACTCAATCTCCCAACATTTAACTTCATCGTACCACCTCTATGCAGACGATCTACAAATCTACACGCAGGCTCCTGTTGCGTTTTTGCCTGGTGCTATTAAAATAACCAATCAAGACCTTGGTCGCATTTAAGATTGGAGTAGTGCTTACGGTCTTAAGATTAATCCCATGAAAACGCAAGCAATCGTCATTGGAAGTTCACGGATGGTGTCTAGAATTGATTGGTTTAGTTTTCCACAAATTATTTTTGATGGAGCTCACATACAGCAGAGTGAGACGGTGAAAATGAAATCAAAAATTTAGGTGTTCTTATGAATAGAAATCTGTCATGGGAACCACAGCTAACTGAAGTCAGCCGTAAAACTTTTGCCTCAGCTGGTTCTATTCGGAGGCTGCGCAACTTCCTTCCAACTGCCACTAAAATTTCGCTTGCACAGTCACTTCTTCTTCCAATACTTGACTATGCCGATGCCTCTTATCTGGACCTAACTGAACAGCAACTTGACAAGCTTGAGCGTCTTCAAAATCTCTCCATACGATTTTTGGCTTGCGCAAGTACGATCATGTCTCGGATTTCCGCAAAAAGCTAAAATGGTTGCCAATCTGCCTTCGTCGGAATACGCACTTTCTAAATTTATTATATAATATCCTTTTCAATCCCACGACACCCTCCTATCTCAAAGAACGATTCCAATTTCTACACCTCTCCCGCTCTCGATCCTTACGCTCCTCTGACACTCTTCTTCTTGCAATACCTGTCTACACTTCCTCCTACTATGCTAATTCCTTCACAGTACAAGCTGTTCAACTATGGAACGCACTGCCTGAGGCTATTAGACGCGCCAAATCACTTGATTGTTTTAAAACTATGGTCAGGGGACACTATTTGTCCTGTCATTAACTGTTGCTTGATTCTTTATGTCATTTTAGATTTAAGTTTGTTTATGTATGTATTGGTTTATTTAGTTTATTTTATAACGTTGTATTTATTATACTTTGTATATATTTTTGTATAAGTATCTATCTTTTTCTTATCCTGTAAATTTGTATGTACACATTATTTTAATTATAAATCTCTTAATATTGCTATCATCACCCTTTTTTAAGCTAAATTCTGTTCAATCCATCCTAAGGTTGTCTGGCAGAGATCACTACATAGCGATAAGACCGCCCATTGTACTACCGACTGGCAAAACATTGTTATTTTTGTTTCTACTTGTATATTTGGTGTGCAATAAAGTATTATCTATCTATCTATCTATTTATAATTTTTTTTTCAGCCCAGCACAGCATTCAGTGCCAAGGAGAAGCCTACGCCTGGTAAATGACGAATCAAACTTGCGCACGCAGTTCTTTGCTATTAAGGAGCAATGAGTGGTCGGGTCAAAAGGTCAAAAGTCCCTCATCTGGGATGCTATTCAGGAGCTGTGCAGGCCAGCACCCAAAACATTTTGAGAAAATAAACCATTGCACTGATTATTAACTTTTATTTATCTTAATAGTTTCTATTAGTTAGTTTCTAATAGTACATACTAATAAAAATATTTGATTTATTTAATTTTATTATAATGGTGCTCTAGCCGTAAAACAGAAAGACAATGTTTTTACTGGGTTGTAAAAATGCTTGCGATAAGGGCCTAATTTAAAAATAAATACTAAATGGACTAATGGATATGGATCTAAATAAAAATAGAATTGAGTACCTATAGGTACCTAGCTCGCTCAAGCAATTGAATTAAAGCTTAAACCTTGGTAGTAGTTGATCGTCTCGAAGAGGCTGCCGGAAGAGTTCATTGTTGATGTCTTCTGGTGAGACGTTGGGAACATTTTATGCCTCTGTCTACACACATATTGTGTAGATGTCCATAAACATCTTGTGTGTTGATGCCGTTCTTCGTCGAATGCTTTTAAAATCAATGCCGATCTCGCCATTGTCACTGGACTAGAATAGATATCAAATAAGGACTGAATCGTACGTAAGCAGGTAGGCTAGTTTTAGAAAATGTATAAATGAAAATAACACCAAATAGTTCATTTATAACACAACACGTTTCACACTTTAACACTTCAACACAATCACGATTAAACCATTTTTCTGTCTATTATAGTACTTTTAACTCTTAAATTGATACTTACGAAAGTAAAACATTAGCCCTTGAGGTTTCGTGAAATTGGAGGTTAAAATCACGAAAGAAGTGTTTTTAACTGCCGTCACTTTGTTGGTACGGACGCTTCATGGTAGGAATTATTAATGACGGATGGTCAGGGGGTCGACCATGAAGCGACATTCCGAAATTACGGACTGTAATTTCGGCCAATTCGTACCATAAAATACATTTCGTCACTGGAAAGGCAAATCTACGTAAGTGCCAAAAGGCAATTTCGAGAAAAAGCTGTTTAAAGTTTATTTTTTTCGTTTTTTAATTATAACTTTTTAACTAGTTATCGAATTTTGATGACGTCAACGTAAGATTTAATTCTTTTTTCATTTTCTATGTTCCTGCAATTCATTCATTATATTTGGACTGCTATTTTAGGATATAATGGCGCTTCGCGCTTATGGCGTAAAAATGAACTCAATTTACAGTAAAGCTATTTTTCTTAACCGCCATCTGATTTAAACATTATTTGCAATTAAAATGTCTTAAAACTTTTATGCAAATGAATAGAAAAACGACAAAATTACTTTAAATATAACAAAACTGTTATGTTGGAGGATTAAAATGAAACAAAATACTTAAATACGTCTGTTATTGTTATATCAAAACGACTTATAAAGTGATCAGTTGATTATGTTGGTTCACAAAAAATGCTTTAAAGTAAGTTATTGTAGTAATTTGTTGGGTAAAAATACGTACGAGATAAATACTTCTTTTTGATTATTCCTTAAAAAGTACTTGTACCTCTAATTGATTTATAAAAATGGTGTTTAAAAATACTAAAATTCCAAAAATTATGTTATAAAAAACATAAACAGTAGCATAAAAACTATTACCATGATTATGAATCTTTAAACTAGCTGCAGTAGTAAGTTGAGTTGATCTACGCATTCTTTATTATTCCCGAAAACGGCACGTGATAATCGGCCATTCATAATTCCTACCATGAAGCGTCCGTACCAACGAAATGACGGCAGTTTGACGACACTTCTTTCGTGATTTTAACCTCCAATTTCACGAAAGCTCAAGAGCTAACTTTTTACTTTCGTTAGTATCAATTTTAGTGTTCAAAGTACACTAATGGACAGAAAAGTTGTTAATTCGTGATTGTGTTGAATTGTTAAAGCGTTAAACGTGTTTTAAATGAACTATTTGGTGTTATTATCATTTATACATTTTCTAAAACAAGCCTATCTGCTTACGTTACGCACTGAATGCGAGCCGGGCTGAAACAAAAAATTACAGATATGACAATGAAATACACAATCCATATTTATATTATAAATTCAAAAGGGTCTTTGTCTTTTGTTACCTTTTCACAGCTAAAAGGCTGAATGGATCTTGATGAAATTTGGTAAGGAGATAGAAATAGTATGTTAGAGACCGGCATGGTCTATTTTTTTATATAATTACTATGCATGCGAAGTTGCGGTCTGCAGCAAGTACACAATAAAAAGGTATTTTGTAATGTACTTAATCGTATTAATAAGTTCATTATACTCTGTTTAAAACAATACACATAACATACTCATGTCATTGTGCACGACTATTGTATGCAGGAAATGCATGTGATGGTGACCCAGGGGGCGGGAGCTTTATTCTCAGTATATGTTCTTGGGGATGGAAGTAAATTTATTGCATTATTAAACTTACCTGTACCACCAACTATATTTTTGTATCGGGTTCACCAAAAACCCTCCTGCGCCAAGAGCGTTACGAGCGTGTAGTAGACAGTCCACAGCTTTTATTGGCAAATGTTGTTTGTCAGGGCAATCCTGAAATAATTTTAGTTTAATTATCACAGATAAATACTAGGTACGTTATAGGTGGTTACAAAACTAGCGGAATACTTACAAGTTGTTTACCTTCTGCCATTGTTTAACATTCTTATTGCACACACCCAGAGCATTTAACTCGACAGTCAGCCAAGCCCACAAATCTCTGGAGTGGTTGTGACTTTCTGCATTCTTCAAAAAGTGACCGCGGGCTAACTCTCGTTGCTCTTCCAGTAATGACAGCATGGCATTTATTTGTGTTACAGTAGGACTGTTTATCTAACATCTGTAACACTATGTGAGTTACACTTTCTACGTAAATGCGTACAATACTTTTCAAGTCATTTACATCGTCATTACTTATCATTTAAAGTGTTCCTTTGCCCAACACATTACAAAAATATTATGAAACTTTCTGTGTTCTTGGTTGTGAAAGGGACCTCAATTTCGCCAATGTCGCGATTTAAATGCTTACATCTTTATAAAGTAAATAAAGGCTCTGTAAAATTTTCTCATCTCGCGTGACGTTTTTGCGTGAAATGACAAATGAGATAAGGATTTATTCGATATTATAAACGACTTATTTCAAGTGTTCATGAATAACCATAATGTCTAATACAAACGAATGGACTTTTTAATATGGTTCATACTAGTTCATTTTTTCACACGGTGTATTGTGTACGTTAAAGAACTTCTCAACTTTCATTCAATCACGAAAAGACCCCGTACGAAAGAAATAAATCCGTTGTAACCTCATGGTAGGTATAGCCTTCCTATTACGTGCGATTGTCGGACGGATCCGTAGTTTCGGATTGCCATCTTCATGGTTGACCTGCAGGTATCGTCTTCGGGACCGATCGCGGAACGAATGTATTTCATGGTAGGAATTGGCCGAAATTACGGTCCGTAATTACGAATTTTCACTTGATTTTTTTTTTATTTTTTTGTTATTTTAATGCACAATATTTATCATACGCTAAATAATATTACAATCTAGTAAAATAAGCTAATGAGTAATTTTGCGTTGACATAGTTTTATAAAATAAATAATACCTAAGAATGTGTCCAATAGCACTTTTCTTACAGTCTCTAGTTAAGAGAAAGACACTTTTTTTCTTGTGTTTTTATATAGTTACTTATCACTTCACTATTGTTAAACTACACTAACTCAAATGGCTTTTTCCGTTTGAGCCTTCTTACAATGTCCGTGATATCGAGGATTGCTGGATTGCCTCGACGTTCACAAGGTGATGAAGACTCTGTGCGTGAGCTGCAAACTTTTGTATTACGTTATCGACGAACTCTATTCTGAGGTCTCTATGGATATTGCTCTTTTTGGTACAGCCCCACAGCTAAATTCTATAGGTCCAAATTGGCATCAGGACTTGCTTGTACAATTATAACTTATTGTGTACTGATAGAGCAGAGTTTCGTCCAAGCAGCCAGTACGTCTTTTTGAAGCGTATTTCCAGGTCAACTCTTTTCTTTTTGAAGTGTGCTTTCCAGCGCAACTTTGCGTCAAGACTCATTCCTAAATACTTTGCTGTATTTTCGTATGGTATAACCTTGTTGTTTATATATATTGGACAGTACCTACTGTTCTTTCTTACTTGTAAAATTTATATGAACTGATTTAGTTTAATTTAGATTAATACGCCATTTCTTTGTCCAGTTATGGATTTTATTGACAGCTACTTGAACCTTTTCTGCGGCTTCTGCGTGAGTGTTTCCAGAAGCCATTATAGCTGTGTCGTCAGCAAATGTTGCGATGGTGTTGGTTTTTAGTTCAGGAATATCACAGGTGTGTATCAAGTATAGGATCATAGGTGTATAGCACTTTATGATCGACCTGCAGGCCAACCATGAAGATGGCGATTCGAAACTACAAACCCGAATGAGACACGCACGAAATAGGAAGACTATACCTACCATGGAGGTTTCAACGGATTTATTTCTTTCGTTTGGGATTCATGACGCCTTTTCGTGATTGAATGAAGGATGAGAAGTTATTTTTCTTACACACCACTGTGAAAAATAAACTAGTCTAAACCGACTATATTAAAAAGACCATTCAGACCATATGATTATAATAATAATCCCGGACATTTCACACAACATTATCTGGCCCCATACTAAGCAGAGCTTGTGTTATGGGTAGGTACCACATGACTGATATACTACTTAAATACTTTTTTTTTGTAAATACATACATATTATACATAGAAATACCCAGACCCGAGACAAATACTTGCAGATCATACAAACATTTGTCCCACGGCGAGAATCGAACCCGCAACCTTCTGCGTCTCAGTCGGACCTTAACCAATTGCGCCACAGAGGTCGTCAGATTATTTTCAATTCAATTCAATTCAATTTCATTTATTTCAGCCTTCATAAGTATATGTACAAATTTGAGCCATATTTATCATAATAATAATTTAAAACATAGAGAATAAAATAAAATAAATAAATTAAAATAAAGACTGCATGCACCACATCATTACATCACCGGTGCGAATGGTGCACCTCTGTGCAGTGCTTCATGAAGATGCAGTCAGTATCCAGCCTTCCTGCTATAAGTTGCAGGTATCTGTTGGTGCTGTCCCTCACGTGACGCATCAGGGACGACGTTTTCTTGCGGATAATCGCATAAAAGTCATCGTCATAAAAGCGTGCGTTCGCAAACATCCCCGATGCGCTACAGAAGTATGGCAGCCTCAACAGCACCCTGAAGCTATTATTGTACTGGACTCGAAGGGCATTCCAGCAGCACTTAGTAAAGTTAACCCATAGACTGCACGTGTAAAAAGACTGGCAGTACGCCTTAAACAAACTTGTTTTTACAGCCGTACTGCACAGTGCAAATCTACGGGCCAACATGTTGGCTTTGACTGATAATGCCCTTCGCTCCCTATCAATATCTGTGTTATCTGAGAGAGTCTCAGTGACTCAGTGGCCCAGATACTTGAACTCAGACACCCGCTTGAGCTCACTGCCCGCCAGCAAGATTGATGGGACTGTGGAATAAGTTTTCGACCGGGCTTTAAAAACCATCACCTCACTCTTGCCAGCGTTATATCTGAGCCCATGAGCCTCCGCATAACGCTCACAGATTCCAACAAGTCTTCGTAGGGCACTGATCGATGGGCTCAGCAACACCATATCGTCAGCGTAACTTATGTTATTGACAGTTACTCCGTCAACAGAGCATCCAATATTAGCGCCACTGAGCTCACGAATCAAACGATCCATGTACAGGTTGACGAGTCGCGGCGAAGTGATTCCACCCTGCCGCACTCCACACTCCAGCCTGTACGTGTCCGATAGCGACCCTGACCACCTTACATTGTTACATTGATTGCCATACCAATATTTAAAGAGTTCCACCAATTCAGACGGCAGCCCAGTATCACCCAGCTTCGGCCACAACCTGTCGTACGCCACCAGATCAAAAGCTTTCGAAAGGTCTAAGAAGCAGGCGTAAACAGGTGTGTTCCTATTAGTATAGTACTGGACGGTGTGTTTGAGGCTCAGTATGGCCGATTCAGTGGACAACCCGGGCCTGAACCCGAACTGGGCATCGTGTAAGTTTAAATGTACACTAAGATACTTATTAATCACACCATCTAGCACCTTAGCTATTATAGTAGCTAGTGATATGGGTCTGTAGTTACCTAAACTAGAAGCATTTCCAGTTTTATTTTTGATAATGGGAACAACAAGAGTCCGCATCATCTCCTCAGGAAGGTAGGAATGGCCGATACAGAAAGTGAAAAGCATGGCGAGTACCCGTGCTAAATGAGGTCCAGCGTACTTCAGATGTTCAATACACAAAGAGTCGTGACCAGGAGATTTGCCTCGATTCATGCTTTTCACTATCCGTGAAACTTCCTTTGCTGAGATCCGGACAATTTGATCCCCAGTAGGCGGCTCCGAACCCACACTTCCAGGACCTAGTGAAGATTTCACTCTAAAGTGCTCCTTAAATAGATTGGCAATTTGGACAGGGTCGCTTACACCTTCCACGCTCACGGGCACGCTCGGCTTTGGATTAAGCTTATTAGTGTCCTTCCAAAACTTGCTAAAGTTTTTTGCCGTGTGATGCTTCTCGGGGATATCCATTTTTATTTGGGTCTGATTGTTTTGACACAATTTAAGTTTAGTTTTAAAAATAGTGCGCGATCTTCGCATTTCATCGTATACAAAACCGCACGACGGCCTGCCGTAAAGAACCCACTCCTGAAACCAAAGCCGTGCCTCTCCATGAACCTCTCTAATATATTTATTCTATCCAATTACATATGGTTTTCTTTTTCTTTGCTTATTTATTATGTATGAACACTTCAAATATCTATATGTATATGTATGAACGTTTAAAATATCAAATAAAGCATATTATGTCATTTGTTAAGTCAAACGTTGCGCGATATAGGAATATGTTACAGGACCTTTATTTATTCACGCAAAAATTTAAATGTTTCGATTTAAACATTAAAATTAAATTTCACAACTAAGAACAGAAGAAACAGAAAGATTCATAGTATTTTTGTGATATTGGCAAAGGAACAACTTCAATGCTATAAAATCACTATATAAATTACCTGAAAAGTTTTGTAGGTAGGTATTTACGTAGAAAGTGTAATTCACATGGTGTACCTATTTAGTTTAAATTTTATATTAGCAATCCTAGTATAACACAAATAGATGCAGAAAGTCGCAGGCGCTCGAGAGATTTGTGGGCTTGGCTGAAAGACGAGCTGAAGGCCCTGGGCGGGTGCAATAGGAATGTTAAACAGTGCTAGAAGGTAAACATCTTCTAAGTATTCCGCTAGTTTTGTAACCACCTATAACGTACCTAGTATTTGTCTGTTATAATCAATCTAAAACAATTTCTGAATTGGCCTGACAAACAATATTTGGCAAGAAAAAGTTGCTGCTGCTGCTCCGGCCAATTACAAAACCAATTAGAACGACATTTTGATACCTACAGTTTACTAGACAGTAAACAATTCGGATTTACAAAGGGACGCTCAACTATTGATGCCGGTGTTGAGTTAATATCATATATTTTTGATATCAGGGAGGAATTGCGCGATGCTTTCGGTATCTTTTGTGAACTGTCAAAAGCTTTTGATTGCGTTCACTATGAAACTCTAATCAGAAAACTACATCACTATGGTGTAAAGCGAGTTGCACCTAAGCTTTTCAGATCTTACTAAAGGGACCTTATACAAAGATGTAGATAAATGAAAAGTGTTCTCCAGGGTCAATGGTAAAAATGGGTGTACCACAAGGATTAATACTCGGGTCATTTTTGGTTTTAATTTATATAAATGATCTACCTAAATTGTAAAGGATGATCACGAGATTGGACTGTTTGCTGATGACACGTCACTTTATTTAAATTAAAGCGATGACTTACAAATTTTGACGATGTAAACAATGCGATCTCTAAAGTGGTAACATAATTTAATAATAAGCTGCAATGGGGCCCGAATTTGTCGAAGAAACTCAGCTCTGCGGCATACGCTTTTAATAAGATCCATCATTTTACCGACGTAGATATCGCTCTCCACTCGTTAAATTCAGCTACTTTCATAGCATTATGTCTTATAGCATTCTGTTGTGGGTGAGTGCTGCTGATAATTAACACCATATCTGTGTTGCAGAAGAACCATATCTGTGTTGTTGTTCGTGCAATTTATAACATGGGCCCCAGAGAATCACTTAGAAATCAATTTAAAAAAATAAATATCATAAATAAATAAATAAATAATCGTTTATTGCCTTAGCAAATAGGTACAAAATTGGTAAATGTTCTAAATATCTTAAAAACGCTAGGCGTACTAAGGTCAATGGGTGCAAATTGAGCATCTGCTGTTAATACTACTACTAGTATATTTATCCCAGAATGATTAAAAAAAATATTTAGGAGATTACATCCACTATATCATACACAGTTATGACTTAAACTCAATCTGGAAGTCGTACGAATCTGCCCCACGTGTGGGGTACTTTCATACAGTGCCGGGGGTACCTTCAGACGCTATGGGGTAGGTTCGTACACTGCAAATAAAAACTAAATTCTTTTATTTGAAAAATTAATAAGGTGCTTAAAATTAACAAAATTGAATGTCATTTTTTCTAATCAACAAAAAACTGATCAACCCACCTATTAACATCTGCTGTTAATAAGTGGGTAATAGATAGGTATACCTACCTACACAGCGCTGTTTTTCAATTTGCCCTATTCGGATAGTTCTTCACCGATAGTTAAGAGCAAGCGGGGTTACAGATTTAAAAAGGTACATTTATGTGTGTATTATGTGTGTAATCAGATGTATTAAATTACATTTAATTAGGGAGTGTGTCTGTGTTGCGTGTGAGTGCGTGTGTGTGTTTGTGTAAGGGTGTATGAATGCGTGGGGGTGTGTGATGTAGTCATTTCGCATTATAGTATGTTGCTACATTTTATGAGTTCTTTATTTATCAGTGTTTATGGGCTGTTTCTACATTGTGTTTTTGCCTCAATAACAAGATGTTTTTTTTGTTTTTGTTTAAATGATATTGGGCAGATTTTTTTCCGTAAAGGAGGTGGTAGATCATTCCAAATTTTAGAAGCCCGGTAGTTGAAACAACCCTTAAACCCTGCCGTTTTATGTTTGGGTATAACTAGAGTGTTGTTAAGTTTTGAACGGGTATTTATGAGATGTATGTCTTTGAACCATGTTAGTTTCTCAAATAAATATACAGGTTTCTTATGCCAGAGAATTTTTTGGGTAGTGCACGCTAAGTGAATTTCTCGTCTGGCCTTCGTGTTAGGAATACCCTTCTCTACCAGGTATGGACTGATGACATGATCATGAACTGATCATGACAGTGCCTTGTCAGTATATATACGAAAATCGTATGTATGTTTACAAACATGTTAATTTGTATAAAATTGTGATAATCATATGATTAATACTAAAAAAAAGGGCTTGAGGCGTGGCTCCTATACAGAGAGTTATCAACCACCAATCTTTTTGTCAATCAACGGTCATAGGGCTGGTGCTTACCTCGGACAAATAAATAATAATAAATAATGCCGGACATTTCACACAGCACCATCTGGCCCCAAAGTAAGCAGAGCTGAGTTATGGGAACCACATGACTGATATACTACTAATATTATATTTTTTTATATACATACATATTATACACATAGAAACACCTAGATCCGAGACAAATAAATTGCAAATCATACAAACATTTGTCCCGCGGCAAATAATTAGTATGGATATTCAACGAGGTAACATTGTCAGCCTTTTTGGCATTTTACCTGCGTTCAGTGAACAAAGATTGCAAGGGTGACAAACAAACATACGAGTATTTTAAAGAGATTACGTACTGTTTGATGTATCTATATACATTATGATATCATGTATTTTCAGTGAGTGTACATTGATGTGAGGGACATCACTGAGGGACTATATATTTAGAGCAAAAATAATACATTTAAATTATTAAGCTAAAAAATACTTGGGTTTGGGTTGATACATTTTGAGAGAGATTATAAATATTTTTATATTAAAATAAGTTGTAATATTAATACTTAAATTGCAGACTTTTAAACCGTAAATCCGTTATTTCGGAAAATTAAATTAGGTGTTGGACAAAATTATTAATACATTTTATGGCATAATTATAGAAGAAATAAAAAAATATTAGACATTTAAAACCATTTTCTGAAGGAATAAAAGTGCTTTCAAGATGCAGCAGCCAGAAAAGATGAAACTCTCAGAAATATTTATACAATGTGGAGCTACATTTTGCAGTAAGTATTTTACTAAGAATCTGAGAACTGAATCCAATATTTTTCTTTATTTTAAACCGACTTCAAAAAAGGCGTAGGCTCTCAATTCGTTTGTATTTTATTATTTTTAGGGTTCCGTACCTCGAAAGGAAAAAACGGAACCCTTATAGGATCACTTTGTTGTCCGTCCGTCCGTCCGTCTGCCTGTCAAGACCCTTTTTCTCAGGAACGCGAGGAGGCATCAAGCTAAAATTTTTATCTACTGAACCTCTACTGTCCCTGAAAGCTTTGAAAAAATCAAACTTCTAAGCCAACGCAATTTTCGACACTCGCAAGGGAATCAAAACCTACAGGGTACTTCCCGTGAACTCAGAATCTTGAAATTTGGTACGAAGCAACGTCCTATAGCACAGATTAAGGAAAAATATTGCGAAAACCGTAAATTTTTAGTTTCACCATCCAACTATGACTCGATTGTCGTGATGGGTGAACTTATATACTTACAGGTTGTACGGAACCCTCGGTGCAAGAGTCCGACTCGGACATGGCCGGTTTTTTTTTATTTTATTCTGCAAGCAAGAGCTCTCTTTAGGGGCGAACAGCCAGACAGACGGACGGACAACGTGGTGAAACTGAGGGTTCCGTTTGGACTCTAGAACACTAAATAGTGATCTGCAAGCATTTGCGTCGGGTCTGGTTATTTCTATGAATAATTTGTATGTATTTACAAAAAAAGCTTATATAAGTAGTATATCAGTCATGTGGTTCCCATAACACAAGCTCTGCTTACTTTGGGGCCAGAGGATGTTGTGTGAAATATCCGGCATTATTATCATTATTATTGTAAAGAACGATCATTTCCAGTAATACTATTACCATTACTTTTGATGTGACTATTGAGACAAAAAATTTACGTGCCTTACAGTAGTCGCATATGATGTGTAATATCTGACATCTCACCTTGGTAATAAGCAACATTAACATTATATCCTGAATTAGTTTATATAACAGCACGCTTTATACACAACACTGTAGGCATAGCTCATGCGTTCTCCTTCTCAATTTCTCTTTCTCTTTCTCGTCGTACGCACGAACACACTGTTGCCTGATAACAGCAACCTTGGAAAATGGGTTGGTACCATCAGATTGTCAACTCTACCACTGCGCGCGCTCATTGGTATGATCAAATAGCGCTTGCATCCTCATTCTTAATAGTCGTTTTTACTTAAAGAATATAAATAAATAAATATGCATGTATTATCTTCTAGTAAGTTTCCTGGCCTGCCAGACTGGCTTTCTCCGCGCCTGGCCGTCTTACACCACCGCCCTCTTCAAGTCCAACGAGACGATCCTCTCCACACCCATGTCTTCGCTCCAAATCTCGTTGCTGGGTAGCTTGCCCAATGTAGGCGGGCTGATAATCTGTCCCTTCTGTAGCTACTTGTTCAACACCTTGGGACGGAAGTATGCTTCTATGCTGTTCGGATTGCCTTTTGTGGTAAGTGTATGCACATGAGTTATTAATGGAAATATTGAGACGTTTTTTGTTTTAGTAGTAGTAATAAATTAAATAAAAAAATATAAAAAAGTGTGATAATCATAATAATACTAAAAATCAAGATGATTGATTGATTTATTATCACCAAAACAAATGACATTATAGAAAGAGAATACGAAGAACTAAACTCTTCTTTTTCTTATCTTTCTATAATGCTTGAATAGAACCTACATAGATAGGTGCAGTCGGCTGCACTAGAATGTTAACATTTAGCAACATTCAAAATGGTGTCACATGGTTAATAAAGATTTACAGGAGAAACGCTTCAAAAATCATGTGTAACTGTCACCTAGATACGTTATTTATGTGTTTGTTGTATATTTTTTTGCGACATGTATACATTCCAGTGCAGTCGACTGTGGGTATTTACCTACTTCTATTGTTTTATTATTTTATTTTATGTTATTTGGAACTGTACTATTTTTTAATAATAAAGCAGTTCCTGAGAAAAAGTGTCTTGACAGACCGACGGACGGACGGACGGACAACAAAGTGATCCTATAAGTGTTCCGTTTTTTCCTTTCGAGGTACGGAACCCTAAAAACTACGTAAAAAAATGCTAATAAATTTAAATTATTGACAGATCACCTGGACCATAATTGCTCTCACTAGCGACCCCACCCTGATCCTCCTGGCTGTAGCAATAGCCGGCGTCAGTGTCGCCGGACAGAACGTCTCTCTCATCTACATCTCGGAGATTTCACATGACTCCATTCGAGGTGGTCTCACCGCCTCTTCCGTTTCAGGATACTTTCTGGGTAAAACATGGTCAAGGTCATAATATCAGGAGGTTTTTAAAGTTCATTACTTCTTCAACATAAGTCTTCCTGGGGGCCAACCGCAGTAATTATGAACGTCTGAACCAAAGCTAAACGTTTTTTTTCACATATTTCGTACCGTGCTAATCACTATAACGGAAACGATTTAACTCTAATTTGGATTATACGTTGATCAAACGTTGCGGGGTCGCATTATTTTGAACAGTGCTTTTAAATGAACGTTTTTGATTAAGTACATCCTAGTAGTATGTGCATAGAGTAATACTAGGTAGTTATATATATAAATTTGTTCGATTGGTAAAATCAACGATTAAAATCGATCAGGAAGAATAGCGCTGTCCAAATTTGACATTCTAAACCTTTGCCAAAACCAAACCGTTGAATGGCGATTACGTTGACAAATAGCGCGATCACCCTACTGATGTTGATATTTATCACTTATAATTAAATCATATATTTTTAATAACTAAAATGAATGAAACCTAATTAAATGTGATACAAAAAATACAACCGAATCAATTCGGTTGTATATTATGGTTCTCAAGAATCTCTTCCTTTATTTGAAATTGGTTAAAAAAGTTTTTATTTTACGCTTTCTAGTTCTTTATCATATTTTTAAATCTGTGTTAACCCTGAGAAAGTCACAGAAAAGCAAAATATCAAAATTTATTTTAATTCAATGACATATTGTTCCAGCTACTTTTGAACACCTACTACTAAACACCCAGACCCAAGACAATATGCTTGCAGATCATACAAACATTTGTCTCGCGGCGGGAATCGGCTCAGTCGGACCAGTCATGATATCGGATATCAGTCATGTGGTACCCATAACACAAACTTTGCCTACTTTGAGGCCAGATAACGCTGTGTGAAAATGTCTGGCATTCTTATTATTATTATTATGCTCGAAACTACTCTAATTCCCATTCTACGTAGACACCTCCACATACTTTTTAGATATATTTCAAGAAGTCTGAGGGACCCGAGACATCTTCAAACAGATCTCAGTAACTAAGAACAGTCAGTGATAAGATCAAAGACTACATTTGGTACATGCCATATTTTACACATCAGTATTCCTCAAGTTAAGTGGCATACATTAGACATTAGGAGTTCGAGCAAAAATACCGATATTCCCTGCTCTCTTGTGCTCCAGAAACTCTTTATCACTAAAGTAACACTACTAAAGATTTATATCTTTGATAATAATGTTACTCTAGCAGTCTTCTCTTACCAAACAAACTCGCGGATATCTATAAAAATCTTGACCATACTGCTGAACCTAGTGAATCTGTTATGTAGAACTGACAATAAGCTACGAATCATACATATATGATTGTATGTTCGAAACAATTTTATTCAATTCATAAGAACAATTTTGAATCGTCTAACATACTAGATAAATTAAGGTCTCAATTCTACCAAGTCCGTAAAACATCAGACAAGAAAGTAGTTTTGGGTCTAGCGTTTCAGTGTCTAGTTAACCTTAATGTTCATTTTCTAGGGCTCCTAATCTCCCATATCTTGGGAGGTTACCTCAGCTACTCCCAAGTGGTGTACACGCATCTGACTCTCTCGGTCCTGGCGATAGCTCTTCTGATTTTGCTGAAGGAATCTCCAGTCTACTATGTCCTCGTGGGGAAAGAGAAAGTAAGAAATAGCACTAACGAGTGTTACTTCCATCATCAACATACCCTCAGTTTTTAGTTCCTTAAATCCTCGAGGATGTAAGGGAGTAAAAGGTCATCAGGATAAGAAAAAATATTAGAAAAGTCAGTGTCAGGCCAAGAATCCTTAAATATAGCTGAAGCTTTCAAATAATCTTTAAACCCTCAAAAAACCTGACGTTACTCCTAAACTGACGTGTTCTATTTTGAGAGAGACATAAGATTTCGAATATTTGTTCCTCGCTTTTGGGTATTATATGCATCATAGTCGTTTCGTTGTGGGGTTTGTACTAGTCACTGTATGGTGTCAAAAAACATAATAACTGCTGTAATCTCCAGGTTTGGTAGACACCTCCTCAGATATCTACTGGTTTTATTGTACAATGTTATTTTATTAGTACTTAATGCATTTTTTCTCATAACTTGCAGGAAGCTGCAAAGTCGATATCCTTCTACCGGCGTCTAGACGTGGCCTCAAAGGAGGTGGAAGCGGAGATTTCCAAGATCAGGCTGCAGCTTGACCCCAGACTGGAGAGCATATTGGAAGCTTCCGGTGGTTTGAAAAATCAGAAATACATAACTGTTTTAACGCTTACTCCTGAAAGCACAAAAAATAACAGATTTTTTTGTGCTTTCAGGATTAAGCTGCACGTTTATTGTCAATTTCTCAGTCAGTCACATGTGTTATGCATGTTATATAAATAACATTGAATTATTTTTTATAAAACAGCATAGATTATATGAGTAACATTTACCTGAATACGAATCTCTGATAAAACATTATCTTAAATAAGCAAAGCTTATAAATGACATGCTGATGCCGCAGTTTACCAGTAAACAGTGACGGTAGTAACCACTGTTGTTTACTTACCTAAGTAAACAACCGCTGGTTACTACCGTTGCTAAAAACGGCTGCGATCCCCAGACATGACAAAAAAACCATCTGCAATTCAATTCAATTCTTGGTCTTGGAAATTTTGTGACAACAAGTCTAAAAAACAACTCATTACTAACTAAATGATAATAAAATAATATATGTAATAATAATACAATATAGTAATATTTATTATATAATCCAATAAATCATTATCTATGTGTTTAACAAGCAAAATGATATGCAGCACGCATGTTATCATGACATCTACTTGAAATACTAGCCTACAACCTAAATGGTTATTTCAGACCCGGAAGTAACCAATGAGCTTATCACATCAAAAGACAAACTTGAGGCAGAAGTGCTGGCTGGAACTGAACCTTCGTGGAAGTTCTTATGTGAGTACTTTGTTTTAAGCACTCGTTATAAGTGTGGTCGCTGTCAAAATGCATTTTCTGACTTAATTTCAGCAGTTCTGCTGTGCGAAATATCTCTATTAGCACTCAAAGCTATATAGCAGACCAAAAACCATACCCAGATCGACAGCTATGCTAAGATGTTTTAAATGTATTTCATTCAAAAATATATGCTCTTGAGTTTTGAATTGAGTTTGAATTTTGTTCTAAAATATGATCTTTATGGATGGGTAAGTTGATCACCAACAAAAAACTGCGTTAGCAGTGTCATAGCAAACACGACGGGATGGTGACGTGAGGTGCATCGAATAATTACTTACAAAATCCCGTTCTATCTATGGAGAAATAATTACGTCCGATTTTCCACTGATTGAGCCACGGTTTTGATGTATTTCACAGTGAAATCCAAGTGTCCTCACCATTATGACGATGACAATCATGATGGGCTGCATTGTCCTCCAGGTCTACGCTGAACCACTGTTCATAGAAGCAGTTCCTTCCATGCCGTCCAACCAGTGCGCTATCTTTGTCGCCTTAGACTTCTTGGCCGCTAGTGTGGTGTGTCTTCTGGTGATAGACAGGTGTGGGAGAAAGGTGAGTATTTTCGTTTATGTATCTCTTTTTATAGCTAGTAGCTTTGGCTAGTAGTTTTATTATATCTATTGTATACTCCAGCTAACTCGACGTGTACTATACAGCGTCAGCTTGAACTTTTTACTCACTTGTTTGAACATCAGCCTTATCAACGACCAAAGGAGAGATATGGTCAATATGTAAGCAGTCTAAGCTACAGGTTTCTCCCAATGTTTTCATTCATCGTTTTGTTCTTCGTAGAGTTAAAGTGAAAGCGTATATTTTCTCCACACAGTCGTTGTTGCCAGATGATAAACACGTAATTTGCCCTCAAAAAAGCCCACACACAAAAAAGTCCACAAAACAAAAGTAGTCACTTTGGACTTGTTTGAATGTGACATATTGTGACAGAAATTCAGAGCTATGAATTCAGAGCCAATTACGTAACAAAATGATAAAATAGCGGTTGAGTTCAGAAGCGGGCGGGCATGGCGCCCCCGCCGCGCCTTCACCTCAACTCCGGGCAGCTTCTCATCTCGCGACCGCGACCTTACCTCGAGCGATGCACCTTATTATCGGCAGAGAGGAGTGCTACTACTACTCCACTAGCTTCTCATAATAATTAAATCATTTTAATAATGTATGATATTTTCAAATGCTCCTCATAGTGACAGCAACTCTCTCTGGGCTGTGCACGCTACTCCTCGGCACTCAGCATTTATGTGTACAGTTTCGTGTACACCACAGGATGTGCTACATTCCTTTTGTGCTCACTGCTGAAGTTTTTCTTCCTGAGGTATGTTAGAGAATCCTGTCTGCATCATACACAGAATAGCTCTGCCAGTTTGTTTGCAGTAGTCACATTTTCATTCTGAGTTCTGATGAAAAATGTGCAACATAGGGTATTGTACACTTTGACTTATACTTTCAGGTCAGAGGCCTTTGCAACAGTATCACAATGGGTTTCATCTGGATCGTCAACTTCATCACCCTGCTCGTTTTTAACCCACTAGTGGAGAGCGTGGGCTTGGGGCCAGTGTTCTACTTGTTCTCCTTAGTGTGC
Source organism: Lampropteryx suffumata (assembly GCA_948098915.1). Lineage (NCBI taxonomy): Eukaryota > Metazoa > Arthropoda > Insecta > Lepidoptera > Geometridae > Lampropteryx > Lampropteryx suffumata. The sequence goes on along the minus strand of OX402566.1, from coordinate 2,263,953 downwards.
TTCTTAGGATCCGTATACAGCTACTTTTGTGTGCCTGAGACAAAGGGTCTGTCTGTCACTGAGATACAGAAACTATTTTTGAAAGAAAGCAAGAGAAAGTAGTTTATTTTATTTCTTACTTAGTGCCATATTTTGATATTATATAAATGGTTTATTAAAGCCTGTAAATGCATTGTTCTTTATAACTTATGTTTTAAAGTAGGTGTAATAAAAGTCAACAAAACAAAGTTAACAGTTTTTATATTATTATCAAAAAGGTTAGGTACATATTTTGAATCATATTTTTATTTACACATTTGAATTAGATTAAAGTTCGTACATATCTTCAAGTATTGAGTACATTGTCTACGTAAAGATTGTTACTTTTGTAGGTAATATACATTTATTGAAAAAGGAAGCATTAATTTTATTAATATAAATATTTTGATAGCAAGCTGAAAGCTAGTGTATTGAAGGAGTACAAATATTTTATTTCTATAAATCGTAGTATTGACTGACCCACGCTATCGATGTATATTTGCCAGCACAGTGGCAATTTTAACCTTCCTTGAAAAAATCAGCTGGATATGAGGCAATAAACTTTTCAAAAATTTTGTACATCCTCTCGGGAATTTTTCTTTCTTGCTGAGCATTTTTCCTAATTCTGAACCAAAGTCCAGCCAATATGATGAAAGCTTACGATTTTTATAAAAATAACGTCATAAGTGACAATATGGTTTAAATCTTTATATTTCTCTGTCTGATGAGCAACGCGATCAGTTAGTTCGTGAAGCACCCATTTGTTAAGCTTTAGTATCTTGCCAATTTGACGCAAATGGAGCAATATTGCTTTAGTGGTAACATTAAAAACATTTGCTAGATCAGTCGTAGATTGAGTATCATCAGCTTCCACAATCGCCTTTAATTCGCCGTAGTCGACCATATATACAAAGTTAATTTTTCATATAAAAATTCCAAAACGCAAACATTCAAACCATTAACGGTATGTTCCATGTTCATGTTCGTTTGTAGTGATTTCTCAGTATACGTCGTTGTTGCTGCGCGCCGTTTGCGCTCCACTGCTACGACGGAACGTATTTGATAATTACTCGTATTTTAAACGTGTCTATGCTAACAAAAATGATTCAAATGAGATGAAAAGAAAATTGAATTTGAAAAAATAATTCCCTTTTTTAAAATTTCATTCATTTGGAATTAGAATTCTTAGCCAACCACTGATAACATTTCCATTATGTATATTATAGTTCTCTATTAATCTCTTTATTCCTTTCATTACACTGGTTCAAAATAATTAGTAACACGATAAGAAGAAGAAGTTCTCTATTATACTATACTGTTCTATACTACTATAGAACGGCAACTTCATAGGTAATCTATTATTCAAAAGTATTTCATTTCATTTCATTTAACAATATACATTGTATTTGAATATAGTCTTACATTAAATTGGCCTAAAATTACACATAATTAAAACAATAGATATTAAAAAACAGACAATAAAGTACAATTAAATTAAAGATAATAAAAATAAATATTAATGTTATATAATTCAATTTCAATAACAACTACAGTTGGAGTTCGTCCACGGTATAAAAGCACCCTTCTAGCAAGAGCTTTTTAAGCTTATTTTTAAATATATTTGGGCTATCAATAGTTTTCAATTCAACAGGTAGAGAGTTGTATAATCTAACCGCTTGAAATTGACACCCATGCTTAACAACTTCCAACCTCGGACATTGAGGGTCCTCTAAATCTTTTCTTCTTGTTTCTAACCTTAGTGCTCTTTGTTCTGGCGATTCATATTTAGAGGGAGGCCGTACAATATCCATGACAGTTACTAAGATGTAGAGGCTAGGAAGAGTCAAAATGTTTAGCTCCTTAAAATACTTTTTACACGATTCCCATGGCGGAAGTATCGGGAATGGATGATTTATGGTTCAATTTTTGTTTTTTTTGTTGTTCGATTGGCACAACTGTTTTCAATGTTGGCGGAGTTGCATCTGTTTAGATTTAGATTAAATAGAGTGCTGTTTTTAGTTAGATCATATCTAGTGTTTATTGCGAATTTCATATTGGACAAACATCGAACAAAGAGTTTGTCTTAAATTTTGCATCGCTAATGGAATTTCGTGTTAGGAGTCCCTAAAAATTTTACAGAAGGGTTACGGCGACTTTATCAAAAACACGTGCTTATGAGTGGTACAAAGCGTTCAAAAGCGGTCGAGATATGATGAAAGATTTGCCTTGCTCTGGTAGGGTATCAACGTCTTCAACTGAAGTTAACATCGCAAAAGTGAAGAAAATAGTGACTGAAAATCCTCATTCAAGCTTGAGAGAGATAGCTGCTGAACTTACTGTGTCTCACGAATCGTTTCGAAAAAAGTCTCACGTATCACGATCCGTACTATTTGAAATAAACACTTGGGTATGAGGCATGTTCTAGTCTGTTCTAGGCTAGTCCCAGAAGACCTGAGTTTGCTCCAAAAACTCAATCGCATAATCGCTCAGGCCGGGTTCGATAGGACAAACATATGGCTTTTCCATAATTTACTAAAGCTAAATGTGATTAAAACAAAGTATATTACTTTTTCTTGACTAGTAGTACAAAACCTGACAAGCACCGTTACGAATTACTGGCACATACACATTCGTGTAACACGATCTCATGTGACTGCATTAACTTGGCTCGTACTAACACTATTCGGTATTTGGGAGTCACACTTGACTCGTATTTAACCTTTGAACCACATATTAAAGCTCTCACACCTCGATTTCGTAAATTAGCTGCAATAGTTACCGTTTCGGCTCGTCATCTAAATTGATATATTGTATTTTTCTCTTAGTTTATTATAGAATTACCTATTTGCAACACTAATTAATGTAATTTTGCTGTGAAGTGCATAATATGCATTAGAGGAGCGCATATGTCATCGGACAGGCTTTTAGCCTAGTTTAGGCATCTAAGGATTTTAGATAACAGTTATGTTATTGTTTTTACATTTAAAACCAGTTTTTAAATAGTTATAATAACTTATGTTTAAATTGTGCTCAATAAATATTATTATTATTGTTATAAGAGTCGCTACACGAGGACAAGCTAGTTATGGTTACCCCTCACCTCTCTGCCCTTAATTAATTAAGTCTAGTATATAGTTTTGCATGCATTAGCATTTCGCTTCTTAGAATAAATGTGTTGTTCGCATAAGTGCCGATTCAGCCGTCTCGATGTGATATGACTGCATCCGGCGTTATACTGTGTCATTATAAAATCACCTCCAAATCGGTGTAGACGTAATCAATTTGTTTTATTTTAAAGTTTAATTAATTTTAATTTTAAAAGTTTGCTTTTTAAAAACCCGTTTTCACGTTCCCAAAACAAAAGTGGCGCAGCCGGAAACTGATTTTCCTGCATTTTCACGGGTTTTCGCGATTTTCCGATGTCCTAATTCGTCTGAAAATTTTTGCCATAATCTGTGTAAAGTAAATCCGTCGAACCAAATAAATTTCTCTTAACGGGTAAAGAAAAGCTGAGTATGGGAGTAGCGGTCGGTTGGTGAGTAAAACTTTTCGCTAATCCTTTGTTCCCCTAATCCTCCAATATTTTTCATGGTTTTTAAATAATGTAACTTAAATTGTTATACTTGAGATTAGAACTCTCTCATTATAACGTGACTGGTAAACTTGTATATGTAATTCTATCGAGTCGAGCCATGTTCTAAAAATAGAACGCAACATAGAGTAAGAAAAAAATAGATAGTACACAATTAAAATCAATTCATTAATTTTGTAGGTGTAAAATTAGATTTAATAAAAGTTTAATGATCTTCAAATCGATTGTAAATTTAAAATATGTAATTAAGTTTTTTTTATTATACAAAATAATTTAATATTTATAATAATTTTAACAAAAATATTTTATTCCTAACTTTTGCTTCTTATTATACTTAATGAGATTTTTTGTGTTCTTACTGTGTGTTTTTTATGTGTCATTTTATAGAACTGTGTGAAGAGTAAAGTGTTTAAGTTGCCTCCGCTGATTAATTTTAAACTCTATCGCGATGGCGACCGCTCCGATTATAAAAGTGGTTCCTAAAGAAATCAGTGAATTAATTCCTCGTTTTAATGGTGATAAAAGACAATTAAATTTATATTTGCGAAAATGTCAATATCTAATTGATCGATACGGTCGTAATGAAAGCGAAGAGCAGGGTTTATACCTTTATAACGTTTTAACTAGCAGGATTACAGAGGACGCATCTGCACTATTATCAGAACGAGACGATATTGTAACTTGGTCAGCCTTGAAAGAATTACTCATCCAGCATTTCGGAGATCCGCGTAGTGAAGAGTGCATAAATATCGAGTTAGAATCTTTAAAAATTAAATCTGGTGAAAGTTATTTGGATTTTTGTAATCGAATCCAGAGTGTGCAATCACTTTTGATCTAAAATAAACACGACCGAAAATGGTGATTTAAAGCGCGCCAAGTTGATCATATATAATACGGCTCTGAATGTATTTTTGTACAATCTTCCTGAAAATATGGTTCGGGTAGTGAGACTAAAAAAACCTTCGAAGTTAGAAGACGCTCTGAGTATCGTGCTAGAAGAAGTAAATTTCTTAGACCAATATAATATGAGAAACCGTATTCACGGTAGCAGTCAGATCACAGGTTTAGGTTCAAGGCCACTGGTTACTCAACAGCTTGGGTTTAAACCCATGATGCCTAACAACAATGCCACGCCTAAGTTTAATTTTGGGATACCCCAAAATACTCAATTTAGGATGCCCAACGTCCAAGGGCAAGGTCAACCACAAAATAATGGTGCATTCCGCCCACCAACATTCGGGTACAAACCTCAAATTAGCCTTCAGCCACAACAACAAACTGGCCTTCAGCAATTTGGTTATAGGCCACCGCAACCATTTGGTTACACACCTCCACAACAGTTTGGTTACAGAAGACCACAACAGTTTGGTTACAGACCACCACAACCATTAGGTTACAAGCCACAACCACAACCACCACAATTTGGGTATCGTCCTCAGATACAACCCCCTCAGTTACAAACTAGTGACGTGTCTATGAGAACAGCGGCCCCTAAGGCCCAAACACCACAAGGTTTTAAATTAAACGAACTTTGCGAAAATTACCACTACGATATCTATGATAACGATAACAGTGATATTAACGGTTTAAACTATTGTGACGAAAGTTATTACGTCACGAATACTGACGACGAACGTAAAAAGACTGACGTAACACAAGTTCAGTATGATGAAAAGACGGACGTGATTAAGACGGCAGCGGATTTTTACAAACTTGCCTCGACCGACAGGCGAGAAATCTAAGAACTAAATTGCGACTCTAATATAAAACTTCCGTACGTTTATATAAAAGAAATAGATGCAAAAATGATGATAGATACCGGAAGTATGAAATCATTTATCAGCCCTCGAAAAGCGTATCATTATTTCGGTGAATTTATTGAAAAAGAACCATTCCAAGTGGTAAGTACCCACGCATCTAGTAGACACGATGAAGTGATAGAAATCCCTCTCTTGCCTACTTATGCTAGTAACGATTGGCACAAATTTTATTTGTATGACGTCGCAGAACGTTATGATGGTCTAATTGGAAACGATCTTTTACAACAATTAGGTGCGATTATTGATTTAAAAGAAAATCTATTGAAAACAATTGCTACATGCATTCCAATAATCAATAATAATGTAAACTATAATATTAACATACCACCGCGAACAGAACAGCGAGTTAAGTTGCCAATATACCAACATTCAGGCGAAAATCATAAAGACGGCAAACAGAACACTAAGTAACGCTGATGTTCTGTCTAGAATTAAGATCAATGCTTTACATTCTACCGATGAAAATCAATCTATGGCTGTTAATGTTGATCATCGTGAGGAAAAGCTTAAGAAACACTTGAAAGATGTAGTTGAAGAGATAGGAAAGATAACAGCAAAAAGTAAAACGACACGTAACGACTCATCTACATTAATTGTATCAGATTCGAGTGGGACAGAAACGGTTAGTCCGTTAGCGATTTCAGACACATTATTAAACCTTGACAATGATGAATATCCCGTGCAAACATAATCCAGTACTAAATCACAAACGGTTCATTCTGCTGCTGAGTTAGAATCAGTAGGAATACCAATTTTTCATGAAGCAGTTGACACCAAGCCTAATCAGATTATAGTATACTCATGGTTTAAAAATGAGATGCAAGTTAAAAACCTCTCCCAAGAAAAACAGAAAGTGTTAGGTTTAAGTTTTTCTACCAACGGATAATCCAGAATTAGTAAAATACTTTTTAAAACAATACATGAAACTTTTCTTACAGTTAACTCAAACACAAGATTATCCCTTTCAGGAAATTTTCATTGACCTTTTTAGTATTGAAGGAAAAACTTATTTGGCTCTTATCGATGCCAACGCTGGTCCTTCACCTACAATCTCTTGACGGAAATTTGGGATTACTTCTAATTAACAAAGGACAAGCATATGTTCAAACTGATAATTGAAAGAAATTACAATGACTTTAATTACGTATCTGCAAATTATGCACAGTTATGTAACCTGGTTGACTGGAATACATCATATTTTACTGAATTGAAAAGTGTAAAATTACGTACAGAGTTTATTCTTGATAGAACTAGAGATAAATACCAACAACTTGTACCGCAGCAGCGCTTTCATTAATCTATTAAAATCCGTTAAAAGAGGTTTCATTAATCCATTAAAATCCGTTAAAACAGAGGTTTCATTAATCCATTGGGTTCTATTATAAAAATTGTTACAGGGAAACTTGATCACGACGATGCAATTAGATTTGATAAACTTACTAAGTACTGAATTGAGGCTTAACCAAATTTTATTAAAAAAAATGTAACACTGATCTCTCAAATGTTTGATTGTTTTATTAATGTAACTGACAGTATTCATCAGAATACTATCAATTTGGATAATCGTCTAAAGAAAGCTGAAACAATGTTGACAGATTTAGCTGCTAAAGGAAACAATTGGGGTTTCCTCACATACATTTTAGGATTGTTTAAAGTTTTTACAAACAGTTATCAAAGGATATTTATAAGATTAAGTGAAATTGAAACTGCTCTAGCATCAATTAGAGTCTCTATATTATATCAATCTATCGTTAATTTGACTGAACTATTGTATCATTTAAAAATGATTTTGCACTCAGGTAATATAGCCTACTTGCCTACTGAAGAAAACTTGTTAAAATTAGAGGAAACTATTTGTGTAAGAATTAACATATATTAAGAAAAACCAGATCACATTAATTATGGAAATTCCTATTACTGATACCGAAACTTATAATTATTATAAAATGTATTCCTTACCAACTTTCCACCAATCCTAGAATAACCCTTTAACATTTTTCCTGAATATCCTTATCTTTAGGCTAAAGGAATGAAATACTTACCGATTGTGAAACCTTGCCACCTGTTATCGACTGTCGACCATTTTCTGTGTACCACAGACAACCAAGCTTTATACCAAGAGCTTACCTGTATGGAACAGCTCATGAAGTTCAACAGTGAGCCTACTCGTTGAACGCAGCATCAGGTTCATATTGAAGAGGTTAGAATCCAGCGAGTCAATGACGACAGATGGATCCTTTACAGTAGACTTAAGATGACGCTTACCAAGTATTGCGGTAAAGACATCAGAAAGCAGCCTGTATTCGGAACTTACCTCATTATACCCATGTGTAATGACCCACCCGCCACCCACACACCTACGTGTGAACTCGAGTCGATCCAGTGCGCGTGCATTCAACATGAATGGCGTTAACTTAGATGAAGTGAAATATAGGCGTATTCTCTTATTCTTAGTTCAGTGATTGAAAGTGTTTTGAACGAAAATAAGGACCATAACTTCAGTGAAAATTTAGGATACGTGAACTTAGGCTTAATCATCTTGTTTTTTAATGTTTTTATTTTATGTGTTTCGACTAAAATTGTTGAACATCATACCATATAAGAAAAATTATCGGAACAAATCTCAAATCGATCCAACCGATAATTTTCCTCTTAGGGATGGAGGAGTTATGGTTACCCTTTACCTCTCTGCCCTTAATTAATTAAGTCTAGTATATAGTTTTGCATGCATTAGCATTTCGCTTCTTAGAATAAATGTGTTGTTCGCATAAGTGCCGATTCAGCCGTCTCGATGTGATATGACTGCATCCGGCGTTTTACACCTTAATTAATTAAATCACCTCCAAATCGGTGTGGACGTAATCAATTTGTTTTATTTTAAAGTTTAATTAATTTGCTTAATTAATCAGTTTGCTTTTTAAAAACCCGTTTTCACGTTCCCAAAACAAGAGTAGCTAGAACGAGTCAATACCGTTCCAACATTCATAAAAAGCATTGTTACTGGTGACGAGTCGTGGGTTTACGAGTTTGATATGCAAACTAGTCAACAAGCTGGCGCCTTCCAACTGAACCGAAACCGAAGAAACTACGGCAAACTCGATCAAAAGTCAAAGTCATGTTGACTGTTGCGATGTTGTACACACGAAATTCTTGAATATTATTTGAGCGTTATGCGGCATTTAAGATTCAAATTCGAAGGCCAGATTTGGGGAATGAAAATTCTTGGATTTTACACCACGATAATGTGCCTTCGCATAAGACCATCACTGTGAAAAAAATGTTGACCAAAAACTCAACAAATACCATTGAGCAACCACCTTCAGTCTGCTGCGACTTAAAGAAAAGAACACGAACTATGAAGAAGGCCTAAAGTTGATGAAATGGAAGATATTAGCTTCTCCATCTTTCCAGCACTGACATGAAATGGTCAGTCAGTCAGTCAGTCAGTTCAGCCTCAGTTGTCACTTTTTGCATTGTTTACTTGTTATTTACGAACTCAATAATAATTTTAAATTGGAATAAATAGTGAAAGATATAGATTAAAAGGCATAATAGCATAATAAACCAGAGTACGTTTCTTATAAATTCCTGTTTTCCATGAAAATTTAGAGGCATATACAAAATGCGAAGTAGGTATGTGGATTTCGTTCACAATGAAAAGATGATAGAAAACGGTTTTTTATTGCCAGATTTCCCCTGGGTGAGGTGCTGTGAGTAGAACATTAACAAATATTATTATATCAATTTATGAACCTAGTAGTACCTACATAATTTGGAACAAAATATTATTACAATAACAGTAATCTCAGTAATAGTGCGATGCATCGAAACATTTTACAAATATCGATATTTTTTCGATGCTATAATAGGTGTGAATGTGTGAAGATGGCAGGCAATGAGGACTTACTATATCTATTATACATAGCATACTTATCAATCTAAATACTTCATGAATTGAAATTTGGTTGCCGAAAGCATCTTAATGAATAGAATAGAATAGAAATTGTTTATTTGACACACAATACACAGAGAACACAAAACGCTAGACACAACAAAAATAACATTGTAGATAAAGAAATAACAGACAACAGAAACAAAACAAGAGAAAATAATAATAATAAAAACAGTAGGTAATAAATTGCTATAGTTTTGTGCTAATTAGTCCCCTCTGTGTCGTGTGGGCCAAACAGGTCCAGTCTCAGCATGATTGCAGCTTCACACACTTCTGAGAAGCAGCGCTGGTTTTCAGACAGGGCCTTAAAAAGAATCTCTTGATTGATGATAGAATCTTGATGAATAAAGCCTTCAAAAAAAAACAACATAGTTGAACAGCCGTGGTAAGGAGCATCGAAGATTTAAAAAGGCTCAAGCGGAAGAGTTAATTCTATAAAGTAAGAATGTAATTTCTTATCTGATCGTTTTTATTTCAGGTATTATTATGATTATCAGGAAGAGGACGTTATTATAAATATTTTTTAAATAAATTTTGATTGATTATTGTAATGACGTTTTATTATTGAACCCGAATCTATATGGCGCCAGCCGACTTCTTTCTTTTTTCTAAACTTAAATAATCGTGGCACCCGTTTTCATTCGGTAGAAGACATAAAGGAGAATTCGCGTCGAGAAATGAATTCAATTCCGGAAAAAGGGTTTAAGCGTTTTGATAATTGGATTATTCGTTAGCGTAAGTGTATCTTTTCTGAAGGAGCATAGAAGGCGATTTAGACATTTAGTGTTTTCACATTGATAATTTCCCGGTTTCTCGTTTTCTTGGCAGAGTTAGTAGATGTTTGTGACTCAATTTGGCCGTAACGTCTGAATGAAATTGTATAAAACTTGGTATAAATTCGTCTGTGACCTGTAATAGTATATGGATTTCATGTAGCTACAATGCGCGCGAAGCAGAAACTAGTAGTTTTATAAAGTACTTAAAATAATGGAAACGCAAGGCAATATAGAGAAATGGGTATGTATATTTACTTATATCTAAGTCGTACAAAAGTATTTTATTCACTAAGTATTTACAAAGGGCATATAATACATTATCGTTCTTCAACATGCATTCAAGTTATTGACTTAGGTAGATAAGAACTCGTAGAACACATAAGAAGATACATATCCAGTTTACTCTAGTCTTACTTCATACACTGCTCTACGTTGTAGCCACGTATTACATTTTTGCCTAGAATTGCTTAAAATACTGGTCATAATAATATGGGTCAATACAGTACCCACCTGTAGACAGAACACATTTATTTTACTCTTTCGTGTGAACACCCTGTACACTACGCCGCAAACCGGCTTGCTCCTTTCTGCTCCATTTAAGTGGATACTAAGGCTGCCTTTCCTTGAAACAACAGAACCGAAACAGTAGCGGATCACTGGTCATCACTGGTCTTTAATACTTTCTCTTGCCCAAGAATACTTCTTGAATATGTTCATTCGAAAGTCCTTTCGTCTCTGGCACGATAAAATAGCTGATGATGGCATTGATCAGGCCGCAGCACGCAAACACGTAGAATGTTACGTAGATACCGAGCAGGCTGTTCATGATGGGGAATATGGCGATCATCGCGAAGTTTAAAAACCATACCCACTCGATGATCAGCATCGACGCTAGACCTTGGACCTGGGTATCAAAAATATACGGTTAAGTACATGTACATGTCTGCTCCTGAATTGTGTCTATATGATAATGTTGTAAATGTTAGGCTGGGAGCCGACCGCGGTAATTAAAGCTAAACCAACGTCAAAACGTTATTTTTGACATATTTCGTACCGCTCTAATCACTATACAAAACGATTTAGCTCTTTTTTAGATTATACGTTGATCAAACGTTGCGGGATCGCGTTATTTTTGACAGTGCTTTTAAACAAATGTTTTTGATTTAGTACATCCTAGTAGTCTGTGCATAGAGTAATATTAGGTAGTTATATATACATTTGTTCGATTGGTAAAATCAACGAATAAATAGTTCAGGAAGAATAGCACGGTACCATTTTGACATACAGATTAGCCAAACCTTTGCCAAAACCAATCCGTTTAATGGCAATTACGTTGACAAATAGTGCGATCGCCCTACTGGCATATGACGACCGCTTCTTCACTTTCCTTTCTGGCAAGAAAATTTAAAGTAAAACAGTAAAAAACATTTTGATGGAAAATTCCATCATCAGATTCTGTATAGTGTTGTAATATTTGTAATAGTGTTACCATCACTATCATTATGAATAAAGTCGAAGATCTTACTTCAGGCACAAAAACCTCAGCCAGCAGCACATACGGCACAGAGCCAGCTCCGAACATAAAGGAGAAGCAGTAGCACAAGATCACCAGTACTGTGACCCACGGTGGAGCCACTTTGCTCTGGAGTAGGTATCCCAGACTTGACATGCAGATGCAGACGGCGACTGAAGAGGTTATGATGAGGATCTGGAATTTAATGACACAGCGTGAAGCATGAAGAATGAAGAGAAGGAAAATGATTTATCTACATCGTCAGCGTAGTTGGGAATCACTGAATAAGACTTACTGATGACTGAAAATAGTGGATAATGACCAGGGGTCCTAGACAAATACCTCACGCTTTGTTAAACAGAAAATGGCATTTGTCTAGGACCCCAGATCTTTTCTGTCTCGAAGTGCAAACGAAGCTGAACAATGAACTTCAAATCTAGCACGATCAACAGTATACCTGTGTAAGACATTTTTTATCGAGCGCTTCATGCCCAGCATTTGAAAGCCATTTGCGTTTTGATTATATTATTAAGCTGACAAAAACACGGTACCTTATTTGCTTGGAAGAAGTTAGAGGACTGACTTGCCATGTGTCTGCCAAGCAATTTCCAAAAAAAATCGGAACATTTATCGTCACATTCCGGTTGCTGTCGTCTATCCATCTAAAATCGGGCTTTTTGGATAGGCTTTTCAAATAAGAGACATTTTTTTTGTAAGCAAAGTATTTTTAACTCGCAATATTGTTTGTTTTTGTTTGTCGCGTAATTTTATTGGAGATTTCGATTTTTCCATGAGTAAACAGTTTCTAATAAGACATTTTGGGTGCCTACCCACCGTCCACCTCCCTGAGACCCACCGTCCACCTCCCTGAGACCATCTGGGTGAACCGTTGAAAGTTTTTTTTACAACGGCTCACCTCTCAGATTAAATTTGAACGCGCCTAACTTTATATTCGAAATTGAAAATTGAAATTAATCAGATCGAAACCAGTTGGTTAGGTTATGTTAGAGTATTGAAAACAACGCGCAAGGCGAGCGAGCGAAGCGAGCGTGCCGCGGCAGCGGCCGCCAAAGCGCCAGAAGAATATAGTTTCAGAAGAATCTGAAGAGTTTTGATAACAAGGTGGACGGTAGAAACTAAATATTTCCCAAGGAACACCCAGGTGAACAAAGGTGAGCCGTTGTATAAAAAAACATTCAACGGATTACCTAGGTGGTCTCATGAGGTAGACGGTGGGTAAGCACTGGAAATTTTATTTAGATTCTTCTGCAGAGATGCCGTGACTACGGACACAGTAAATAGAATATAAAATTTAACTTTTAGTAACGGACGGCTGTTTCGTGGTCCACAAGTGGCACTGATATCGCACATAAAATTTGTATATTATGCAACCAGAGAGGTCAAACCATATTCTATACTAAAACAAAAAGCTCGATTTGGGACCTATTAAGTAATACCAACAGTGTGTATATTCGATGATATAGGTAATTGTTCCATCAGTCATCTGGTGCCCATAATACAAGCTATGCTTAGTTTGTGTGCTGTGTGAATTGTCCAGCAATAATTATAATTATCAGAAACAGATGATACACTTTTTCTGAAAACATTTATTTATACTTTCTTACAGCTATTTTTACAGGAATCACCCAATACAACTGTGTAGTGTAGTATAATTTTCACTCAAAACGGGATATTTACCATGATATATGAGTTTTTACATCAAAGGAGTACATCAAAGGTGTGACGGACAAAATTGCGAAAGCCCTGCAAAAATTGTCCATAAAAACAATTTTTACTCCTTTAAAGAAGATCTCACACTACCTGCGCTCACCTAAAGATAAGATTCCTCTTCAAACACCAGGAGTGTACAAGATTGACTGCAGCTGTGGGAGCTCTTACATCGGCCAAACAAAACGTACCATAGCTTGTCGAGTGACAAGCTATGAAGCCGGAAGCAGAACACATCCGGGCGGTCAAAAATATGGACACACAAAAGTTGGCCATAGCCACACATCTACTAGAATCTGGCTCAAACCACTGGATCGAGTTACACAAACCACAGGTAATCTCAACTGAAAAACATTACATCCCAAGATTGGTACAAGAGGCAATAGAGATTACCAAATACAGGAATTTCAATCGAGAAGACGGTTTTTAATTGTCTGGAGCCTGGAACCCTGTGGTGAGGATGTGTGGAAATCGTAAAAGTGAGGTACCAGTTATGCGTCCAGATACCGTGAGTGTTGTGTGTCGTAATCATGATCGAGTTGTTAGTGACAGTGAAACCGGTAGTAGGGGTAATGTTCGCAGTAAAAGACTGAGAAAGAGGGTAGACCGTTTTGTCTGCCAATAACATCCACAAAGACTTCAGTTTATCTCGTGATCATGGCGCATGCAACTGTGCCGAAATATCGAAAAGCAAAAAAGCTCATATATCATGGTAAATATCCCGTTTTGAGTGAAAATTATTTGCAAAACCATGATAGTTTTAAAAGTTATATGGTGTAGTGTAGTGTAGTGTTAAATAAATTGAAAGCCAAACGTTATTTACTTTAAAAACTAAGTACCTATATAATGAAATTATCGAATTTCAAGTTTCATATTCCTATAAATTAATTCTTACCCTTCTCCCAGCCTTGTCAGCGACCGCAGCGGTTACTACGCTACCACACACCAGCACCAGAGCGAACAGCACCGTGTACATGTCAGCGCTGGCCGGGTCTGTCTGCGTGAACACGGTCTTCGCGTATACTTGTACGGGAACCATGCCCATCATCACCTGAAATATTTACATCATAGTAACGAGTGCACAACGATCAAATCAACCAGTTTGTTTGATAATAGCATCATAGATAGTAGGCGTGGGGTGATATTTATGTCAAAGACGTAAGGCACAAAATCTTCTCTTTTACAAGTTGAAAGAAAATATGTATGGTCTGTATGAAAGATGATGTATGTATCCGTTATAATCCGTTATTTCAGTCTTCTTTCTGGGGAGAGTTATAGAAGAGATTTAGGACACATCCGCCAGATTCCACATTCGCCATAAATCAAAAATATTTTAATTTTAGTTGAGTTTGGTCATTGATGACGAATAAGGAAAACGACTGAAGACACATTCGCCAGAGTTATGTATGTATGACAGACGAACTATATTCTTCTGGAGCTTCTGCGGCCGCTGCCGTGGCACGCTCGCTTTGCTCGCTCGCCTTGCGCGTTCTTTTCTATACTCTAACATAACTTAACCACTGGTTAGGTTATGTTAGTATAGAAGTATAGAAAATAGAAAGTAGTATACAAAACAAAAAGCGAGATAAATAATTACGTTTTTAAAACTAAAAAGAAACCGACTTCAGTGTATGAAATTTGAGCCTATAAAACATTTTTATTGGGAAGAAGATGTATTTTGTATATTATATAATGTTAGTCCAGGATCCATGGTGCATTTTTAGACTTGATTACTATCAAGCTAATTTTCCGTGAGTAGCTTTATTTTGATGAGACGCCTAAGAATTTCCTGTACGAAACTCTCGAAACAGAGGTAGCAAGGATAAAATATGTAAATTTGATATTCTCAAATATTTATTTCTAACTGAATTTTATTTTGTTAAATCTCAAGATTATCTAAATTATTTGAAAAAATATTTGTCCTACAAAATCTATGGTTTGATCAAAGAGTCCCCTCCATCCAACATGTATCGATAACGAGGTCATCTTGAATGATTACTAACCAGCTGATTGTTTATTTGTTTACGTAGTTAATATTTAGATAATTTAACAGTCATATTGTCCTACAAATTACGTGGTACGTTATCCCGGTCCTACGCTCAAAAGTTGTAGTACAGATCCTTGATTTAAAAATAATTACTATCAAGCTGAACCTTCGTGAATAGCTTCGTTTCGTTGAGACGCCCAACAATTTCCTGAGCGAAAATTATCGATTGTGGTAGCTAACAGAGGTAGCAACGATAAAATATGTCGATTTGATGATTCTCAAAAATGTATTACTAACTGGGTTTTTTTTTGTTAAATCTCAAGATAATTATCTAAATTATTTGAAAAAATATTTGTCCTACAAAATCTATGGTTTCAAAGAGTCCCCTCCTTCCAACATGTATTGATAACGAGGTCATCATAAATGATTACTAACCAGCTGATTTTTTAAATCTTTAATTAGAATATGGTGTTCGTATAGGTAACTTAAATTTTTTATACACACTTTACCGAAAATAACAAATGTTTTTTGCAATAAATCACCATAATTATGCAAGGCAAGGTTTTTTTTTATGTATGTTCACCGATTACTCGAAAACGGCTGAACCGATTTGGAAAATTCTGTTTCTTTTAAACAAAAAAATAATTTTCCAAATCGGTTCAGCCGTTTTCGAGTAATCGGTGAACATACATAAAAAAAAAAGATTCCGACGAATTGAGAACCTCCTCTCTCCACTGAATTGAATTCTAAAATTTTTCAAAGTGCAGCATGTTGGATTTCATAAAACTGTAGGTAAACTACCTACCCAATTAAAACAAAAACTTCTATAAAGTATTCAGCGACCAGTGAACTTATGCTCAGAAAGTGAGATCTAATGCACTCTCTAATACATGACGTCATCATGATACGAGTATAACTAGAAAACGGTATGTTTTGGGTGAGGCGATGTCGTCAGCTTTAAAGCCTAATCTGAACTATAGGTATCTTTTTTTACTTTAATAATAGGCCATAGTATTCTTCTTCTTCTTCTTTTTAATGGCCTGTGACATATTAATGTCGATTTTGCCAATGTCAAGTGTTTATAGTTTATAGTCAGATTGTTTGTTATTAGAGTCTTAGTCGATGGTCAATTGTCAATTCTAGACGTTACGCGGAATGGCGTCTACAATTTTCTTGGGATTCCTCGTCGTTCAAATCACATTGCACCACAATACACATACAATTCAATTATTCATACCCGTCCTGTAGTGACAATTTATTCATTAAAATTTCGCCGATATTACTGAATAAAACATGCAATAAAACGGGTAAACATTTTAAATTAGCAGAGCTATCCATGAAATGACAGACTCAAATAAATTATGAGTAAATTCAAATAAATTCAGAAGCAAGTGAATCTTGATATCTGACGACCTCTGTGACGCAGTAGGTATGCGAAAGCCTGCCCGAGACTCAAAAGGTTGCGGGTTCGATTCCCGCTGCGGGACAAATGTTTATATGGTGTGCAAGTATTTATCTCGAGTCTGGGTGTTTTATAATAATTATGTATACAAGAAGTATATCAGTTATGTGGTACCCAAAACACAAGCTCTGCTTTCCTTGTTTATTTTTATTTTTTATACATATAAAAATACTAATATACTATTATTAACATTTTTATTATGGTCTACTGGAGTTACCAGAACCTCACCTGCATCGATATCACTGTGAGCACCACCAAGAAGCCACGAAGTGACGACGGTGAGACGAACAGCATCTTGATCGGCGACAGTCTCCTCTGTTCCTCAGGCATTACGTCTTCTATGTTTAGCTTTTCCTTCTCTGATTCTTCTACTTTTTCTGCTTCTGGAATCACCGAAAACTACCTATGAAACCAATAATTCTTGATCGCTCTGCCTAAATCTGTTACGATAAAGGATAAGATTTAGTGCATAAAATTACTCGTAGTTTCAGGCCTTGACTGGTTATATATAATTATAAAAATATTTAAAAATATGATTTCGATTTTCTTTCCCACTAGTTTTATGTTTTGCCTAAATTTTTTTGCTTAGTTGAGGATAGGAATCCCTCTTTGGGTATAGGCCTCGTCCAGTTTATTCCATATTTCTCTGTCTTCTGCTTTTGTCATCCAACTGTAGCTTTTTATGATGGCGAAAAAGCGACTGTTGGATACAAACTGGTCTTCTTTTTTATAAAAAATATTTATAATACTATCAATACAAAATATCTAGACTTTTTGATTTGTTATTTCGAAGTTGGTTGAAAGTTCATTAAGTAGAGGGTCATAAAGCCGCCTATGGCTCCACGAAGTCCAGGATTGGCCAACTAACCTCCAGTAACAGAAATAAGTTCCACAGCTGGGTTGATTTGCTGTCTCAGTCTTGAGAACTCGTCGAGTACCACCTTGGACGACGAAGAGCATCCTCTGTAGTGAGCTATGGCTTCCCTTGCATCCTGAAAGAGACGTACCAAGGTTTGTTAAAGAGTATGCTCACTAAGAAAAAATGCTGGTGTGGTATTTAATACATACACCGATACCCATCAACTGAAAATTCTCGTTCACTCTTCTCCCTTCTATGGAAACTCGTTTACAGTGCAGGCTGTCCGTATGTGGAACGCGTTGCCTATAGATATTAGAAAGGCCTAGTCTCTCTTCATCGTCAAAGATATCGTCATGAAACATTATTTCTCGTGCTGTTATACCTAAGTAAGTATTTTTGTTAATACTAATTTTATGTAAAATATTAACAAAACAGAAAAATAACAACATTAAATCAGCACTTATGGGCTATGGTTGTATTTGTGAATGTATTTATATCAGTTATTTATTGCTAGAATTGGATACTTTAAAGACCATCCGTCTCAGACAACATTAAATTATTTCTGCAAGTTATAGAACTACACGCAGGACCTGTACGTGTCTATGAATGATATAAAACTACACGGACTGCGTGAAAGCGCTAGGTCAAGTCATTATCATCATCATCTAGCCACGTGCGCCATGAAAAAAATGAACAAAATGAATCATAATTATTTAGTTAATATTATAAATAACCTGATAGGAATTAGCTATTGAATAGTAATAATGAACGATCAACATTATGATTTTTATTTTATGTTAAGTCAATGGAATCGGATGGTGCTATGGCTCCTGAGGATGAGCCTCCCATTTTCACATGCTTGTCCAAGTGTTCAAAGCAAAAACGGCTGCTAGATCAAAGCATGCGAAGAAGCGGTCAAGGAGGAATTGCAGATCTTCCTCTTCGATTTCAAAGTGTCGTGACGCCTGCAGCAGTCACGACTTCCCCTGAAGAGCGTCATGTGCACTCTTATGAGCTCGAAACACTGGCGATCGTGTGCTTATACAAATATTTTGGGTCTATTTGTTCGGCTTTCATTTCAAGGTAGCGATTGTGTGCCACGCTCTTCATACTACTCTCACAAAGCGAGATTTAGTACCTCGCGTTGCAAGGTGGTGACTACAGATTAGTGAATTTACTTTTGATATTGAATACCGTCCGGGAGCACGAAGGGCCTATATATGTAGACGCGTTAAGTCGCAATACTAGGTTTAATTCCGAGACTGATGATGAATACACCGTTGTAGTTTACATTACAATATTTAGACCGATAATTGGTTATTGACTTTATAAATATCTGATCCCGATATTTCAGTGTTCTATGTGATTGTATTGAATAATGTATTTTTTTACTTGTCTTTGACTTGACATAGCATTGTAAAAATCCTAAAGCCAGACACTGACGAAGAAGCCAGATACATTAGGAAAACTGTCTTATTAAAAACCGAATGTAATGATACGATGATGTAAGTTACATGAATTTAATTTGTAAATAAGGTTTCCAGTTTTTCGTGCTACTTATGTGTACTTAGCTTATATTATATTATTTAAAATAATGATACCTCTGACAATAAAATACCAAGTTGTTGATTCAAATTTAATTAGACTTATGCATAAAATATATACTAATTGTGCTTGTAAATAATGTGGATTGCTTTAGAATAATGTCATGCCTCAGGAGATCGCATGTTGACGGATGGCCGAATGTAATGATACGATTAATTAGCTTAATTTATTTTCATTTGTTTTGGCGGAAGTAGATCAACCAGTTAATCATATTTTGTATATTAAAGCAGTCAATTGACTGTAAAAGACTTGCTATCTCGAAATTCGAAAGTTGTCTGGAATTTATTTCATTACAATACGATTCACTACTTGACACAAACACGCTTATAGAACAGATAATTTTAGTAGCTAATGCGAGTACTGTCTGGGTTAGAATTAAACTTTAGAATAAGTTCCTAACTCCTTTCGTTCAGCTCTATTTCATTCACGAAGAGATAGTTAACGAGTTGCTTCTAACTTCTAAGGCGTCAATATCTAACGGCAACTTACCAACAAATGGGTGGATGGTTCTAGTTACCTCATCTCTGTTCTGCCTGAGTAGATACACAGGGCTCTCCACCAGGGTCATGATGAAAGCGACAAGGCAGACGCTAAACACCAGGTTCATCCAGATGATGACGCGGTACGAGAGGAACCATCCGAAGATGTAAGAAATCAGGGTACCGGAGACGTACAGGAGTATTGGACCTGGAACATTGAATGGTACATTAAGGCTGATGAAATGAAATATTATCTATTTGCTTGAACATATTGTGATACAATTTGGTCTTGGAGTAACCATATTCATATGTCCTACCATATTCTTTGGCATGCAAATTTTATCAATGTTTTCTTAACCTAGTTTTTAACTTTAGTTTATTTTCTTGGGAGATGTATTAGAATTAGTACAAGAGGTATTGAAGTTAACAGGTAAAAAAAAATTCAAACTTAGATAACGTTTAAATTAAAATATTCACTAATTGTTTAAAACATTTATCTAAAAGTCACATTTGCAATTTAAAAAATATAATAATAAAATGCCATTTATGTCTTATACTCAAATAATAACAGAAATGTACAGAATAATATAAAATACATATAAAACAGTTGCGCTATCTAAGGAACTTTTAAAACAATCAACTGACCTAGAACACTGCCAAAGGGCAGCGTTCCCAAGATACTGGCGGCATTGAATGGCAATGCTAATACGCTGAGCCAGATAGGAGCCAGCTCAGATTCTATAAATTTTATAACACATGTAGTAGGCTTGGCATTGTGTTAGTGTATGTTTATATTTTCTAAAGTGTGGTTTGTTGTTGGATATATCCCGTGCGAAAGTCCTGATTCGTTTTAAATTGTTCGGAATGTTGCTTGGTTTTATTCTTCTCATTGAACAGATTATAGGGTGACGTATGATGTCGCAATGACGCAATGACGCAAGACACAAGGTGCTTTGCTCAAATACGCAGTCAGAAGAAATATTTTTTCTTAAGTCGAACAGACTAAACATACTGGGTCAGGAGCATCTCACTTACTTACATTCACAACTAGTTTTACATATAGGCTCTTCGATCCACTATCCGGTTCTATATAAGGAGTTTGCCACATGCAATGCAATGCCGAGCGCGACTTGCCATTTACCAGTTACAGATGTTTGACGCTGTTAATGAAGCTTTCAGTCCAGACGGATACAGTTGATTTACCAAGTTGATGAATGTTACCTGAAGCTAAAGTCCCTCTGAAAGAATCTTCAGCGACTTCAGATATGAACATAGGAGCGTAGACAAGAGATGCTCCCCCCGCCACGCCACCCAGGAACCGGGCGGCGAGAACTACCTTCGTGGAGGTGGTGATGCTGATCATGGCCCAGGATATCTTAAAGAAAAGACGCTTTGTTTAGTTTGGGGCTACATGGCGCTGCATAAAATATCCATTAATATCTCAACTGAATAATTCAATGGATGATTCAAATAATATTGATAATTTATTTATTTACTTATTAAAACAGCAAAACCAATTATTCTCACATAGAACAAAAAAATACCAGATGATAGAAATTCAAATTTAATGTTTCAGTAAATAGGTCAGAATACAAATAAACGCGGTTATGTTTATTGTTTATTTACACTTTAATAGCTGAACCAAAATTGATACAAATTGCCGAAAACTAAATCTGAGCAACAATATTATTTATTTATTAATTTAATACTAAGTAAGGAGAGATCACCTGGTCTAAAAATGAACGCCCCTCTACTAAACGTAATTGTTTAAATGTGTGAAAAAATACTTATTGCTACATTCTATTTTAGTTCGTGAGGCGATTTTTGTGTAAACTTGGACTCATCCACGAACTGTGATGCCAACGAATCGTGCGATCAGTCCAAGTACTGCACGGTGGGCCAAGGTCCAGCTGAGACGCAGAAGGTCGCGGGTTCGATTACCGCCACGGGACTAATGTCTGTATGATCTGCAAGTATTTGTCTCGAGTCTGGGTGTTTCTATGTATAATATGTATGTATTTACAAAAAAAAAGTATATAAGTAATATATCAGTCATGTGGTACCCATAACACTAGCTCTGCTTACTTTGGGGCCAGATGATGTATGGCGTATGGAACGACATGTCCGCTCTGTTGTGCGTTCGAGTCATTAAGTATATTCCCACTAGTTCAGTTGTCCAGTTCAGTTGAATGAACTAGTGAGATTTCTTTTCTCGTTTGTTCAATTGAAAATAAGACTAGCTTTTGCACCTTGTTACATTTATTATTATTAATAAAAGAAATCGAAACCAGTTGGTTAGGTTATGTTAGAGTATAAAAACCACGTGCAAGGCGAGCGAGCGAAGCGAACATGCCGCGGCAGCGGCCGCTGAAGCGCCAGAAATCATTTTTTTCTATTTCTGAACTGAACAAACGAAACAAATCTCACTAGTTCAGTCAATTGAACAGGACAACTGAACTAGTGGGAATAGACGAGTCATTATGCCTAGGTAGACCAACGGATCTGACTGTTCCGGTATGCAGAATTTGACCAATGTCGACGACGAATTTGTTTGCATTGCATTGCATTGCATTGCATGTTAGAGTAGAACATAAAAGACGTTAGAAGGGCGTTAATTTTTAAGACGGATTCTATTGTTTAACTAGCAATAGTCATCATTAAAATAGCGAAAATAAAAGATCATGGATTAACAAAATAAGTGTTCAACTCCTTTAATTGAAGACTATGCTTCAATTCAACTTCCAAAACAGTCGTGTTAATAGTTCTTCAAATGATGTTAAATAACATCAAAAGGAAAGCTAGCTTTTTTTCTTCTTTTCCTTTGATGGCATTTCCGTTTATTATGATTGAACTTTAAGACACTGAACCGCATTCTGTCTGACAAGACCTAGATTTGCAACAGGCAGTACGGACAGTATAATGCTAAGAGCATATGCCCATCACTTTCAGGGTCATCATCAATCGGTGATGTCCTATGGAAGCTCCTATCAGCTGGAACGAGGAGCTGTAAGTTGGCACTCGTCTGACGAGCGTAAAAAACTCACCACAAACGGTAAAGAGAGCACCATGCCACCATTTTTTCGGCCCAAATTATCTATAAGCAGGCCACATATTGCTGTTCCCAGCATTGCTCCTACAAATAAGAAATATTACATAAATACATTACCTACATACATTACATACTAATTTCACTTTTTAAAACTTTCGTGAGTTCGAGTTCACGGTTCAGCGAACCGTGAACTCGAGCGGCAACGAGCGGACCGCGGATCATACTCACCCTGATGAAGATTCTCTAGATGAATCGAAACAGTGTCGGTGCCTCCATTGACAAAATAATACGTGAGTAAAGCCCGTGTTTATCAAAAAGTATATTAAATACTAATCTAAATAAAAGAAAGTCATGTTAGTTACACAACTCGAGAACCGCAGGACTAATTTGGATGAAACTTAAAAAGAATATAGTTAGTAGGTAGCTTGAATCAGGATATAGGCTATTTTTTATCCCGGAAAAACAACAGGAATGGTAACGGGGCGGGCGAAGCCGAGGGTGGCCGCTAGCGCCATCTATCAATATTTATCCGTATCTTTGTTAATCTCTGTAATTATTACAATAATTTGAATAGCTATCTTTTTGTAATAATGACGTGGGCATGGGTCAGTCAACATATAAACATTTAATATTTTTTTCATTTTAAACGTTCTCTATTTGGTTATATAGTTCATATATAGCACAAATACGAGTAATAGACAAGACTGACCCATCAAAAATGATCACTTCAAAAATAATTATTTTTCAAACATATTTATTTGTTTATTTATTTCAAACAATACACACATCTACCATTATAGGTTAGACCTAATACAATAGATTATCTGTATCAAAAAACTATGAGCAACCTAGAAATATTTGAAAGAACTATGTATATAACGAAATATACATTGGCATAATACACATACTACACGATGGTGTAGTAGTTTGAAAAAATATGAAACCCTTTACTGTAGGAGAATATGTTTTTATGAGGTAACCCTAAAAACATTTTTCCCAAGTTTTTGTTTTTAAACAATAAAATAAAAAAAACTTATAGTCCGCGAGCTAGAACTCTGATTACAGGGCGGACAGATAGACAGATAGACAGACGGACATGGCAAAACTATGGCTCCTTGTTGTAATTCGGAACCTAAACATTTGCAAAATGCAATTATCAACGGGACCAATAGATCCCGCGCTGTCATTGGCAGGCAGTGACAGAGTATAATAAATATGGAACAGATTTTAACAACACTCGTAACGAGTAGGTATGTGATCTCAGGATAGACCCTTAAACACCGCTAGAAGCAGGTTACCGTAATAAATTCCTACACTGAATTAAGCGTATTGTACAGGTACCTAGCGAGGGCAGACTGCCGAACAGCGAGTCCTCAGCTGGTGTCATGGGAGATGAAAGTGGCGTCGTGCTGTTGGATGCGTAGATGCTGGAGGTGTAAGAAGGCCAAACGTTGAGCATACCCATCACAGTCTGCCCGAAGCTGCCTGGAATACACAACTTATTTGAGCTACATAACTCAGTTGGTCAACTCTGCCTTCTGCCCTGTAGATTGCGTATTCGAGTCACGTTCAGGACAAAATTTGTTCTGGAACCCTCAACCTACAGCGCAGAAGGCAGAGCTACTACCAACTGAACAGACAGGCAAGTCAGACCAGTAATGAACAAAGTCAAAGTCAAAAGATATTTTATTCAATACAATCACAAGGATCACTTTGAAACGTCTTACATACTAGGTGAATTTAGGTGCCACTTCCTCCTAACCCAAGCCCGAGAAGAATGAGCAGGAAACTCGTCCTGGTCCTAGCGCTTTATTGTATGATACACCTTATAACTACGAAAAACTATTACAAGAGAAATTATACATTTCAAAGTGTCGGTTAACTGTCTGTGGGCAGAGCAAAATGAGGCTATGCATTCTTATCAGTAATAAAGTAATTTATATTATAATATGCTTTCTTCATATGACTACCCTTTATGTAAGCTATGCAATCTACATAAGAAATAGTTATATGATAGAACATGTTTGTTCTGTGTCTAGGTGTTGTAAAGTATATTATGTAATAACAGGTATTTAAATATAATCTCTGTCATATGGTACTATGTACAAGCTTGGGGCTAGATCATGCATGTCAAACGAATAGTCATTGGCGCGCCGAATGCATAAAGATAGTAGAAATCGTGGGTCGCTAAGCCCAACCATAATGAAAAAAATCTCATTGTATATATTGATTAGTACAGGACGGTAATCGTTTATGTATAATATGTATGCATTTACAAAAAAAAGGTATATAATTTGTATATCAGTCATGTGGTACCCATAACACAAGCTCTGCCTACTTTGGGGTCAAATGATGCTGTGTGAAATGTCCGGGATTATTATTATTATTATATGTTAATTAATAGTAAAATAGAAATTTAAATTACAATCTTTTCCTAGAAATTTGACATCTTTTGTTCTTAAGTAAATTAACTATTTGATTCGATTGATTTGATTGTATCTGTAAATGAAATTAGTTTTAAGTGAGATCTGTTTCCTCGCAGGAAAAAATGCTTCTAAATATTGATATTATATTGCAAGCGAATAGTCGTTTTTCTAGGTGTTAAACATTTATTATTTCACTTTTAAAACTTTCGTGAGTTGTACTATACATTTTGATAAACACTGGTTTACTTACGTATTATTTAGGCACCGACACTTTTTCGATTCATCTAGAGAATCTTCATTAGGGTGAGTTTAATTCGCGGTCCGCTCGTTGCCACTCGAGTTCATGATTCGCACTCAATGGGAGATTTTACTCACGTATATTATTTTGTAGATGGAGGTACCGACACTGTTCGGATTCATTCGCTTGCTCGCGTGAGCAAGCACACCGCGGATCAAACAAACCCTAATGAAGAGACTCTAGTTAAACGAAACAGGGTCGGTGCCTCCATCGACAAAATAATACGTGAGTATAATAAAATGTATAGTACAACTCACTCTCCCACTTATATATTTGGGGTTTCAACTTTCTGAAGCGCTTGTGGCATACCTATCTTAGTTGTTCTTATCAGATCAAGAATGTTAAGCAACGAGCGCCGTAAGGACCTGAAGGGATGACTACAGTGGCATTTTGTAGAACGTTTCCGAGCTTTAGAAATGATAACAGATTAGTTATTGTGTGGTTATAAGAATATTCAATGCGGCAATACAGTGTATTGGGAACTCTGACCTCTGTGGTCTGTGAATCGGTTATGCTATCTATAGATCGTTTTAAACAGTTCTCACATAGCACTACTGTTTTACTTTTATTTTATTTTATTGTATATGTATGTAAATTTATGTACATTTATTTAATATCATTTTATGTTATTATAAATACTTACGGGTATTTATCGCGTTTATTTACCTATTTTTCCCGACGTTTCGACAGGTTTACACTCTGTCGTGGTCACGGGATGACATCCCGAATCCCGAAATATAAATAAATGCATATAAATAAATACATAAATAAATATAAATAAATAAATAAACGCGATAAATACCCGTAAGTATTTATAATAATGTGTTCTGATCGCGTAAGTTTAAAAAACTTTATCATTTTATGTTACTCTGAATTTTAATTTTATTTTTTAAATGTATATTGGCCTCAATTCTTTTGGCACCAACCTAACTAATTTTAGCTATAATTAGGTTTTGAACTGTCAAATTAACCTTTGGTATTCTGCTGCTACTTATCCGAATTAAATATTATCTAATTTAATTAAGCGTTCCTAATTTAGTTAGATGGTACCAACCGAATAGGTTTTACAAATACTATGACTAACTAAATATATTTTAGACAACTCCTAATTTTAGAAATGAACCAACCGAATTGCCACCACTAAAAATTCAATTATTTAAACTTTTAGTAAGAATTCATTTCCTTTTCATTTTCATCGATTTCATTTCTACTGTGTGTTAGCAAAATTCTTATGTAATTGAATATCAATTTTTGTACTATTCCGCCAATATATTCACAGCTCGATACAATGCAGAAACGTGCGCAATTGAAATACCTGGAGTATATATGTTAGTTTATAGGCATGTAGGTTACTCTAACGTAGGTACCACGCGCGTGAAGCTGGGGAAGATAGTAGTAAGTGTTACAAATGCTAATGTGTGTGTATATATTTGTTGATTAGTTTGTGGTTCAATGACACTCCAACGGCTGTGCAGATTTGCATGAAAGTTGAAAGATATATAGCTCGTGAACTGATAAGATATAGGCTACCTACATTTTATGTATTACCACGCGTGCAAAGCCGCGGGCAAAAGCTATCAAACAAGGACATTATTAAAGTATTTATATGCATTAAGGTTTAAATTTCTTATTTTGTTTTGTATCAATTCAAGTGGAAACTTGTAATTGGCCATCAGAAAACATGTACCTCTTAATACCTCTTAATCTTTCTTTTGATATTTGTCTTGTATGTAACTTAGTTCACTAGTAGTTCACTCCATACTAGTCTATCATTTAAAACAGCGCGACCAACAACCAAACGAAATACCCGCCGAGCCAGTTTTCTGGTTCTACCGAAGGCGCGTACGAACTACGACAAAAAAATGTTTACTTTTGAAGGCGCACAGCTTTATAACCAAATACCGTCAACTATAAAAAATGTGAGCTCATTCAATGCATTTAAAAGTAAACTTTCACAGCATATTGTTGACACTCATTTCTAAGTTTTCGTGATGCATTGGATGGGTAAATAATAATCCTACTGACCTATACAGTATCCCAGGTGCTCAAACGACCTACTTATTACTAAGTTATATTTACTTTCTGTTAAACTTTTTCTCATGTAAGCGACAATACTTGTCTTTTTGAGAATAAATTTCTTTAAGCCTAACCTGCTGTAAGTTTTCCAAAAATTCAAAAATAAATAAATAAACTGAATAAAGTTTTAAATATAATTATATTTCAAAATTATTTCACGGCGTTTGGTAGATAAGTTACATGACTCAAGAGCAGGCTCCTATCTAGCTCAGCGTATTAGCATTGCCATTCAACGTGGCAATTCCGCAAGTGTCTTGAGAACGCTGCCCTCTGGCAGTGATCTGGATCAGTTGAGCTATCTATAGATCGTTTTAAACGGTCCTTAGATAGCTCAACTGTTTCACATGTATTTTATATTGTATATTATTCTGTACATTTCTGTAATTATGTCTGTTTTTTTTTATAATTACCTATCATTACTTACTTGCCAATGCAACTTGCAGTTGAAACAATTTCCCCTTCATTTCTATTTTCACTACGTACTATTTACGAAAAATAGTTAACTCGTTCACATACCGCCATGAACTCACGCAAACTGAATAATTAAACAGTTTTCGACTAATTACATAAAGGTATTTAAGAACAAACAAGCTAGATTCTGTTTGGAAGTCTTGTGCAAATATTTTAACAGAAGATAAAATAATGCCATCATCGTTATCAATTTCGCTGTATTTTTGGCTTCAAACAGAACCTTTATAATTAAATTAAGTTAATAAATAGATTGGCATGTCAGCTCGGTTAGTAGTACCTCTGCTTTCTGCGCTGAAGGTTGAGGGTTCATTTCCCTCCTAGGATAAACATTTGTGTGATGAACATAGGTGTTTGTTCTGTGTCTGGGTGTTATAATGTATCATAAATATGTATTAAAAAATACTAGTGGTCGCCCAATGGTCGAAATTCGATCATAATTAATGAATAGTTAATTTATTTACGTAATAATTTAACAAATATATTAGCATTCTGCACTCCTATAAATAAACTATAAGTGTGCGAAATTTCATACTCCTCCGTCCGCGCAATTTTCGTAAAAAGTCGTACAACATTTTTCCTTCACGTATTAATATTTATTTACTAGTGGTCGCACACTGGTCGTAATTTGACCATAATTAACTAATAATTAATGTATTTTTTATGCATAATTAAAAAATATATTAGCATTCTGCACTTTTATATATCCTTACTAATTCAATAAATACTATTATAAACACGAAAGTTTGTATGTATGTTTGTTACTCTTTCACGCAAAAACTACTAAATGGATTATAATGAAACTTTACAATAACGTAGCATATACATCAGAATAACACATAGGCTAGAATTTATGGAGATATTGTGTGAATTGTCCAAAATATAACGATAAATGTCAAGTAAGTAGGAAAAAAAGCTGCCATCTGCAAGCTATTCTGGCGTGCGCTGCAAAACCGTTAGAATTACACAAAGTACTAATTCTGCGCAGACGAAGTCGCGGGTACCAGCTAGTAAACTATATTTGTGCGAAATTTTATACTCCTCCGTTAGCGCAATTTTCGTAAAAAGGGGTACCAAGTTTTTGCATTAATATACGCAAGATATACGTATTCTATCAGTCATTTGTTCACCATAATACAAGCTATGCTTAGATTAGGGCCAGAAGATGTTGTGTACATTGTCCTCCAATATTTTAAATTCGTCGACACCCTGGCTCTCCTCGGGGACTTCTGTTAGAGTTGGTGCCGCAGCTGATTGTGCCAAGAAAAGGTGCAAATATGCAGGTCTTGATTGGGCCTACATATTGGAGGCATTTGGAGTCGAGACCCTGAGCCCGTGGGGAACAGGAGCCAATCGCGTTAAAAGAAATATTTCACGGCGTCTGGTATAATCTTCGCGTGATCCAAGAGCTGGTTCCTATCTGTCTCAGCGTATTAGCACTGCCATTCTACGTAGCAATGTCGCACTCAGGACCTAAGGACCGCTTGAAACACAAGCGGTCCTTAGGTCCTGAGTGCGAACCGTGAACGCTCGCGGCAACTCACGGACTGCGGATCAAACTCACTCTGATGAATATTCTCTACTAGATGAATCGAAACAGTGTCGGTGCCTCCATCGACTAAATAATACGTGAGTAAAGCCCGTGTTTATCAAAATGTATGGTTCTTAGATAGCTCAACTGTATCACATGTATTTTATATTATATTATTTTGTACATTTTTGTAAATAAAGTTATAAATGCTTATTAAATAGAGTGGGTGTAAGACACTCATATATAATGTATGTAGGTTCTGCAGTCGATTTTAAGAAAAAAACGTACCAACGGATATTCGTTAGACTGAACCCTAAAAACGGCTCACTTATTATTGGGCCTTTTTTAAATTACTCGTATTGATAAAAAATCAAGGAAAAACGACAATACTATTAAGTAAATAAAAAGACAAAACTAGCTTTAGCCCGCTTCTCCGCACGCCAGGTACGTACCTGCATAAAAAGTGGTGCTTAGGGCTAAGGTCCGGCTAAGACGCAGAAGGGTTCGATTCCCGCCGCGGGAAAAATGTTTTTTTTTGAGCTGCAAGTATTTGTCTGGGTGTTTAATATGTATATATTTACATAAAAAGTATAATCATTACATAGTATAAAACAAAGTCGCCTCCTGCTGTCTGTCTGTCCCGTTGTATGCTTAGATCTTTAAAACTATGCAACGGATTTTGATGCTGTTTTTTTTATAGATAGAGTCATTCAAGAGGAAGGTTTATATCTATAAAACATGCATAATATAGTAGAGAAATACGGATAATTTTAGAGGTTTCATATGTGGTGTCGTAAATAAACACATTTTTTTTGCGCTTACATTGCAAACGCTGCCTGAATCCTTCGAGATAGATCAAAATAATGTACTACAGTATTGTACACCCTCAAAAGGTCTACAAAAAAGTCCGCGTTGGTATATGGCTATGGTATGGCAGAATGGTTATCTCTTAGGGATAACCATTCTGTAGTATAATTAGTATCAGCATTGCACCCGTGCGAAGCCGGGGCGGGTCGCTAGTAAGTATATAAGTAGTAAATCAGTCATGTGGTATCCATTACACATCTCTGGGTACCACAATTTTTATTGTATTGAGTATTTTTATGTCTTTACTTTTGTATGTTTCATATTCATAAGTGTCTGAAATAATGATTATATTAATATTATTATCACACGAATTACAATAATTGCTAATGTGTTGCTTAACTCAATTGCCATTTTCTTCTTCTTCTTCGTAATGGCATGTGTCATAATAATGTAAATTTTGCCAATGTCAAGTGTTGTGATTGATAATTATTAGGACGGTTAGTCCCCCTGCTGACTAACAGAAGAGCTAGCAATGGAGAAGGAAAACTTAAAACAAACCCGGCTCAATGCCAGCCGTTATGCACCTGCAACCGATTCGACACCGCATGTACTGATTCATCTTTCCTGCGGGTCCTGTCGGCAAGGTCGAGAGCTTACATTAAGGCTTACCTAAGTGCACGAAAGGAGTCTCTGTGGCGCACTTTAAGCCTTTCACCACGCTAGTTAGAAATAGCTAGTGACACGATAAGAAGAATTATTAGGACGTCGATTATTTCTGGCTGTTTTGCAAAGCAAAAATTGCGCTCTTATACTATTTCTTTATTGCTGGTTTTATTGGTAATTTTGGTGTTTTTATTTAAATAGAGCTACAGTTATTGACTCGGGTGTGAATAATTGGAATAAAAGCTTTGTGTTTCTTTGCAATTCGAGCAAACATAATCCGTAGTTATTTGATATGAAAAGCACCTTATAATAACGTTTATTTTGTAAAAACATTACATCTACTATTACAGGATAAACCTAGAGTCCTAGAGACCTAGAGAACAATAGAGTAGTCATACACAATATAATTAATACATGTCACATGTCAAAAAATAAAATAATATAATTCAATCAAATAATAATAACAAATAATAATAAGAAAATAACTAAACAATTACATTAAAATCTTCATAATTTCCAAATTATAATATTACTATTTACAATAACATAAATTAAAAAATGTCGCTCCTACGAACTCGCTATTTGGACAGTGAAATATGTGAATGGCCACCGCCACTATATTTAGCACTTATAAGGTCCGCGTCAGTGGCGCCTTGCCTAACAGGTTAGTCCTTCCACGAGGCACTGCGAACAGAGGTCGCCTGCGACGCCCAACATAATCGTCCGTAAGTTAAAATTAATAGAATACAGCCTTTTTACTAAAATAAAACATGTTCTACGTGCCTCTAAACTATGTTTGTAATTTGTATCTTAGAGGGCAAGGAATATAACATAATCATGATTACATAGTATAAAACAAAGTCGCTTCCCGCTGTCTGTCTGTCGCGTTGTATGCTTAGAACTTTAAAACTACGCAACGGATTTTGTTTTGGGTTTTTTTATAGATAGAGTGATTTAAGAGGAAGGTTTATATGTATAATACATTCATAAAATAGTAGAGAAACACTGATCATTTTAAAGGTTTCTAATGTGATGTCGTAATTAAACACATTTTTTTGCGCTTACATTGCTTATGTTGGCTGAACCCTAAGAGATAGATCAAAATAATGTAAGTACTACAGTATTGTACACCTTAAAAAGGTCTACAAAAAAGTCAGCGATAGTATATGTCTATCTCTTTGATAACGTTGTATACAATCGTTCGTCATATAAAGACGTTGTATCGTTATATAAAGACATTCTGTAGTATATTTAGCATTGGCATGCACCCGTGCGAAGCCGGGGCGGGTCGCTAGTATATAATAATTTGTACAGTTATGGTCCTTTGACACTTAAACTGAGGGAAACTTAAGTTTTAGGTGTCAAGCTCCTTACATAATGATAAGGTGCTGTTTGATGTGATTTCGTCAGTATGAGTAGTGTTTGGAGAAATTGGCACCTAAATTCACCTAGTATGTTTCTAAGTGATCCTTGTATTGAATATAAATATTTGAATTTGATTTTACCATGTTTAATCTAAATTCCCTGATTACGTAACTAGCGACAGCAATAGTCGTACATTGAGCGATAACACACATTTTTTATCTTTGTTTTAAGCGTAATTTCGCATGTAGGTTGGCAGCTTTCGTATTAAAAGTGTTTTTTACAACTAGAGGGTGATTTTGAGATCGGGCCACAAACAAACATTAAACACGTAAATATATTATTCAATTCAATTCAATTTATTTTTTTCAGACAGCAAACAGTCCATAATTCATAAAATACAGTCAGTACATAATTATCTACATTAAAATAAAATAAAAACATACAAATTAAATTTAAACAAAAATACACATTAAACTTAGGTACACTAATTATTTAGCGCAACGCATGGAGTTGCAGGGCAGCACATGCGTTTTGGTCCAGTGGCTAAGGATCAGACCATCCAACCGCTCAGCCACTTGGGGCTGGCGCGCACGCGCCGCATCAGGGAAGCGACTCGCTTACGCATAATGGCATGGAAGTCGTCTACGCGCGCCTCTGCGAACATACCTGACGCGCTGCAGTAGCGTGGCAGCCCCAACAGCATCCGAAACGCATTGTTGTACTGCACCCGGAGAGCGTTGTACGCAGCTTGAGTTACGTTGATCCATAGGCTGCAGGTATAAAAAGCTTGACCGTAAGCCCTAAACAAGGTGATCTTAACAGCATATGTGCACTTTGCAAACCTGCGAATCAACATATTACTCCTCACCGCAAGCGCCCTCCGCTCTCTCTCAACATCCATGTCATCTTTGAGGGTATCAGTGACCCAGTGACCCAGATACTTAAAATGCGTGACTTGCTTGAGAGCTGTACCACCTAATGAGACGGTAGGTGCATTTGGGTAGTACTTAGATCCCGCCTTAAAAACTAACAGCTCACTCTTGGTGGAATTGTACCTGAGACCATGGGTCACTGCATACCTCTCGCAAATGGCAACTAGCTTTCGCAGGGCGCTTATTGATGGGCTCAGTAACACCATGTCATCTGCATAACTTATATTGTTAACCATTTTTCCGTCAACGGCGCAGCCAACCATGGCATCACTGAGCTCACCAATGAGCCGATTAACGTAGAGGTTGAAAAGCCGGGGCGAGGTTAACCCCCCCTGCCTCACCCCACATTCCAGCCCATACGGTTCGGAAAGCGAGTCCGCCCACCTGACGACATTACTCTGGTGGCCGTACCAGAACTTAAACAGCTCAATGAGTTCATCTGGCATCGTGGTATCTTCAGACAGCTTCTTCCACAGAACACTATAGGAGACCTAGTCGAAGGCTTTTGACAGGTCTAGAAAGCAAGCGTACACTGGGGTCTTCCTATCTGTATAATACCGGACTGCATGCTTGAGACACAGCACTGCCGTTTCTGTAGAGAGCCCTGACCGGAAGCCGAATTGGGCGTCATGTAGCGTAATATGTTTTTCTAACTGTTTATCAAGCATGCAGTCCAGCACTTTGGCTATCGTCGTAGCCAACGAGATGGGCCTATAGTTACCTATATCCGAAGCGTCTCCTGTCCGGTTATTTATTAATGGCACGACCACCGTCTTCATCATATCGTCAGGCAGGTAGCCATGTACCACACACAGCGAAAACAGCATGGCCAGCACTCTAGGTAGATGGACACCAACATATCGCAAGTGTTAAATGCTAAGAGAGTCGTGGCCCGGGGACTTCCCCCTCTTCATGCCTTTCAGTACTACTGATATTTCTTTAGCATTATTTCTTTAGCATATGCAACCTACCAGCAGATCCACCAGCACCAGGATTAGCATCGCCTGACGTTACCAGAGGTGATTGAACCCTAAAATGGTTTTTAAAGCGGTCCGCTATCTTTGCTGCCCCGTCCACACCCTCTACACTCACTGGCAGGCCCGACTTGGGACTCAGTTTACCGGTTTGCTTCCAGAATTTCCCAAACTGTTTGTCAGTGTGATGGCATGCCAATATGTCCATCTTAATCTGGTCAGCATGTTCCTGACACCACTTAAGTTTTTGTTTAAAGACTTTCCTAGTTGATATCATAGCATTATACAAGTCCCCAGTTTTAGGTTTACCAAATAGAACCCAGTTCTGAAACCCAAGTCGCGCCTCCGTATGTGCTTGCTTAACATGTCTGTTCCATCCAATTATTTGTTTTCTCCTGATAGGAGATATCCTACCATAACTTATTCTAGCTCCTGTAACTTAAAACGTCAACTATGTCAGTATAAATCTTATTAATAATCGTCCTATGATCTAAATTGTTACAAATTCTGTCACTGCATTGCTGAAATTCGACTGGAAAATCTATGTCCCTCAGCTTCCCATTACAATAATCTGCAAACACAGCGATTTGTTCCTTACTTCTATCACCCCATAAGACTGTGTTACGTTCAGTGTTATTAAAAATAGATTTTGTTCTAAGAATGTCTAAGTTACACGTTATCTCTAAAGGAAAATGGTCGGACCAATAAACGTCATAGTGAATTTTAGCGTCCATTACTGATCTCCACGCTGCTCCGGAAACTATACAGTGATCTAGCCAACTCTGAGTACCATGAACATCAGCCACGAATGTGTACGAGTCCGACGTCAAACCGAGTAGCTCAATGTCCGCACATCGCCACTGTTGTTCTACACAAAAATCACGGAGTTCATTCCCGAAGAGCGCACCAGGTTTCGCATTTAGGTCTCCTAAGATAAACACTGAATCTACGTTACAGTCCTCCACAATCGCAGCCACTTCACTCAAACATTCCGTGAACTCGGTGAGATTCGCATCCTCGTCGGTAGGCATATACAGGGAAAACATTAATAATGAACGCTGTGATAATACTATTTTTATACCAACGATTCGTGCACTTTTGCATATCACAGAAAATTCTTAAACATACTTTTCCGCCACAACAAGGCTACACCTCCAAACGGTATACACCTTCTCATTTTTTTTTATTATTTCTGTGCACAATATTGATCATAATGAATAATATTACAATCTAACCAAATAAGCTAATGAGTAATGAGTTTTTACATAGTTTTATAAAATAAATTATACCAAAGAATGTGTCCAATAGCACTTTTCTTACAGTTCAGGGGAAGACACGTTTTTCTTGGGTTTTTATGTAGTTACTCATAACTTCACTGACTCAAATGGTTTCGTATTTATGATATTGATCGTATTTACTTATATCCTAAGCAACTAATTTGAAGATTATCGCAGTTGTCCCCATCATCAGTCTCCAAGCATCACACATCTGAGATCAGTTCCACGTAGAAATCCTCACTCGAAGTGTTATTCAGGTTGGTAGTTTTTGCTGAACTATATAGCATGTAAGTTTCTTGTGACGCAGGTACCACGCGTGCGAAGTCGCTTGCAGAAGCTAGTAGATAATATAAATACCTATTACATCAGTCATGACATTACATGTGATCGCTATAGTAGCAATGACTTGCTGATAACTATAATAGCTATGTAATTAGGTTGACGTGACATACTTGTCACGTCAACTTGTAATCTTACATTATAAAAACAATATTATGTACTGTGGAAAACCCATTCGGTTTAAAGTTAAATAATTTTATTTAGGCAACATTTTAATGATAACAAAATATGGGACTAATCGAGAGTCGATTAGTCCCATATTTTGTTGTCATAATTACATTCGTAACAAAATTAGCAAGGATCATCCAAAACAGCGTTAAAAGCAGCCTTGAAAATTATTTAAGTTTAAAGTTAAAAGGTATTACTTAGGCAAAATTTTATTGACAATAAGGCATGAGACGAATCGAATCGGCATCGGTAACAAATTTAGCACGGATCATTAGCCTCAAAGACCAGCCGGACGATAATTAAATTTTGATACTATCAAATACAGCTTTCAGTTACTATTGATGAACTGGTATTACGGAAGGTTGATGTTGCTTTTGAGACATGATGCCATTAATAGTAAGTGAGATAAAAACCAAAGCATGAAATTCCATACCATACCATATTCCTTACCATATTCTTCTAGAACTGAGGGAAGCTGGATACACCTAGCTTATACTAATCTAAACTACCTACTAAGAAATTTTAAGCTTACATAAAGGGTAGTCTTTTAAAAGCGTATTATAATATAAATGACTATATTATTGATAAGAATGCATGGCTTCATGTTGCTCTGCCTTTAGACAGTTAACTGACAGATTTGAAATGTACTGTAATCTTGTATTAATTTTTCGTAGTTAAGCTAGTTATAAGATGGATACAAAAAAGCGCTAGGATCAGGACGAGATTCTTGTCAGTTCTTCTCGGGCTTGGGTTAGAAAGAATTGGCACCTAAATTCACAAGTTATGTAAGACGTTTCAAAGTGATCCTTGTGATTGTATTGAATAAATATGTTTTGACTTTGTTGATGTTTCTTGTAATACTCACTGTTGTATAAATAGAAAATAGATAGAAACCAACCCATGAAATAATACTTATTTTTTTACCCAAGGCTGTCTAGCAGAGATCGCTACATAGCGATAAAACCGGCCATTGAACTACCGATAAAATATTGTTATTTTTTCTACTAGTCTAATGTATTCTTCTTATCGTGACACTAATTATTTCTAACCAGTGTGGTGAAAGGATTAAAGTGCGCCTCAGAGGCTACTTTCGTGTTTAGTAAGCCTTAATGTAAGCTTTCGACCTTGCCGACAGGACCCGCTGGAAAGACGAATCAGTACATGCGGTGTTAGTTTGGTTGCAGGTGCACAACGGCTGGCATCGAGCCCGGCTTGTTTCAAGTTTTCCTTCTCTATTGCTAGCTCTTCTGTTAGTCAGCAGTAATCCTAATAATTTGAAGACTATCGCAGTCGTCTCCATCATCAGTCTCCAAGCAGCACTCATCTGGGATCAGTTCCACGTAGAAATCCTCACTCGAAGTGTTATATAATTCAATGTATGTATGGTTTGCAATAAAGTATTTTCTGTCTATCTATCTATCAAGATATTGATTGGTTCAAGAGTTACATAATCGCTTTGCAGAGTTTCTTGCCTGATTGTTCTTGAACTGGGGGAAGCTGGATTCAAATAGTAGGGAGCGGGGGGCTTGTTGTAACGGGGGCAAGTAGTAACAGCTTAATTACTCAGCTGGTATAGGACATTTTGTGTTAGAATATGCGCTAATCAACTCCTTATAAGGTGGCTTATGACGTGGTTACAGTCGGTATCGTTCGGGAGCGCGCAGTGAGTGGTTCTGTGCAGATGCCCCATTTTTGCCAGGTAACGTAAAAAACTTAAGTTCGTAAAGTTTGATTCTAGGTAACTGCATTGGCTTCATGAAATGAGTTTCCATTGATTTGTGTAGTCAAAACATTAAGCTATCTTATGTTAGTACTTTCTTTTGGCTAAATAATACCATATTTTTTCAATAAACAAAAATGTCCGAAATATTGCCGTGAGGCAAGTTGAAACGATATCTCGGGGCACGTTGTAACATGTTACAACTTGCCCTTTCATGTTTTTAAACGTAAGTGTGTACCTATGCATGTCGTTATTTACATTTAAAATAATTTTATAACTAACTAATTACAAAATATCCCATAGCTGGGCAAAATCCCTACATATTATAGAACAGATTTATATCATTTTTATATGTTTTTAGGATGAGAAATTATAAGCGAATATCGGAAAGGGCTGCTAAGTCGCAAGAGATTTACGAACTAGCTTCAAGGGATGTTTCTGAAAATGGACCAAAATTCGTCAAGCTGCGAAAATGTTTGACCTTTGTCATGAGTCACTCTACGAGTATAGATACATTCAGAAAAAATAATAGGGCGAGCCTCATACTGTTGGATACACCAAACAAAGATAAGTATTTACGGCAGAGGAAGAGGAGAACATTTCCTCGTATCTTCTTATCGTTGATTGGGTATAATGTTTAAAGTTTTCAAACTAATTAGTGACTATTTAAACCAGCGTAAAGAAGTTGCTTAGTTTAGATACTTAGTTTGGTAACTACAACGGTAATTTTAGACCAAAAACTACGATTAACGTAGAAAATGATTATTTTTACTTGATAAAAGTATTGTTATTTAAAAAAAACTAATAAAAACAGAGCAAAAACCAAGATCTCTTAATATTGATAAAGAATTACTTGTTACCTTATTTGTTTGTAAGAAATAATGTGATAATTAGTATGTATCAAACATTATAATCATGTGTGTTAATGTGCAAAATTAAAATTATGTTTAAGTCTGTTTACCAAACAATAAATACCTGAAATTCTATAAATATGTTGTTTTAATTATGTTGTTACTACCTGCCCCACACCAGTTACAACTTGCCCCAAGAACGGGGTATGTTGTAACAAGCGACAATGTTTGCAAAAACATTTTTTTTACTATTATTTACTATGAAATCCAGCTCAATTATCATTCTTATGAATAAATGGATATATTTCCTCTACTTTAAAATAACTTAATTATTGGGATACTTATTATCATGACTTCCCCATCAAAAAAACTGGACGTTTCAAAATGGACGTTGTGATTTATTGAATCCTATCCTACTTCCTACTTCCTACTAAATATATAATATTATAAATGCGAAAGTTTGTATGTATGTTTGTTACTCTTTCACGCAAAAACTACTGAATGTATTTTAATGAAACTTTACAATAATATAGCTTATACATCAGAATAACACATAATTTATAAAGATGTGTGAATTGTCCAAAATATAATGATAAGTGTCAAGTAAGTAGGACAAAAATCTGCCATCCGCGAGCTATTCTGGCGTGTTCTGCTAAAACCGTTACTATTACACGAAGTATTTAATCCTGCGCAGATGAAGCCGCGGGCACCAGCTAGTACAAAATAAACAAGTAATCCCGGCAATTTCACACAGTACCCTATCATCTGGCTCTAAAGTAAGTAGAGTAAATGTAAATGATTTTTTCTTCTCTTTTTCTATTACTCATGACTCTGAGTCTGTCTGGCCTTGAGAATGCGTAAGCGCATAATATAAAAATAAACTAACATGTGGGCTTGGTGACATTTCGGACACAATATTTTCGGACACTTTGTCCGAAATGACATTTTCAATTTTAATATATTTTTTAGCGACATTTCGGACACCATAAAAATATTGAAGCGGTTTTGTACAATCAGTTTGAAAAGTTTTAACTTAGATAGATAGATTAGATAGATACTAAGAAAAAGAAAGTTTCCAAAATTTAATATTTTACAGTAAGTCATAGCGCCATTTTTCGGAATCATAACTGTGTATGTACATGTTAAAAAAAACAGAAATAATTAAAAACGTGTAATATAAATGTAATATAGATAATCATATATAGTAAGAAAATAACTTGACAACCATCAACATTTTTAACCGACTTAAAAAAAGGAGGAGGTTCTAAATTCGTCGGAATCTTTTTTTTATGTATGTTTACCGATTACTCGAAAACGGCTGAACCGATTTGGAAAATTATTTTTTGTTTGAAAGGGTATACTTTACAGGTCTAGGTATACTTTATAGGTCCCATATAAATTTTTTCAAAATCGGTCGAGCTGAAAAATCAACGAAAATCTAAAAACTGTATACATCGATGATGTTTTCATGCACTTCGATCCCTCGCTGTGGCATTGGAGCGGTGCGTTTATTTGGCCTACCCATATTATATATATACAAAATACATGTACTCTCCACTAAAAATGTATTATAGGCTCAAATTTCATTCAATGTGGTCGGTTTCTTTTAGTTTTTAAAACGTAATTATAATGATATACCATTATATATATAATGGTAACAATATCGATTAAAAAAATATAACATTTTCGTCTTCTCGCTTCTCGCTTCTTCTCGCCTGAGCCCTAGAGAGCCCTCAACGAATAAAAGAGAAGAGACTTTTCTATTAATTAAGATCTAGTTTATACATTAGCTCTCTCTTGCTCGTTACTGTCTTTCAAATCTTACATGTTATTTTTAATACCTAACTGCCAAGATGCGTATTTATGTATGTGTATGTGATAACTCTGCCATTGCCGGTCCCAAGCCCGGATGAAAAAAGAGGAGGGTTGGATGGAAGTCGTCTACCCAGCCGTAAAAAGACAACGCCGAACATCGGGCGGCGGTAAAGTAACTCGACCAACTTTAGGCCTCAGTAGCCTCGAGGGACTAAATCACCTCGGAAAGACTGCCGTGGAAGGACTTGGGAACCCACCACGCGATACCTCCCATGAATCGTACACTTTTGGAAGCTTTTACGTTGGACGACCCGACTAACCATCGGCACCAGTCAGTACCCGGGCAGACTGGTGTGAAATATGTTACCGAAGCACCTGACGGGGTACCGCGCCGGGCCTTGACAAGAGAAAATGCTACTGGCGCCGTTAGAAAATTTTCCATACAAGATGAACATCGCATTGGCACGTGGAATGTACGTGGTCTCTTGCAAGCAGGAAAGCTTACTATTGTAGAGAAGGAGTTTAAGAGACATCGCATCTCAATTTTAGGGCTAAGCGAAACTCACATGCGTGGTCAGGGACATTTCACAACAGCTCAGGGCAACACTCTCTACTTGTCTGGATGTGAAGATAAAAGTACGAAGGGTGTGGCAGTACTGGTACCATCTCACTTAAATAAACATATCCTTGGATAGAATCCGGTCTCGGACAGGATCATCACTCTAAAACTGGACACCCGACCAACCACCCTACATATAGTGCAAGTGTATGCCCCAACCGGAAATGCCACCGATGAGACTATTGATAGCTTTTGCGCAAAACTGAGAGAGGTCCTTGATGAAATACCTAGCCGCAACACCACTATTGTCCTTGGTGATTGGAACGCCAAAGTCGGATCCACCTCCTCGGACAATCATATTGGGACTACCGTCGGCAAATATGGTTTGGGCGCTAGAAATGACCGAGGCCAAAGACTCCTTGAATTCTGCATAGAAAGGAATCTAAGCATCATGAACACCTTCTTTCAGTACCATCCCAGACGCTTATACACATGGACATCTCCAGGAGCGCGTTACCGTAACCAGATCGACTACATCATCATAAATAAGCGCTGGCGATCCTCCATACACAACACAAAGACTTATCCAGGTGCGGAGTGTGGGTCGGACCACAACCTGCTGGTCTCTAAGTTTAATCTTCGCTTAAAGGCTCCGAGGAAAAATCTAGCTATCAGACCAAGAACCTTGAACCATATTGAGCAAGCTCATCTTCGTGACACGGTTGAAACAAAGCTATCAGTTGATCCCCTTACTGGAGACAATGCGTGGATGCTAGCACTGCGTGGAACCAGCTTAAATCCACAATATGCAACACTCTCGACATTATTTCCAAGGAGAGAAAAGCCGGAGTAGAACGGAAGAAAAGAATGTGGATAACCGGTTTTACCTGGGAACTTATCGAACAGAGGAAGGCGATCAAGGTTAAGGGTCTGCAAAACGATGAAGTGCGGAAAGACGACTCTACACTAAGCAATGCAATCAAGAAGCATTGTCGCCGTGACAAAAATAGTTTCATAGCGAACATATGTAGAGATATCGAGGAGCACTGCATCAAATATCACACGCATGACCTTTTTAAAAAGGTTCGCATCATCTGTGGTGAATTCAAACCTAAATCGTGGGTCATTGAGGACAAGGATGGCAAACTCATACACGAGTTGGAGTCTGTTGTAGAGAGATGGCGCGAATACTGTGAAGTTCTTTATCAGGATACCACCACCTCCCCCGATGACACTATCAATTGGGATAGCCTTGATATCGAACCGGAAATTCTACTCTCTGAGGTAGTAGCAGCCATCAATCTTTTGAAGAACAGAAAGGCTCCTGGCCCTGACCAAATAACGGCGGAAGTTCTAAAAGCCTTGGGCGAAAAGGGGATCCACACTTTGCATAAGATCTGCAACTACGTATGGACTCACGGTAAATGGCCGACGGACTGGACCGAGTCGATTGTACTGCCACTGCATAAAAAGGGGTCTACCAGGGTATGCGACAATTACCGAACTCTAGCCCTAATATCTCACGGAAGCAAAGTCCTCCTGCACATCCTAAATAACAGGATCCGCCATTATTTGGATTGGCAAATTTCACCGGAACAAGCTGGTTTCGTGAAGGGAAAGGGCACTAGAGAACAAATTTTAAACATCAGACAACTTATTGAGAAGTCTTACGAATATAATACCCCCTTGGTTCTGTGCTTTGTCGATTACAGCAAGGCTTTCGACTGTGTTAATTGGAACAGTTTGTGGACCGTGCTTAACGAGCTTGGCGTACCCCAGCACTTAATCTTGCTCTTCCGGTCTTTATATATAAACAACCATGGAGTCGTAAGAGTGGATCAAACCCTCTCGAAACCTTTTAAATTTGGCAAAGGAGTGAGACAAGGATGCATTCTGTCTCCTATTCTTTTCAACGCATACGGGGAATACATCATGTGACGTGCTCTCGAAGATTGGGGAGGCGGTGTCTCTATTGGAGGCGTCAGAATCACTAACTTGCGCTACGCTGATGACACTACACTGGTCGCGACCGACGAATTGGAGATGGGAGCGCTACTGGAGCGTATGGAACGTGTGAGCGGCGAACTTGGGCTTTTGATAAACAATGCCAAGACCAAAATCATCGTGGTAGATCGCACGAAGCAGCTGGAGCTTAGTGGGACACTCAACCTTCAATATGTGGACAACTTCATATACCTGGGCTCTACCATATGTAACGATGGCTCATGCGAACCGGACGTGCGGAGGCGGATCGGGATGGCAAAGAGCGCGATGACCCGTCTTAGTGGGATCTGGGCGGATAGAGCAATCTCTCTGAAGACCAAGATAAGCCTGGTGAGGACCCTAGTATTTGCAATTTTTCTCTATGGCGCTGAAACGTAGACCCTCAAAAAGGCTGATCGTACACGCATCGACACATCGAAATGTGGTGCTGGAGGAGAATGCCGAGAGTACCCTGGACAGCGCACCGCACAAATGTGTCTATTCTGCGCGAAGTGGGAATCACCGTAAGGCTATCAACCATCTGCCTCCGAAGGATCTTCGACTTCTTCGGGCACATGGCCAGAAGGAAGAACGACAGCCCTGAAAAGCTCCTGGTGACAGGAAAGATACAGGGAAGGCGACCAAGGGGAAGGAGTCCGATGCGGTGGACAGACCAGATCCGGGACACCACCAACAAGAACGTCCACGAAAGCCTACACACTGCCGAAGACCGAAGTAAGTGGAAAGCGATCGTCCAAAAAATGATTCGTGGAGGTCACGACCCTCAGCAATGAGGAACACGACACAAGGAGGAGGATGTGATATCATTGAATTCGCCTTGGCATTTTAAGTTTGTTACCTGACTGTACAAAACAGCGTTTATTATTGGTGTCCGAAATGTCGCTAAAAATAAATTAAAATTGAAAGTGTCATTTCGGCCTAAGTGTCCGAAAATATTGTGTCCGA
Organism: Lampropteryx suffumata; assembly: GCA_948098915.1. Classification (NCBI taxonomy): domain Eukaryota; kingdom Metazoa; phylum Arthropoda; class Insecta; order Lepidoptera; family Geometridae; genus Lampropteryx; species Lampropteryx suffumata. Next base: position 2,219,895 of record OX402566.1, on the reverse strand, counting down.
AATGTCACCAAGCCAACATGTGCGGGAGCGACTGTAAGCACTGATAAAAATATATTTCAAACTAGCTGCTGCTCGTGGCTTTTAACTTGTGCTACTTAAAAAAAAGTAGTCTATATCCATGCCTAATATATAATCTATCTCCTTGCGAAATTTTATCAAGATCCGTTCAGCCGTTTAGCCGTAAAAAGGTATCAAACAAATATCAATCAGACACTTTTGAATTTATGATATAAGTATAGAAATATGTATCCTTCTTATTGTGTCACTAATTATTTCGAACTAGTGTGGTGAAAATGCGCCTCAGAGGCTCCTACCGTGCACTTTACACCATGTATTCAATTTTTTTAGGTTCTAGGACGTGCCGGTTTCCTAGTGATGTTTTTCACCATTTGAGAATACTGTAAAACATTACGAGACACGTGAATATTAAAACACTAAAGTTATTCAAGAATATCTTACTTTTATATTTAGATAAGTGTTACTAATACGTCGTATTTATATTTTACGTTTTATCTATGTAAGTAGCTCTCACACAGGTGTGGCATTAATCTACGCTTGTTATTTAAATTTTAGCACAAAAACTTTATAGGTTATTTACACAAAATTTCAGAATAATATGCTATAAACTTACCTAATCATTAAAATTAATAGTTGACGACCTCTGTTTCGCAGTGGGCTTAGGTTCTGCTGAGACGCAAAAGGTTGCGGGTCGATTCCCGCCGCTGGACAAATGTTTGTATGATCTGCAAGTATTTGTCTCGGGTCTGGGTGTTTCTATGTATAATATGTATGAATTTCCAAAAAAAAGTATATATATTATGTAATATCAGTCAAATGTCCGGTATTATTAATTTACAATGCTGTTTATTTCACACATCATCTGGCCCCAAAGTAAGCAGAGCTTTTGTTATGGGTACCACATGACTGATATACTACTTGTACTTTTTTTTGTTTATACGTACATATTATACATAGAATCACCCAAACCGGAGACATATACTTGCAGATCATACAAACATTTGTCTCGCGGCGGGAATCGAATCCGCAACCTTCTATGTCTCAGCCGGACCTTAGCCCACTGCGCCACAGAGGTCGTCATAGCTAACGGTAACTACTCACCATCAGATAGGCCGATTGCTTTTTTGCCTTAAAATCAGTGATCACCTTAAATGAAAGGATAAATGTAGGTACAATTGGTTAGCGCCACTTGTACATTTATCCTTCGTGCCATAATTTATGACGTAAGTAATATAATAATATTTCATTAAGTAATTATATGTCTAATTAAATAACAGTGGTTGAGAACAGAGCACACAGTGTTATCTAGACTTTGTTCTGTTAGCATTTAAATAATTGTATTATGTACTAAACGTGAAACTAAACTATGTAGATAGTATTCATCAACGGTGATGGATAACTTGGAAAAACACTCAAAAACCTAAAACTCGAAGATGTGTGTCAATGGCCTCTGAGCCACAGTTTGACACTCACCACATTGATTCCAAAACAAGTGGCACGCTAAGACGAATGGTTAATATTTCTACGTATAAGTGGCAATGATCTTGCAATCTCTCGGCAATACGGTATACTAACTTCCATGGTAAATATGGACATGTACCAAATATGTGGACGTACTTTACCTCTGTGTAAAAATAATCGCAATTCGATTCCCTGTTAATAAACGCCTATTTAATTTGATATAGCATTAGCATCTACGTTGAAGCAATATTTCTATCAGGCGCTTTTAATAAAACCAATACTTCGCACCATATTAGTAAGCACTGTAAACCTATTTTTATAAAATAAAAAGTCACTATCGTAGCGGTGTAGATGTATTGATTGATGATAACATCGTAGCACCTACGCTGCTACGAAGTTATCAATAAATTCGTAGAGCCTATTTTTTTCTATATATTTCAATGATTTTAAGATTAAGAATGGCCAGAGCAAATCAGAACTAATCAAATTTATAGGTCACTATTATGCTATGTTCACATAAAGAGCAGTTTTTCAATATCTGACCTTATGTCACAGTCTTTTTATTGCACGTAGATTTTTATATTGCTTAAGTAATATACAGTTATGAAATTTTACATTATTTAACAAAATGTTTTATTTACTTTTATAGCCGCACTCAAAATCCATAGAAAGTAGAATTATGGTTTCTCAAGTCGCTCCTTAGTATAGATTATAACAAAGAAAATCTATAGTAATAGGCGAATTAACTAACCAGAGTAAGTACAGCTCTTAGTGTTATTTTGTATGTACATATAAAGTAAAAATATAATTACAAGTTTCATTTTGAAACGTTTTACATACTGGGTGAATGTAGGTGCCAATTACTTCTAACCCGAGTCCGAGAAGAACTGTCAAGAAACTCGTCCTGGTCCTAACGCTCTTTGAATGATCCTTCTTATAAGCTTATCTACGAACAACGAATACAAGGTAATATAATATACATTGCAAATCTGTCAATGTACTGTCAGAAGGCAGAGAAACATGAGGCCATGCATTTTTATGAACAATACATGCAATAAAAACCCTCAAATTTTAACAAGTAGGTAGTATCGTTTTAAACGGTTCTTAGATAGCTCAACAGTTTTACATGTATTTTATTATTATTGTCTATTATTCTGTACATTTCTGTAATTATAACTAAATACAAAATAATAAATAATAATAAATAATAAATAATCCCAGACATTTCACACAACATCATCTGGCCCCAAAGTAAGCAGAGCTTGTGTTATGGGTACCACATGACTGATATATTACTTATATACTTTTTTTTTTGTAAATACATACATATTATACATAGAAACACCCAGACCCAAAAGTATAAGTAGGTAGTTAAATACGTTTAAAAATAAAATTTAGTTAAGTAAATCAAAACTTTATATAATTACGTTTTAAAAACTAAAAAGAAACACGACTTAATCGAATGAAATTTGAGCCTATAAACATTTTTAGTTGAAAGTAAATGTATTTTGTATATAATATATGCGTAGGCTAAATAAACGCACCACTCCAATGAGACAACGAGGTATCGAAGCACACGAAAACATCATCGATGTATACAATTTTTAGATTTTCGTTGATATATCAGCTCGACCGATTTTGACAAAATTTAAAGTGAATCTGTGAAGTATATCTTTCAAACAAAAAAAGATTTTTTCAAATAGGTTCAGGCGTTTTCGAGTAATCGGTGAACATGCATAAAAAAAAGATTCCGACGAATTGAGAACCTCCTCCTTTTTGATGAAGTCCGTTTAAAAAAACATAAACGAGAGATGTCAGTAATATTCATTCAAATTCATTATTATTTATTTATACCTTAACATCACTTGGGAACAATGAGGCCAGTGATAAGTTAAATACGCCCTTATGTCTGATATCAATTGTCCTCTCAGATGCAAAAGGTCGTAGGTGCCCGTCCTTTATCACAGTAATTGGTAGTAGTGATGTGCTGAGGTACAACTGGTTTCACGATTGAAACTATTCATCGGCGTTACTCATGTCCAGTCATTTGTAAATTATTGTAATTAGTTTTGTGCGAGTGAGAAAGCATGAGCATGACTAAATTCATTATTTAAGATTGATGGATGCTTTAGCTATAAGTAGGTAGGTAAGTAGGTAGTAACTCTGCCTTCTACCTTGTAAGGTTCGATACCAAACATTTGTGTGATGAACTTTTTTTTTCTGGGTGTTATAAATAAATATATATAACTGTAAGTATTCAATAATCTGGTTTCCATAGCACATGCTTTCCTTAGTTTGGAACTAAATGATATTGTGTGAGTTCAGTAATATTTCTTCTTCTTTGTTAATGGCCTGTGACATACTCATGTCAATTCTGCCAATGTCAAGTGTTTATAGTTTATAGTCAGTTTGTTTGTTATTAGAGTCTTAGTTGGTGGTCAATTGTCAATTCTAGACGTCACGCGGAATGGCGTTTAGAATTTTCTTGGGATTCCTCGTCGTTCACATTGCACCATAATACACATATAATTCAATTATCCATACCTACCCGTCCTGTAGTCACAATTTATTCATTAAAATTCCGCCAAGATTACTGAATAAAACATGCATTAAAAGAGCTATATTACTCCATGAAATGACAGACAAATAATCCCGTTTTTTTTCTCATAAAATTTTTGAATTTATGAATGAACATCAACTTCATTGTCAAACCAGACATCACTAGTTCTATAGACCGTTGTAATAATGTTATAAGTGCGGTTTGTATGAATATCTCAGTATGCACATTGCGTTGTCGCAGGTGGTCACGGCCGTTCAGTTCACAGACTGCTATTTCGTGATCAATCGTAACATAAGTTGTGTCTAAGTTTGATTATTGCAACAGTTTGATAAATCCTCACTATCTTGTAAGTAGTTAAAACAGCTGATGCTTTTACAATCTCAAAAACATCCTGTGCTTGTTATCTAGACACATAATAAATACGAAGGTATTTCTGTTTATCTGTTTGGTTATTACCCTTTCACAGCTAAACGGTTAATCGGATCTTGATGGATTTTGTTGTGGAGATAGATTATATTTTGGGGATGGATATAGGCTACTTTTTATGTAGGTACTACGTGTGCGAAGCCACGGGCGGCAGGTTGTTTAAAGTATTTAATTACAGATATGTACATTATATATATTCAATTCGCAAATCGCAATTAGAAAATATAAAATAGAGTTAAGGTCACTGACCGCAGGTATATTTGCAAAAGGTATTTAGGCCCGTTCTTCAGACCAAAACTCCAACTACCTATGCATAGATTTTAAGACAGATTTGTATTAAATGCTGTCAAATAATATATGCTAAGATTTTGATCTGAGTTTCACCTTCGTTCTGGAATACGGCACTAGGTAGGTACCTAGTTTGTTTATTTTTAGCAAAAAAAAAATTTAGATATTATATATGTTTTCGCTTTTATAAAAGTTTTTTCTCGAATATTAAGCTATTACTTAATTAAGTAATAGCTTATTAAGTTAATTAAGTTAATTACTAATTAGACATTTATAATGCGCAAAGTTTTATCCATATAGGTAGTTTCATCTATTTTGGCTAACCTACAACTTTATAAAATTATTAAGTTCCTATTTACATAATTATATATGCGAAAGTTTTTGGTTTTTTGCACACTGCAACAGCTGGACGGATTTTGCTGAGACTTGGTATATGTATAGAAATATCATAAATGTACCTCTTTATGTAGGCACCACGTATGAGAACCTGCAGGTAGAAGCTTGTGTATTAAATAAATAAATAATTAAATAATGCCGGACATTTCAGCATCATCTGACCCCAAAGTAAGCAGAACTTGTATTATGTGTACTACATGACTGATATACTTACCTACTACTTGTGGTATATAGGTAAAAAAGTATATAGGTACTCATACCTATATACTTTTTTTTATTAAAAAATAATAAAAGGTATATAGGTACTTAGCCCACTACGCCACAGAGGTTGTCGATTATGTATATTAATTCAGAACTTTTTATTCCAGCCCAAGACTATGCGAAGCAATATTTAGCTACCAGGATGTCAGAAAAACCAGGAGTTCGTTTCGAGGAGGCCGAGCGCATGAGAGTTGTTATCGTCACACTAGTGGCTGTCTTCTGCGCTGGCTTGGGATGGGTTTCAAGGAGCTACCCCCTTTTAGTGGGGGTTATAGGGGTAGCGGCTGCGTACTTGATGACGGGGGATAGGTACCAGTGGATTTATATCTGGAAGAAGACTCACAGTCGAGATTTTCTGTAAGTACCCGCAAATATTTTTATGGTCCTTAAGTGACGTTACATATAAACGAATCTCAACTTGGACACTGTCTAAACACAGTTTAAGATCTGTCCTGTTACTATTTTACAATAATTACGTTTTAAAAACTAAAAAGACAACCGACCTCATGTATAAAAATGCAAAATATCAAAATTTCGTTTTATCCAAGTGGATGACATATTTTTTTCAGTTTTTTAGGGTTCCATACCTCGAAAGGAAAAAAACGGAACCCTTATAGAATCACTTTGTTGTCCGTCCGTCCATCCGTCTGTCTGTCAAGACACTTTTTCTCAGGAACGCGTGGAGGTATCAAGCTGAAATTTATATCAAATACTCAGGTCTACTGTCCCTTAAAGCTGTGAAAAATCAAAGTTCTAAGCCAACGCAATCAAAAGACACAGCCGTTTATGCCACAAATTTTCGACACTCGCAAGGGAATCAAAACCTACAGGGTACTTCCCGTGAACTCAGAATCTTGAAATTTGGTACGAAGCAACGTCTTATAGCACAGATAAAGGATAAATTGTGATAACCGTACATTTTTAGTTAAATAAATAAATAAATAAATAAATAAATAGTCCCGGACATTTCACACAGCATCATCTGGCCCCAAAGTAAGCAGAGCTTGTGTTATGGGTACCACATGACTGATACACTACTTATGTACTTTTTTTTTTGTAAATACATACATATTATACATAGAAACACCCAGACCCGAGACAAATACTTGCAGATCATACAAACATTTATCCCGCGGCGGGAATCGAACCCGCAACCTTCTACGTCTCAGCCGGTTCTAAGCCCACTGCGCCACAGAGGTCGTCTGAGATACATCATATAATAAAAATATTTTTAATAATTTTAAACTTACTACCCTTTTTCTCATTTCAATTTAATAACTCTACGCGTTGTAGAGGTATTAAATTGAAATTCGTATAAAATACTCAGGTCTATAATACCTTTAAGCTGTAACAAAACCAAACTTCTATATCATTCAAACTCGCAACTCGCAAGGGAATCAAAACTTACAGGGTACTTCCCGTGAACTCAGAATCTTGAAATTTGGTACGAAGCAACGTCTTATAGCACAGATAAAGGAAAAATTGCGAAAACTGTACATTTTTTGTTACATCATCCAACTATGACTCGATTGTCGTGATGGGTGAAATTTTACTTATATACTTATAGGTTTGTATGGAACCCTCGGAGCGCGAGTCCGACTCGCACTTGGCCGGTTTTTTTGATTTAAAACCTAACTATTGAACTGATTTTTATGAAATGTATATAGAACCAATCGGGAAGTATATCCTTTCACATGAAATCAGATTTTTTCAAATAGTTTCATAAATGACGTAGTTATGAGGTAATAAACATTAAAAAAATACAGTCGAATTGAAAACCTCCTTTCTTGAAGTCAGTTAAAAATAGACTATTTCAAACAGTGATTAATCATTGACAGAAGTTGATAGACGATTCTAAGTAAAGCCGTAAATGTATAAATAAAAATAAAAAAATAATCCCGGACATATTACACAGCATCTGGCCCCAAAGTTAGCAAAACTTGTGTTATGGGTACCGCATGACTGATATACTACTTATATACTTTTTTTTATAAATACATACATATCATACATAGAAACATACATATCATACATAGAAACACCTCATCATACAAACCGGTCATACAAACATCTATTCCGCGGCGGTCTCATAGATCAGTTGGTTGTAGTTCTGCCTTCTGTGTTATTGTAGATTCGATCCTGCACAATCATTTGTGTGAGCATACAAACGTTTGTTCTGTATCTGAGTGAAAGTAATTTTATAGTATTTCTAAAAGAGCCGATGGGCTTGCGACTTGTCACGTACGGAATATAATATGTGCCAAATGTGGCCCGAATATTAGGGTTATTCCTAAACTACTCCAAAAAAATTATGTATATAAAAATATTGCATTTAAGTTGCATCCTACTCCGCAGGTAGCTGAAATTATTTTCAAAGTACTCCAGTGATTGTTCATCAACAATTCCCAAATTACTCCATTTAAAACATCGAAATATTATTATCTTAATATTTTTGTTACATTCTAGACCATGAAATGTTGAAGAGGTACAATGAGCCACAATATTTATTATTACAAAATAACTGACGCTCCCTTAAAAAATATCCAAAATATCTAAGTAACATCAGAGGTCTGCTATAACATGCGATAGAAGTTACATCAGATGAGAGCACAAGTGGGTGGATGCAGATATGATTTGTGTAAGTGGGGAATGCTAGACAAGTCACGTGTACAGTGCGACTGTGGTGCTCCCTTCCAAACTATGTCTCATCTACATCCTGCACAAGAGCTGACCTCAACACCGCCTCGGACACCGCTATAGCGGCAGCAACATTTTGGTCCAGGCAAATATAATTTTTATGAGAGAAAATTGACACGAAAGAAGAAGACGAAGCCTGGCGATAGCCGTGAAAGTCTTGTTTTTTGTCATAAAACAATGCATGTTTTTATACGCTGTGTTTTGATGTCAAAAACCTTTAATAGTAATTGTTTGTGTTGATTGTTATCACAAGAACGTTCAGTTATCAGTTAATTATCAGTCAGATACTATTTACCCATCTAAATTAGATGTCACGAAGTAGTATCTTGTCGTTCGTCATTATATAATTGTGTCTTTCATATAAAACAACTAGCTGCTGTCCGCGGCTTCGCACGCATGGTACCTACATAAAAAGTACATAAAGCCTATGTCCTTCTCCAAGGTCCCATCTATCTCTATACTAAAATTCATCAAAATCGGTTCAGTGCTTCGGTTTAGACGTGAAAACGTAACATACAGACAGAGTTACTTTCACACGTATAATATTAGTAGGGAACAGCCTAAAATTGTATGCTTCTTGTTCTGAAAATGACAATACTCTCATACAACCTTTTATCCCCCTTTTCAACCATTTACAACACTTTTTTAGAGTTTACTTTTTTTAACACTCAGGCTGTAGACTATCTGTGTACCAAATTTCATTTATGTCGGTTCAGTAGTTTTGGCGTGAAAGTAAGACAGACAGATAGATAGACAGTTACTTTCGCATTTATAATATTATGGTTTATATAGTATATAGTATTATAGTATATTAGTATATAGTATTATAGTATGTTAGTATATGGTATATTAGTATTATGGTATATTAGTATATAGTATATAAAATAATTACACGGATTATTTTGCTCACAAAGAAACATAAAGCTTTTAATCCAATTATTCACACCCGAGTCAATAGCTCTAGCTTTATTTAAATTAAAACACCAAAATTAATTATAAAACCGGATATAACTCAATAACAATAAATAATCCTACACACTACACACAGCATCATCTGGCTCCAAAATATGCAGAGCTTGTGGTTTTGATACCACATGACCGATTTACAACTTACCTATATACTTTTTGTAAATACATACGTATATACATAGAAACACCCAGAACCGAGACAAATACTTGCAGATTATACGAACATTAGCGAACTGCCCCGGCTTCGCACGAGTGCAATGCTGATACTAAATATACTACAGAATGTCTAATGTGATTAGAAACCTCTAAAATTATCAGTGTTTCTCTGCTATATTATGAATGTATTATACATATAATCCTTCCTCTTGAATTACTTTATATAATAAAAAATCGCATCAAAATCCGTTGCGTAGTTTTAAAGATCCAAGCATACATAGGGACAGACAGACAGCGAGAAGCGACATTGTTTTATACTATGTAGTGATTTGTCTCGTTGCGTATATAGAAACGCAACCTTCTGCGTCACAGCCGGACCTTATCCCACTGCGCCACAGAGGTCGTCGGTCAGAATAATATAAGAGCGCTATGTTTGTTTCACAAGACGGCTAAAAATATTCGCCATCATTATAAAAAATATAAACACTAGACATTGGCAAAATTTACATTATTATGACACATGCCATTAACAAAGGAGTAGAAGGAAAAGTCTTGATAGATGCTATTACAGTTTACTTAACTACGGGTTGATTCTTCGTTTGTCATTTCATGAAGTAACATATCTCTGCTAATTTAATATTTTTTACTCGTTTTATTGCATGTTTTGTTCAGCAATATTAGCGGAATTTTAATGAATAAATTGTGACTACATAGGACAAGTATGGACAATTGAATTATATGAGTATTGTGGTGCAATGTGATTTGAACGACGAGGAATCCCAAGAAAATTCTAAACGCCATTCCGCGTGACGTCTAGAATTGACAATTGACCATCGACTAAGACTAATAACAAACAAACTGACATTAGTATTAGATTTGACATTAGTATGTCACAGGCCATTAACGAAGAAGAAGAAGAAGAAGAGCAAAGGGTTGCGACGTGTCAAAAATCTAAGAAAGAAACCGAAAGTATACGCTTTCCTATATTTGTGATAAAATAATACGCGAACGAAGTCGCGGGGAGGTACACTATATAGTTTATTATTTGGTAACAATCAACTGCTTATCAATATGATAAAAGTTCGAATGAACTCATGTTGCTATCAGGGATGCTCTTGAAGCAGAGAAGTGCTCAATGAACTGGCTCTCAGTTCCATTGGTAGTATATCTGCCTTCTGCGCTGAATTGTGAGTTTGATGCCCATCCAGGACAAACAAATAACATTCAGATATAGGACAAACATTTTTTACCCGTAAAAAAGGCGGAGGTTCTCAATTCGTCGGATTTTTAATTTTTTATGTATTATTACTGATTACTTAAAGACGTTTCAAGGGGTAAAATTTTATATATATATTTTTTTATAATAATATAAATTTTATCGAAATCGGTCGAGCGGTTTTTAAAAAATCAACATAAATCTAAAAATTGTATACCGAAACCTCGTTGTCTCATTGGAGCATTGCGTTTAGTTGGCTTACCTTATATATAAACAAAATACATTTACGTTCCGTAAAAAAATATATATTCACTGAAGTCGGTTTTCTTTTATTTACAAAACGTAATTATTATACCACAATGTTGGCAAATAAGCTTGCGGCCCTGATGGTAAGCGGTCACCGAAGCCTGCACCACTAGGAGCATCACCTGCGCGTTGCCGACTTTCGAGTAAGCTATTAACTCTCCTCTTGAAGTACCCTATACTGTATTACCCGGGAAAACCTCGGCATGGAGCTCATTCAACATCCAGACTAATTTGGGTTCCAGTGTGTGTGGATGCATACCCCGCCGATGGCGAGCGGTGCGATTTTAGGTAAGGTAAGGTAAGGTAAGGTATCTGTGATTTATGTTTAACACAATCATGATGTGTTAATCACAGATAATCGAAACAGGTATGTGTAAATAACAGTAGCAAAGATATATACCTGAAAAATATACCTGGCTTTCATCAAAATTATACGCTTAATTATACGTACATTTTGATAAACACGGGCTCACGTACTACTCACGTATTATTTTGTCGATGGAGGCATCGCACTAAAGTGCGAACCGTGAACTCGAGCGGCAACGAGCAGACCGTTGATGAAACTCACCCTGATGAAGATTCTCTAGCTAGATGAATCGATACAGTGTTGGTGCCTCCATCGACTAAATAATACGTGAGTAAAGCCCGTGTTTATCAAAATGTATTAAATTTACGTGTCGTGGACGCAGGTGAAGAAGTAATTCTTTAGTTTTGCTAAAGAATTATTCTCCTTGTAACAGAAATGGTGTAATTCTTCCAATTACTCTAACTCATAGAAAGTAAATGTTCCAATAGATTAATCATAATTCTGAGTACTGAAATCGACACTAATTTATTCCTAATAAACTTTGATTGGCTAGATATAATGCAATTCGTCGCAAACGTGGTGCGCTGGCCCCTTCTCGTAAAAGAAGTGACAAAACTAGATGGATGCCTCACTAGATGGATGCCCATCGACACGACGCTCCGCTAGAGTGACATTCACAGCCGCCTGTCACTCTTGTTGTTGAAAATTCGCTATCGCACCGTTATAGCTATGTACATTGTTTACACAAATAATAACGTTTTAAAAGCCAAAAAGAAAACCGAATTCATTGAATAAAAATTGAGCCCGAATGAAGTAACATAAAAAAATACAACCTATTTGAGAACCTCTTTTTATTTTAAGTCAGTTAAAAAAAATAAGCTTTTTAGTAATTTATAACTTTTCTAAATTCGTGAACACCATTGGAAAGTGACAGTAGAGCAAAATACTAAATTTCGTTTACTTGGTTGGCATATTTTTTCCAGCTATTTTCATTTACGACGACGACCTCTGTGGCGCAGTGGGCTAAGGTCAGGCTGAGACGCAGAAGGTTGCGGGTTCGGTTCCTGCCGCGGGACAAATGTTTGTATGATCTGCAATATTTGTCTCGGGTCTGGGTGTTTCTATGTATAATAATGTATGTATTTACAACAAAAAATATACACAATAGGTTGGGGAAAAAGTTTCTTCACATTTTTAAGAAAATTTAAAACATATTTTAACATAGTTTATTTACATTTAACTAAAGTATGTAGGTACCATTTTGTTCATTAACTTTTTGTCATCTTGTAGGTAGGGACATGATCCCATTGCTATAGAAATTTTGGGACATCTGATCAAAATACCGCGACAAGTGGTTTTGACAGTCCTCTCGTGATGTTAACCTGACATTGCCTAAAGAATTCTGAAGAGACCGAAACAGGTGGAAATCTGAAGGTGCAAGGTCAGAACTATACGGCGGATGCATTAACACTTCCCAGCCAAACTCTCTTAATTTTTGCTGAGTGGCTAAAGATGTGTGAGGTCTAGCGTTATCAAGATGAAAAACCACACCTCTTCTGTTGATTAATTCCGGCCGCTTTCACTCAACTTCTTGCTTTAATCTTATCAGTTGTTCGCAGTAGAGTTCAGAATTGGTCCTGCCTGGTGGTAACAGCTCATAATGAATAATGCCCTTCCAATCCCACCACACACGCACCATCACCTTGTTGCGAGTTAACCCGGGTTTCGCTACAGTCTGTGAAGCCTGAGCCTTTGATTACGACCTTTATCGCACGTTCTTGTCGTACGTGATCCACTTTTTATCACCAATTATCAGCTTCTTCAAAAATGGTTCGGTTTCATTACGTGTTAATAAAGAATCACAAATGAGTACACGGTTCATTAGGTTTATTTCAGTGAGCTCGTGAGGTACCCAAATATCGAGGTTTTTTCTGTACCCAGTTTTTTTCAAATGCGCCAAAACTGTTTTGTGGTCAATTCCCAGTTCTTCAGCTACGTCGTAACTACTGATATGCCAATCTTGCTCCACTTATTCAAAAATGGCATCCATTTTATCCGTAATAGGTTGACCAGAGCGACGCGACGTGCATCATTGACATCAAAATTTCCGGATTGAAAACGCTTAAACCAAATTTATGCTACTCTCAGAGACACTGCACTAGGTCCATAAACATCGCAATTTTTTTCGAGGCTTGCGTTGCATTTTTACCTTTTTTGTAGTAAAATTTTAAAATGTATCGAATGTCTTCATTAGATTCACTCATCTTGACATTACGAAAAACAAATAAAAATCACACATTTTCCTAATTTGAATTTTGAATTATGTTCTATAAAATTTTAACTTTAATGATACCAAAACCAGCCAGATACAAATAGTATAGCCAAAGAGATTTTATTACAAGTTCATACATACTATAATGCGAATAGACTTTTTCCCCAACCTAATATATAAGTAGTATATCAATCATGTTGGTACCCATAACACAAGCCTTGGGGCCAGATGATGGTGTGTGAAATGTCCGGGATTATTTATTATTATTATTTAAAAACCAAACTATTGAACCGATTTTGATAAAATTCAATAGGAAATTCAATAAAAAAAAACAAATTGGTTCATAAATCATAAAGTTATGAGGTAACAAACATTAACAAAAAATGCAACTGAATTGAGAACCTCTTCCTTTTTTTTAAATCGATTAATATAAATTTCTTTGTTTATTTCGTATCTACCAAGTAAGTAATTTATTTTTCAATGCCGTAGATCTCCATCATGGTCTTACGACCGTGTTAGGCAAGCCTAGACTGACAGCTCAGAGTAAGTATGCCCTTCGTAGCATGGAAGTTCTTGGCTAAGACGCCAATGGTGTCCAATCCAAAACGCATCCGATCTTCTCGTAGTTCATCGCCTACGCTGCTCGATGTGGCCCGTAGACTGCTTAGTCAAGTTACTACGAATAGAATAGTTAAATTCAAAGCAGTTCTAAATAAAGCCTTCATTATAAATAACATTCTTCAAAACAAAGCTTCTACGCCTTCACGAGAAATCTGAAGACAGCAAGGTGCGCAAACCGGAAGTACGCTCATTTTGTAGCACGTCGCCATCTGATAAAATGGCGAGCGGAAGTCAAATATAAATATAAAATGGTGACAACTAAACACAGTTAGTACCTACCTACTTCCAAAATCTAGATGCTACAGTTTTCAATAAATAATAATGCTGGACATTTCACAAAGCAACATCTGGCCCCAAAGTAAGCAGAGCTTACTTTTATGGGAATTTTTTATTTTTTTTATTTACTGTTATGGGAAAAAGACCGCAAGAGCGATATACTACTTAAACACTCTAATTTTTGTATAAAGGTGAAAGTTATCTTTTGTTTGGTGGTATATCGATATTGTTTATCAGTGTTTACTGTTTTTTTATTGATTAATTGTTTACTAGCAACCCGCCTCGGATTCGCTCGGGTGAATTATACACCTAAACTAGAAGGTTTAGGCTTTATGAAGTGATTCATATCCGTTCGTGAAAATCGTATGAAAATCGCTTTGATGGTTTTTAAGTGTATTGCGTTATTTTCCATAATATAATTATATTCAGAAAAAGTTTTCAGAAAAGAGTTCAGAAAAGAAAAAGGCACTACCCGTTATAAAGTACAATCACAAACTATGACACCCTATTTTAACCCTATGTTGAAAAACCATAAAACACGTATCCAATTATTTTATATTTAAAATATCCAGACGAAGTTTCAATTAAATTACACTATTCCTTAAAAAGTTTGATACAAACGATTTCACCATTTTTCGCCCATTTAGGGGTTGAATCTCGCAAAACCACGTCTTATAGGTTTTGCTATAAAAGGAAGCAACCTTGCAAATTTCAGTTTTCTAGCTTCAGCGTTTTCGGTTTGGTTATGATGAATAAGTCTTTTATATTTATAGATTTACCTTTTTCTTATCACCACATTGTCTAATTTAATAATTAAAGAACATGCTGATATATTTACAGTAAAAACATGCAAAACAAAAAATTGTGCTAGATTTGTCGACTGGGCTACACCGGGTATTTATAGAAGTAGGAATACATTGTATGAATTATATGCTACCAGAGAGACAATGTTATCCATGATGATCCAGTTTTTATCTTATATGTTAGGAATTACTCAAAAGTCTTCAAAAAACTTTGTCATGCGGCTAAGTCACTGTTTTTGAGAAAAATAATAGAAAATTCAACAAATAAAATAAAAACAACTTGGAAATTAATTAATAATGAAACAGGTAAATCAAGGGCTCGCAATATACAGTTCAACTTAAATATAAATGGTACAATTTTGACTAAAGAACAGGATGTTGCGAATGCATTAGATAGTTTTTTCTCAGATATACCAAAAAAAGTGACCAAATCGTTAAACTCTTCAGCCTCTTCAGAGCTTCCGTTCTATTAGAATTTAGTGTTGCAAAATGTAAGAATGAGTTTATTTTTAGCTACATTAACGAGGCTAGTATTGTAAAAGCATTCAAGTTAATTAATATAAAAAATACAGAAGATCTTTGGGGAATGTCTACAAAGTTACTGGGTGTCATTATCTTAGATATTGCACCATGTTTAGCTTATATTTTTAATAGATGTATCGACGAGGGAGTTTTTCCCGATCTCATGAAACACAGTAAACTCATTCCTATGTTTAAGTCTGGAAGTGAAAGTGATCTCGCTAATTATAGACCGATATCGATATTACCTGCTTTAAGTAAAATCTTTGAAAATATAATTCTTAATCAGTTATTATACCACTTTAACGTTAACGGCCTGCTACATAGTAATCAATACGGATTTACTAAAGGTCGATCAACAGCTGATGCAGGTATAGCGCTCTTAAAGCATATATTTGAGGCCTGGGAGAAGTCACAGGATGCAGTTGGGCATTCTGCGATCTATCTAAGGCCTTTGACTGTGTGAGTCATGCAACCCTAATCACAAAGTTAAAATATTATGGTTTTAAAAACCGGGCGATTGACCTCATACAGTCTTATCTATTCAATAGAGTCCAGAAAGTAGACGTGGGTAATGAGAGGTCTTCGGGATCAATTATTGATATAGGGGTACCTCAGGGATCGATACTAGCCCCTTTTTTATTCCTAGTATACGTTAACGATTTACCTTTTTATGTAAAAAATATTTGTGATATAGTTTTATTTGCAGACGAAACGTCTTTAATTTTTAAAGTTGATAGAGGTAAAACCAGTATTTGCGATAACGTAAATGAATCCTTATCGTTAGTTCTTAACTGGTTCACTGTAAATAATCTTTTGCTTAATTCAAAAAAAACTAAATGTATCAAATTCACTTTTTTAAACTTACGCGATCAGAACACATTATTATAAATACTTACGGGTATTTATCGCGTTTATTTACCTATTTTTATTTAAATATTTTTTTTATTTTTCAATGTCGTGCTCACGGCATGACACGAGAGTCATCCCGTGACCACGACAGAGTGTAAACCTGTCGAAACGTCGGGAAAAATAGGTAAATAAACGCGATAAATACCCGTAAGTATTTATAATAACAAATTCACTTTGCCAAATGTTATTCATAGCCCGTCCAACATTGAAATAAATGGAGAGGCAACGAATCTTGTAAATTCCACGATCTTCCTAGGTCTTAATATTGATGCAAAACTACAGTGGGGACCACAAATTAAAACACTTGCTAGTAGGCTTAGTTCCGCTGCATATGCAGCTCGTGCGATACGGTGGCTTACTGATGAAGCTACAGCTAGACTAGTTTATTTCAGTTACTTCCATAGTGTTATGTCATACGGCATCATTCTCTGGGGGAAAGCAGCTGATATTGGTAAAATATTTGTAATTCAAAAAAGAGCAATACGTGCTATTTATAAAACGAAACCACGAGAATCTTTGAGAGAAATATTCAAAGAAATTAATATTCCACAATAGCTTCATAATATATATATGAAAATTTTTATATACACATAAAAATAGAGATGGGATTCAGCAAAATAGTGACCTTCATAAAATGAACACTAGGAATAAACATAAATTATACATCCCTAGGTTTCGACTAGAAAAAGTTAATAAGTCATTTATGGGGAACACGGTGCGCTTCTATAATAAGCTTCCTGAAAATGCTACTAAACTAACTATTCAGAAATTTAAAGCATACATTAAAGGTAGTCTTTTGAAGAAAGCTTATTATATGTAATGTATTATTATTATATTAGTATTATATGTAGTATGTAAGACGTTTCAAAGTGATCGAGATCAATATAAATGTATTATATATGGTAATTCTCTTATAGATCTAGGTATTTTATTAAATATTTTTTATACACATTATGTAGTCGTGTAGATTTGATCTGGATTTCATTTTTAAAAGAAAATACACACCGTACAAGCTAAAACAAAACTACTCCTTCCATTTTAACAAAAATCAATCCTCTTTAAATGACTATCCGAAAAACAATCCCCGCGGGATCTTCTCTCCACGATGCTGCCTTCGGTACTGCGAAAGGTAGATAGCTCCATGTCTCCTACAGCAGCTATGTTAAGGTTGTTTTTCGAACTGGAACTAATCTAGTGGAGTCCCTCAATTTTAATTATTAATTTACTTGATCCTCATATTTGCCAAAGAACATGTACGTCTACGTTTGTAAACAACAAGACGTGATCGCAAACATACTTGTATCAAATGTCGGAAGCGACTTGCATTGCCTCCATAGGTCGGTCGGTGTCACATATCCTCACTTTCATTGTGCTCTGCTATTCGGGCCAAAGTCCACGGCTGCTAGCATTATTTTTTGACGTTACCGCAACGCTGACGAGTTTACAAGTCGGAAATTAATCAGGCATATTATTAAAGTTTTGAATATTTTTTACCACCAAGCTGATTTTTAGAGTTCTTAAGTTCACAAAAAACCCTAAATGCTGCTGTAAGCCCTTATTTTGACCAATAGCAATATTTTTTTCTGATATTGAAAATTAAACGGCAATATGTTAAATCATTAAACAGATGGACACATATTTAGTACGCCAATGTCTTTCTTCCTCTAAAAGAAATTTGACACATGTTTCGCCTCTTCACGAGGCATCTTCAGGAACACCTGACTCGCTCTGTAATGTGTATTAGGTTTTGAAATAAAAACCTTATATGTGATGATATAAAAACCCTTATATGTAAAGTTAGGTAGCTTTTTTTAATTTGCTGACCTCTATTAAGGCATATCGCTAGATAGGTCTTTCAAAGATATTAGGAAGTATCTCGAACAAAAAAAATGTTTGATAAATATTAAGCATTGAATTCGTGTTTTTTGATAAATACCGGCTAAAACGCTTTTTGAGGGTGCTTGAAAAGCTATCGCAATATAGCATATAATGTTTATTTAAAAAATAAACATAACGGCTAGTAAAGCTTTAACTAGATCGATAGAATGTTCAATGGCTCAGCTTACGCTACGTTTTCGAAGTCACCAACGTTCGATCGAATGTTTTCGTTTCTTTGGCCATAGAGATAACAGAATTGGTTTTGGGTAATTGCTTAGCCTCTCAGCTCCGTTGGTAGTACCTCTCTCATAGTCAAAGTCAAAAGATATTTTATTTAATACAATCACAAGGATCACTTTGGAACGTCTTACATACTAGGTGAATTTAGGTGCCAATTCCTCCTAACCCAAGCCCGAGAAGAACTGGCAAGAAACTCGTCTTGGTCTTAGCGCTTTTTTGCATGATCCATCTTATGATGATTCTACCTTAACTACGAAAAACGAATACTAGAGAGTTCATACATTTCAAATGTGTCGGTTAACTGTCTGAGGGCAAAGCAACAGAAAGCCCATATTCTTATTAATAATTAAATAAATAAGTAAATAATCCTGGACATTTCACATAGCATCATCTGGCCCCAAAGTAAGCAGAGCTTATGTCATGGGTACCACATGACTGATATACTACTTATATACTTTTTTATTAGTAAATACATTCATATTATACATAGAAACACCCAGACCCGAGAGAAATACTTACAGATCGTACAAACATTTGTCCCACGGCGGGAATCGAACCCGCAACCTTCTGCGTAGCTATAATGATATAGTTATTTATATTATAATACGCTTTCTTCAAAAGATTAACCCTTTACGTTGTCTGTGTTCTGCGCTATAGGCTGGGGGTTCAAGTCCCACCCACAATAAACTTTTGTGTGATGAACGTAGGTGTTTGTTCTGTGATTGGGTGTTATAAGATATCTTAAAAATATTCTATAAGTATTCTATTAGGCATCTGGTTACCATAGTACAAGCTATGCTTAATTTAGGGCTAGATGGTGTTGTGTGGGCATTGTCCACCAATATTTATTTATTTTACTATTGAAACGCGATTGAAGCCGAAACGATTTTAAAATAAAATGATAATCATCTATCATACTAATATTTTAATTTGAAAGTATCTTTGTTTGTGTGTTTGTCTGTTTGTTACCTAACATAACATGGGCCCTAGAGAATCACTTAGAAATTTAATGAAATGAATATCATGACAGTGCCTTGACAGTATATTATACGAAAATCTAACGGTTGTTCACAAAAATGTTCATTTGTTTAAAAAAATAGCAACTATCATCGTATTAATACAATAAATTAAGGCAAACTCGCTGTTCCCACTGTTAGGCGCGCTAAAGTTAGTAAGTCCTTTATAGGGAAAAGTGTACGGCTTATAACAAGGTCTCAAGCGAACGACGCGTTGATTTGTCAATTGGCAAATTTAAAAACGTTATAAAACAGAAACTGTCTATTAAAACATATAAAATATCAGATTATTTAGATGACAAAAAAGCTTGGGATGAATCTGCTCCAACTCGACTCGGCATCCGTAACAAAATTGGCAAGGATCATACAAAAAAGTGTTAAGACCAGACCGGCACATAGAATTACTAGCATGTAAAAAGACTATTCAAAGTGGTCCTTGTGATTTTATTGAATAAATAATGTTTTGACTTTGACTTTGTCTTTCTCGTAATGTGAATGCAGACATTTTCAGAACTGAGGGTAGTATCGAAAAACCCTCGCGTGGCGACTCCCTAAACATCGAGTCAGCCCTTGACCACGGTTTTTGCAACCTAAACGAAACGTAGAGAATACATAAAAACGTAGCACGCGATAAACAACCGTAATAACTAAAATAATTATAATTCTAATCGCAAATGTTCAAAAAATGCGATAGAAAGATTATCTTAAAGGTTATCACTGAGTTACCTGACTATAATAAATCGGTCTTAAAAGTAGTATAAATAAATGTTGGTACACAACGCACACAACACCATCTAGCCCCGAACTAAGCATATCATGTAAATGGTAACCAAATGACTGATAGAATACTTATATTTTAAAATACTTATGATACTTTATAACACCCAGACAAAAAACAAACACCTATGCTCATCACACAAACGTTTACCCTGAGAGGGAATCGAACCCTCAACCTACAGCGCAGAAGGCAGACCAACTGACCTGACTAGCCAGTATGAACTTGAGTATTAAAAACGAATGCTCAGGGTACGTCATTGTTTGATAACGTGTAAACAGAAGGTTTCTGTTTACCATTTTTGTAAGAGAACCCTAAAAGATAATTGAAAACCATCAATAACAGTCATATCAGTTATTAAAAAGTATTTTTCTGCAAACAATGGCCCATTTCAACAATATAACGAATCTAGATGAATACCTACATAATTATAAATTTAATGTTAAATTAATCGAAAATGATTTTTATATGGTTTTTTATTATAAATGACCATGTTATTGATAAGAATGCATGACCTGTCGCTCTGCCCTCAGACAGTTAACTGAAAGATATACAATGTAATAAACTATTGTAATTTTGTATTAGTTTTTCGTAATAAAGCTGAAATCATACAAAAAAGCGCTAGGATTTGGACGAGTTTCTTGCTAGTTTTTCTAGGACTTGAGTTAGGAGGAACTGGAACCTCAATTCACCTAGTTAGTAAGACGTTTCAATGTGATCCTTGTCATTGTATTGAATAACAATATTTTTAACATTGACTTTTACATTATTATTGTTTTTAACCGACTTCATCAAAAAGAGGAGGTTCTAAATTCGTAGGATTTTTTTTTTTTATGTATGTTCACCGATTTCACGAAAACACCTGAACCGATTTGAAAAATTATTTTTATGGTTTGAATGGGTATACTTCACAGGTGGTCCAATTTAAATTTTATTAAAATCGGTCGAGCTGAAAAATCAACGATATCTAAAAATTGTATACATCGATGATATTTTCGTTAAGTGCAGTGCAGAGCAGTGCGTTTAGCTGGTCTACCCATATTATATAAAAAATACATGTACCTTCCACTAATTTCAAAATAAAATAATTTAATAATTAAAATAATGGTCTCAAATTGTATCCAATAAAGTTGGTTTTCTTTTTAGTTTTTAAAACATAATTATTGTTGAAATGTGTAACTTTGCAGAAGCGATTCAGAATCATGATTTTATAGCCATCAGACATCTGGGGAAAGACCTAAAGACAACTTTATTACAATGACATAACAGCTAAATTACAGTTGACGTTTACATAATTATAGTGGTCATATCCTAGTCTCTGATCTTTTGACCACGGCTACATCCAGACTTGACATATAGGTACATACTAGTGTAGCCGACTGTACCATAGCTAGTTCTTATTACTAGTAGGTAGTTACACGTTCTCTCTACAACAAATTGAATAATGTCATAGTACGATGAAATTGATAGGTGCCATTCAGGGACCGGACGCGACGCTATTGTGGACCGTCAACAATTTGCTGGACCTTGGACAGCTTGTATTGGAGTAACTGTGTCCAGTTGCTTATAGCAAATGTTGCTACCTATGTGCTCATTCTGTGAACTTATTTCGGATCTTTAGAGCTGAATTTGCAGTAAAGTAGAATGAGCCCACAGATTCTCAAAGCATAGCGTGGTTTTTAAGGCGTAGCACGCACTGGCGAATTAATCCATGCGGTTTAAAGCTATTTTGAAGTAAGTAATTTTCAATACTGTTTAAACGCGGGTTCCGAAGTCCAAGAAGGAACCATTATAGTTTCGCTATGTCCGTCTGTCTGTCCGTCCTTAAGCAGAGGTCTAGCTCGTAGACTATTAGGTGATATGTAGGTATTTATTCATAATTAATAATAATAATAATAATAATAATAATGCTGGACATTTTACACAGGATCATTTGGCCCCAAAGTAAGCAGAGCTTGTCTTATGGGTACCACATGACTGATATACTACTTATATACTTGTTTTTTTTTTATAAATACATACATAGAAACACCTAGACCCGAGACAAACACTTGCAGATCATACAAGCATTTGTCCCGCGGCGGGAATCAAACCCGCAACCTTCTGCGTCTCAGCCGGACTTTAGCCCACTTGGCCACAGAGGTCGTCAATTATTAATATGCACATACTTATAATATACTTATACTTATAATATACTCCCTACAAAATTCTGATTTTCAGCTTTTGAAGTGATAACTTCTTATAGGAGGGTAAACCGCTTCGTTAAGTAACACGGTACGGCGCCAGTCTGTCTGGCTTCCCTTTCTCTCACGTGTACGGCAGCGGTAGACAGGCTCCTGCTCTCTCACTCTAACCCACAGCGCTAGTTAGATTAGTATAAGTTATCACTTCTGTCGGGCGTTCCGAGACGCACAGGTTTTTTTTATAGTTACTTCCCTTACATGTAAAGTGAGTAAAGTGAAATCATTGAATAGGTATTTCAAAGCTATGACGAGGTTTTTCAAATTGTTTACAGGAAATCGTTTGATATGTATTATGCTTTGAAGTAATTATTTTTGATACAGTATCTGCGGGGTAGTGAGTTATTTAGGGTTTTTTGAAAAGTTTCCCAAATGATTGCTTAAATATTAAAATATTAGCAAAACTATCACGTCTAGTAAGGCTCTACTATATTACGAATAACTGGCCGATTTGCAAAACATAAAAAAAAATATAAAAGCTCCGAACTAAATTCTTTTATTTTTAAAAATGCTGCTGAATTTCGGATCCCTGCGAACAATCCGGGTCTTTCTAATAACTAAATTAAAGAAAGATAAAGAGAAATAGTTTTGTTACGAACACAGACCATTTTGAATCGTCTTCATATATGCTAGGTAAACCTAGATGAATCCTATCCCCAGTTCAAGAAGAATCCGGCAAGAAATGCGTCTAGTCTTAACGCTATTTTGTATGACCTATGCTAATTTTATTACGGATGCCGAATCGAGCTGGAGCAGATTCGTCTAAGTTTTTTGTCAACTACATAAAGGTAATCTGATATTCTATAATATGCTTTGTAAGACAGTTTTTGCATTTAATTCGAATTTACTAATCGACTATTTAGCACCTTATTTGGGAATTTGTTATAGAAACGTACTCCCCTATTGATTGACTAACTTTAGCAAGCCAACTATGGGAACGAGTTTAACTGTATTTTTAGTGTTAATATTATGATTATCGCTATTTCTTTCATCTAACATACATTAGATTTGCATATATGTACTGACAAGGCGCTGTCATGATGTTTATTTCCTCTAACTTAATTAAGGGCCGGCGCCCATTATCGGCATCGGCAAGGAAAAGGATCCTTCGGCATTCTACATGCAAGCGCACACTATCGGCAATTATGCTTTGGCATGCTGCAACGTTCTTAGGGATGACGAGGTGTCCTTAAGGATGCCGCACCGTCCTGTAGCTTGCCGAAGCGTCTCAATATCGTATTTCTCATCATAACAGTCTCAGAGTTGTTACAAGCTAGTTGTCTGAATTGTATTTAATATGGTGGACTGGGATCTAGTGTTCATAGCAACTCTTGCTGAAGAAGAAGAGAAATCTAATCAATCAAGAAGATTTTGGGTGAACAACCTTTGGAAGCAACGATATATGTCCGGTGAATTCAACAATTTATTCAATGAATTGCGTTATGACGTTCGAAAATTTTATGATTATTATAGAATGAGTTATGAAAATTTTGAAAGTCTGGTTCATTTGCTTCGACCTTACATGGAGAAAAAACAATCAAGATTTCGCTCACCTATACCTGTTGAAGAAAGATTGTCTGTGTGCTTGAGGTGAGTAATAAAAAATACTTTAGTAAGTTTAATCATATTTATTATTTTTTAGTTCACATATACTCGTACAGGAATGTTCGAATGGTGACTTCAGATCGCAGACTGCATTACTATTTCGTCTGAATCTATATTTCTTGCTGCGCCGGTCATAGGACTGTCGTCGTGGAGCGATTGTTGTTGACATTCGAATCATATCTTTTTTTTTAATCACATTAGCTTTGCTGCAGGTACAAAATAAAATGTTAAAAAAACATTACAAATTCTGGTAATCATTGGTTTCAATATTCTGGTAATCACTGGTTTCAATATTCTGGTAATCACTGGTTCCAATGTCTTGTATGGGTGTCGGAGTATATGTCAATGTTGATTGTATGTTGTCCTCGTTATTTACGGATGTTGCTTGGGGTGTGTAATAAGAATTCGATGTGGATGGTTCATAAATAGATCTTGTAGTTTCAATATTCTGAAGTGCTTCTGATAGTTCTGAATATTCGATTTCTGCCTTATTAACAAGAAGCAATACATCTCTTTTTACTTGAAGTTGCAACTTTTTCGGTAAAGATTTTACCGTAGCAGACATTGATTTAAAAAATATATCTATAGGATGTTCATCTTCGTTTTTTTTAGAATCTATATATTCTTTTAATATCTCAGCTGTGGTTATGTTTTGTGATCGAGGACGCGACTTTTGAGAATCTGAATGTGACATTTGTGATTGTGGCCGTGATTGAGGAGAATCCAAGAAAGAATCTTGTGTCTCCTCGGAAGAAGAATCTAAATTAGATACCTGCGCTCTATTTTGTAAAAATGTATTCAAGAATTGGAGTTCTCTTTCGTGTTTTATAGGCCTTTGTGGCTTTGCAGAATCACCACTTTTGCTTATTCTATTTTTCATCGCTTTTCGATAGTTGTTTCTGATATTCGTCCACATCTTGAGACATTCTTGAGCTGAAAATAATATAATAAACATATAAATGAATGGCTTGTTGGTTAAACGTATGTGTCCAGCACCCGCAACACAGGTGATATTATGTATAATGTTTCGTAATCCGTATTGTATGATTTAAAATATGAGTATCAAAAGTGCCTAGGTATATTTATTCTAAATTTTCAAAATTATAATATTTTTTTTTAATTGGTATTATTTAAATATTTTTAATAATATTAATAGGTACCTAAGCTATATTTAAAAATATAATGTTTCTTTTCAGGTTTTTAATAACAGGAGTCAGTTTCAAAACTTTAGCATTCAATTACCGTATGGGATTTAGTACAGTTCGTTGTATAGTCCATGAAACCTGCCGTGTAATTTGGAATATTCTTGGCCGTGTCGTTCTGCCAAAACCAACAACAGCACAATGGAAGATAATTGCTAAAGACTTTGATGAAATATGGAATTTTCCAAATTGTATTGGTGCCATGGATGGCAAGCACTTCAAGATACGAGCTCCAAATAATAGTGGAAGTATTTATTTTAATTATAAAAAATTTTTTAGTATCGTTCTGCTGGCTGTAGCAGATGCTAAATACAGATTTGTCATTGTCGATGTAGGTGCTTATGGTAGAAATAGCGACGGTGGTATATTAGATCATTCAAAATTGGGTTTAAAATTGCAAAACGACACATTAAATATTCCTCAAAATGTGAGCTTACGAGGAATAACTGAAGAATTACCCTATGTTTTTGTTGCTGATGAAGCATTTCCACTAACGAAAAATATAATGAGACCGTACCCTGCGAATCAATTGGCAAATATAGAGAAAAGAGTTTTTAATTACAGACTAAGTCGAGCAAGGCGTATCGTGGAGAGTGCTTTTGGCATTCTTCAATCAAGGTTTGAAATATTTCAGAGGAGAATGCAAGTACAAGCAAAATATATAGATAACATCATTTTAGCCTGCTGTTCTTTACATAATTATATCATTAACAATGCAACGACGGAACTTCCAAACCCACTACAGGAAGGCGATATTTTAGAAGGTTCCGTGGATAACAATGAAGTAGGCGATAACGATATTATCATGTGCGAGGGTATGGTCGTTAGAGATCAATTCAAACAATATTTTAACTCTGAACATGGGTCAGTTAGTTGGCAGAATAATATTGTCAATAGATCATAAAATACTAACGATCTATAAGTCAATGTAATTAATCATTATCATATTGATGGTAGAGGTATCGCAAAACTTATTGAGCTCTGTGAAGTTGGCTTCAACGGCTGCGCACTAAACCATAAATAGGCGTTGAGGGGAAAGAACAAGGTGAGAGGGGACCTGTCTGTCAAACCAGGGTGGCCAGCAAGAATTGTGGCGTATTTTATTTTGTGTTTTTAATGTTAAATTTTTTTACTATTCAATATTTATTGAATGTATAAAAACATCTTATACTCAATGACGGATTATTTAAAACCTAAAATGTTAGGATAAATTAAACTTTTTATCTAACGGAATTAACCCAAGTTTGAAAATAAAATAATTACAATGTAGCAAATTTATTTATAATCTAGTTGGCAATACTGTCAAATGAATGCTTTTGTTTAGGTTGGGTACAATGACAGAGCAAAGTCTTGGATGGTTGTTCGGTGTTCGTTTCGTTGATATATAAGTTTGTTCCTTTCTTGCGATTTAGGGGAGTATCTCCTGATATTAGCCGTTTCTCATAAACGTTAAATATGCTCAATTAGTTTTGCGATCACTCTACCTATTATAACTCAATAAAAATAAAATGTTTAAGATGCTTACTTACGTGTTTTATTGAGTTCTTTGGCGATTTGCTCCCACGCATTATGTTTCATGTGTTGGTCACTGTAGTGACGCGATTTTATATTGTATAAACACTCATGTAGACGAACTAAATTAATAAGCTTTTCTTCCGCCATGCCATTCGATGTAACAGCAAACAACCGGTACACACAGCGATTACCTCGATTGTGTTGTGCGAGTCAAATGATGCAAATGGCGGATGCCTCCCCTCGCCCCGCAGGGCAAACTATCCCCCGAGTGTTGCCTCGGCACCGGCGGCGTACCGAAGGATGCCGAAGGATGCCGAAGCATCCCGAAGCATTCTCAAGGCTGCCGATACAGCAGCCTCAAGCATACCGAAGCGGTATTTTTGTTACTACGACCACATATCACGGAAATTTCTACTTTATTGCCATTATGTTATAGTATTATTGCTATTGCCACCTAAAATCCTTTTCCTTGCCGATGCCGATAATGGGCGCCGGCCCTAAGTCTGTTGAGATTTAGGATCCAACCAAACTCCGTAGACTAGGATTTCTCCTCGCCGAGCAAAAAATCTAACCGAACAAAGTAGCGAAGAGTCTAGTACAAACCAATCATCCAATCATCTTCACACCTCTCCCGTTCAGTGCGCGAAGACGTCATGATGGGCTGCGTCCTGGACCAGTTCTTGAATTTCCATAGTTTTTGATTGACCTTCCTTGAATTGATTGAATTCCTATTCAAGGATGTGGGGAAACCAACTGCTGTTTTCTAGGTAATTTTTGATATGTCCCCCGTTAGAATGCTATGCTAATGCTAATGCTATGATAAATCCTATCCACGTATTCAATTGTCGATGAAGGCACCGGCACTGTTTCACTTAATTCTTTCAATACACTACTGGATGAAATGTCTTAGGCGAGTTATCTTATAGATCTTATAGACTTATCAACTTGTTAGATATTTGACTAGATGATGGTTAGTCAAAACTATGCAGCGGCTATTTGCGTTTTCGACTACAGGTAGTATCAGGATACCAACCCCATACAATGCTAAACAAATAATATTTAGACACCAATCATGTCATACTTAGCTCGTGAGAATATGGTGTGTTTAGACATTGTTTTGTATTTCAGTGGTCTCCGAGTACTTCTCATCACCATGTTCAGGATTTGGAATTGGGAGCGTCGCGGCACATCCGTAGTCAGCCGCTGGGCTGAAGTAGTAAAGCAGTTCGGAGACAAGAAGGCCTTTCTAATGGGCGATAGGGCCTTGACTTTCAACGAAGTAAGACTTGAAAGAACTGTCTTTTTATACCTGCTTTCTGTATTGTTTAATTTGTTTGTCCTAAAGCTATGTAGCCAAATATTGAGATGTACCAATGTGACCAACCTTGTTATTCCCAGCTAAGTCTCTTACAACTTAATCTAGGTCTTATTTTAACTTCTGGTTATTTGGTCTGTCATTTTGGTATATCTAACCAAGAAGTTAGATATACCAAAATGCTTTGTTATTGCAGGGAGACGTCATCAGCAACCGAATAGCCTGGTACTTTAAGCGGCAAGGCTTCAAGAGTGGAGAGGTCATAGCTCTTTTTATGGAAACATGTCCAGAGTACACCTTCACCTGGCTAGGTCTAGCTAAGCTCAGGATCACCACTGCCCTTGTGAACACAAATCTGAGGGGATCTCAGCTTACGCATGCGCTGAGGATCGCGGGCTGCAAGGCGGTTATATTTGGAGATGAGCTGACTGAGGGTAAGGTTAAAAAATATAGAAATTAAGGTTCTTTTGTCTTGTAACTACCTATGTTTGTATAAGATATTACAATTATCTATTATGAACAGCTTAGGAAGATACGCCACAATCGCTTTACGAAGTTATGCAACGCTCTACGAGGTACTGGATGGGTGCCTACAGCAGCGTTTTATCTGAGCGCTTACTTGCTTCGAAGGGCAGGTTAAGCTGTCGGTCTTGGATATTCACAAGTTATTAAGTTTCCATGACGGGGGCATGGAAGCTCTCAGATGAAAATCTCACTGCAGTCACAAATCCAACCATGACGAGTGTTGTTTAGCTTTGTTGATTTTAACGATAAGGTTATATATCTCTTATAAACAACTTCTTATTTATGAAATGCTATTAAAAGAATCGAATTAACCTTTAAGTTAACTATCTTTGCTCGTTTCAGCAATAAAAGAAATCCAAGCAGACATGCCAGACATCCCTCTCTTCCAATACAACTCGCCAGAGCGAGACAGCACGTCTGTTCTCCACGATACTATCCCCCTCTCCGCAGAGCTAAAGGAGATGACGTCAGATCCGTTTTTGGAGGTTGTGCCATCCAAGCCGAGAGATACTTTGTTGTATATCTACACTAGTGGGACCACTGGCTTTCCTAAAGCTGCTATTATCACTAACATTCGGTGAGTAAGCAAGTATCCAGCAAAAACAATTTAACGAAAAGAGGAGAGAAAATAAAGAGAATAGATTTCTAGATAAGGCATCAGATTCATGTCTAGAACTAACTGGCAAGTCAAAGTCAAAAAGTCAAAAGATACTTTATTCAATACAATCACAAGGATCACTTTGTCTTCATATTAGGTGAATTTAGGTGCCAATTCCTCCTAACCTAAGCTCGAGAAGAACCGGCAAGAAACTCGTCCTGGTCCTTCCTAGCGCTTTTTTGCATGATCCATCTTATAACTACCTTAACTACGAAAAACTAATACAAGAGAGTTTATACATTTCAAATGTGTCGGTTAACTGTCTGAGGTCAGAACGACATGAGGACATGCATTCATATCAATAATATAGTCATTTATATTATAATACGCTTTCTTCAAAATACCTCATGCCTAAGTTGGTAGTTACTTGTTCTGCAAATAAGTAGTGGCTTTGATCCCCATCCAGGGCGAATAATTGGGTGATTAATGTATTTGTAGATGTTAGTTCTGCATCAGGCTGGGAGATACGAAGTATCATAACATAAGGAGTACCTATTTATAATGCGTTTGCGTTTCACCCTTTACGAGAATAGCTTCTTGTATTGTATTGTGGGAAAACGTTCGCCAACCATGAATTATAAAAATATATAACTAAAAATATAATAGAAACACTTTTTAATTTTTTTTGGCCTGCTCTTTAATCTCTGGTGAACATACTTACACTAACAACTGATTGCAACAACGACTAAATGATAATTGCTTGGTGATTATCACCTTTCATAGTTACATTGAATAAAATGCCACTAGATGGAACTTAGCTTCTTCCATTGCAACGGAAATTTATATCCACCAGGTTTCTACTGATACCTCTGGGGATCCACACATCAGCACGCCTCTCCTCCTCCGACGTGGTTTATGACCCCCTCCCCCTGCACCACACCGCAGGGGGTGTCTTGGGGGCGGGTCAGGCTATCGTGCTTGGCTGCACTGTAGCGCTTCGGAAGAAATTTTCTGCTTCTAACTACTGGAGTGACGCTGTCAAGTATGAATGCACTGTGAGTATTTGAAACATATTATAATCATTTGTCTGTTCTTATTTAATATTTTTCTCTCTTCGTATCTTTTTTATCTGTAATCTCTAGTGTTTTCGTGTTTCTTTCTGTCTTTTCTTGTCTCTTAATGCCCCTTTTTCTCTCTTTCTCTCTTTTTCTTTTTATTATGCTTTTTTTTAAACGCTTTACTGCCCTAGGTGTGTAATATACTTTAAAACTATTGATACGATGCATCCCACGATTATTTAAAATAAAAATTGTTTTTCTTTTTGACACTATTATTAATTTATATATATTATTTTTTACACTATTCTTAATTTAAATTTATTTTCAATTTTTAGTTTGGTTTTCTTTAAGCTGTTTATCTATCTTCCCTTGTCTTTAATGTTACTCGTTTCATACCATTTTTTTTATATTCCCAGGCAACACAATACATAGGTGAAATCTGCCGATACCTCTTGTCTGTACCACCAGGCTCCAACGACAAGGCTCACAAAGTAAAGGTGATCTTTGGGAACGGACTCAGGCCTCAGATCTGGCAGGAGTTCATCCAACGGTTCGGGATATCGAAGGTGGTGGAGTTTTACGGAGCCACTGAAGGAAACAGCAATTTAGGTAAAAAGCCACTGTTGCTCAGTTGCTATCTTGTTTAGACAAAATACTTATACGCTTAAATACTTAACGGGGGACGCTAACGGTGAAAAAGGTGGACAAGTCAAATTATTAATTCATTTATTTCAAATAAAATCCATAATTTACACAGAATTAAAATTACAATTACAATAAATAAAGTCAATGATAAAAAAAACAAATCATAATACAATCATGAATAATTCTACTTAAACTATAAAAAAAAAAATACAGGCTATTTGGCACGTTTCAAACGCCTAAATTAAGGCCAGCATTATATAATAATAATAATAATTATTATTATTATTCCGGACATTTCACACAGCATCATCTGGCCCCAAAGTAAGCAGAGCTTGTGTTATGGGTACCACATGACTGATATATTTTTTTGTAAATACATACATATTATACATAGAAACACTCAGACCCGAGACAAATACTTGCAGATCATACAAACATTTGTCCCGCGGCGGGAATCGAACCCGCAACCTTCTGCGTCTCAGCCAGACCTTAGCCCACTGCGCCACAGAGGTTGTCATATTATATGCATCCATATAAATTGGACAGTCCGTTCGTGAGATGACCATTTTCAAGATGCTGTTACTACTGCCTCGCGCATGCTGTAACAGGGAAGCGAATTTCTTGCAAATAATCGCGTGCGCGCCGTCCGTGCGCGCCTTCGCGAACATTCCAGATGCGCTGCAAAAGCGAGGCAGCCGCAACAGCATCCTGAAGTGGTATTATACTGAACTCGCAGAGAGCTGGCCGCCCGCCGGGTGTGGTTAATCCAGAGGCTACTCGAGTAGAAAGACTGGCAGTAAGCCTTGAAAAGCGCAATTTTAACTTCTCTCGAGCAGCGAGCGAACCTACCAAAGTCACGGGCCATACGAGTACATAGACTAGGATGCTGCAAAGGACTGTGGATGAGTGGATATCAGCTGAGGGGATAAAATATAGAAGTTAATTTTGATAATGATCTATTCAATGGAAGTTTTGCTTATTACAATCAGTTGTTAAGCGCTATCGGCTAAATCCGTATTTTCTTTACTGTATTTTAATTTTTTATACTTTTTACAGTAAACTTGGATTCTAAAGTTGGTGCGATCGGTTTTTTGAGTCGACTCGTGTCATCAATCTACCCTCTCACTCTAGTCAAGTAAGTATTTGGATGTTTATTATCTATAAAAGAGCTTAACCACCCACTGAGGTCGGGTTTTTTTAAATTCAATCTCTAAGAGGCTGAATAGGGGTGAAAACGAATGTATGAAACTTTTTAACGCGTGGTGCAATTTGCTTGAAACTCGATTTGAGTAATTAAAATGCAAAATAAATGGACACGTGTTTCAGGATTATTCAAAATAACCCTTACAAAGCGGGAAAATGGGGTGTCAAAGTTTGTATGGGAACTTTTTAACGGGAGGTGTGGTTTCTTAGAAACTTGGTTTGGATACTTAAAATGCAAAATAAATGGACACGTGTTTTACGCAATTTATTTATCACAATAACCCTCATAAAGGAGTAACATGGGGTGTGAATGTTTGTATGGAAACTTTTTAATGGGTGGTGGGTGTGATTGGTTTGAAACTTATCAACAAAATTTGGCAAGGAGATAAATTGCATCCGGGGGAAGGATTTAAGTTACTATTACAGAAAAAATGAGGACGAAGTCGTGGCCAACAGCTAGTAATATAATACATGAAAATAGCCACTGGTGCGTAGTTTAACTATTGAGCCACAGGCACTAGTGACACAATAAGATAAAGACATAGAAACTAACAGCGTTAGAAGTTTGTATAGATGCTGCATGAGACTTTGGCATAAAATTGGCTTGGTGCTGTCGTAATTGGATAATAAATTATATTTTACAGGTGCGAAGAAATAACAGGGGAAATATTGAGAGATGACCATGGAAAGTGCATTACTTGTGGACCTCATGAACCAGGTAAGAACCATAAATTAATCATGACTTAGACTTATATTAGAAGACTTGAATGGTTATTCCTTTTTGCCTGTGACGAGCCTTATGTAGTGGTTTTCGACTTCTTGATGATGTATTTGAGACTTGCCACTTGGGTAATGATAAAGGCGCAGAGTACCTAAGTGGCTCAAGGATCTGGGAATAATTCTGTTAATTTACAACAGTTATCGTTCTATTCCAATCCATCTACGTTTCGGCTCCAATTACGGTTCGATAATTACCCAAAAAAAAATGTTATCATCATCATCATCATCATCATCAGCCCGTGTCAGTCCACTGCTGGACATAGGCCTCTCCCGTGGCATGCCATTTAGCTCGATCTTCAGCTCTTCTCCTCCAATCCTTGCCCGCTTCCTTACGAATATCATCGCCCCACCTAGCTACAGGGCGCCCTACACTACGTTTGCCGACACGCGGCCTCCACTCAAGAACCAGTCTGCCCCAATGGCCATCGGTTCTGCGGCATATGTGACCTGCCCACTGCCACTTCAGCTTGCTAATTCGCTGAGCTATGTCGGTAACCTTCGTTCTCTGACGAATATTTTCGTTTCGGATTCGATCCCTAAGAGAAACTCCGAGCTTAGCTCTCTCCATAGCTCTATCTCTAAACTCGCTGAGCTGAGTCGCTGAGCGACCTTAAACTGGTGGACAAGTCGCACGGTTAGTGGCCACGTTTCGGCTCCGTATGTCATTACTGGTAGGACGCACTGATTAAAAACTTTCGTTTTTAGATTTTGAGGTATGGGCGATGAGAAGACTCGACGAAGTTTACCAAACGCTGCCCAGCCCAGTTGTATTCGCCTCTTAACTTCCTTGTCGAAGTTGTTTCTACCTAGTTGGAGCAACTGCCCTAGGTGGACATATTCGGATACAACTTCGAGGAAGACTCCGTTTACGGCGACCGGTCCCAGGTCAACGTGCTCGTTGATCATAACTTTGGTTTTATCCATGTTCATCCGGAGACCGATTCGCTGAGACGAATCCGCAAGGCTGTTTAGCATCTGTTGTAAATCCTGCAACGTTTC
The DNA here is from genome assembly GCA_948098915.1 of Lampropteryx suffumata. NCBI lineage: Eukaryota > Metazoa > Arthropoda > Insecta > Lepidoptera > Geometridae > Lampropteryx > Lampropteryx suffumata. The sequence goes on along the minus strand of OX402566.1, from coordinate 2,185,837 downwards.
AGCCATGATGACGATGTCGTCTGCAAACTGCAGGTGAGAGATGTGTGCGCCATTTATATTGATGCCACGACCTCTCCAGTCCAGCGTCTTGAACATATCCTCCAGAGCGTTGGTGAACAGTTTCGGTGATATGACATCACCCTGTCGCACTCCGCGCCGCAGGTGAATATGTTCAGTCTACTGGTTTTGTACTTGGACGGTCATCGTTGCGGCTTCATAAAGGCTTCTCATCACCTCGATATATCGCCAATCGACTTGCCACTTGTTATCTCTTAGATTACTTATTATTATATATAGATTATTACTTGTTATCTTGTTATCTCTATGACCAAACTAAAGAAAACATTCGATCGATCGTTAACGATTTAGAAAACGTACCATAAGCTGAGTCGTTTAGTAGAATACGCTGCGGTTCGATTCCAATCGAGCTAACAGAAATTAGTAGAATTATCGCCGTCCGTTCTATGTTTGTGTCTTATCTGAGTGAATGAAACAGAATATTTGAGTGTTTCGAGTAATACCTCCTATATTGGAAGCGTTAGGTTACTGTAACCACAAACCAGCATATGGGAAATAGCCATAAAATAGCATAAAAATACACTCTCATAGATCATTGGTCGTCTAGTGGTAGTGGACACGGCTTTTGATTTTAAGGTATTTTATGTAAACCCCGTCGTGCACCAATGGGGGTTTCTAATAGAAAAATGTACGTACACTATTATTAGTACTCTGAAACATCGTGAAGAAACCAGAATTTCATAGAACCTAGAATGTTTGAATACATGTGCCAAGTGCACGAAAAGCAGATCTCGAGGCAATATTGTTGATGCTCTAGACTTGTTCCAGGTTTGCTTCTAGGTAAGATAGACCCTAAAAAAGCTATACTAACCTTCGCGGGCTATGCCGACAAGACAGACTCCGAGAAGAAGATAGTGAAGAACGTGAAGCTGGAGGGAGACTGCTACTTCAACACGGGGGATATCCTAGTGATGGATCACTTCGGGTACTTCTACTTCAAGGACCGAACTGGAGATACCTTCAGGTACCGCCTTAAAGTTGCTTGCCTTTCAATCTTTTATAGAATACATTTCGGAGAATGTGCCAAGGAATTGCATGATCTAATTCCACCATCTCCTTTTCACAAGAGGAAAAGCAGACGTTCCACTCAGTACCATCCATACCTTGTTAGTCTACCACCCTTACGAACATAGCGATTTGTAAAACTTCATTTATAATGCGTACAGCCGAGAATCGGAATGCTTTGCCGTCGTCTGTCTTTCCTGCAAACTACAATCTGGATCTCTTCAAGTCAAGAGTAAACAGAATCTTCTAGACCTACGTGCCCCATCGTCGGCCACATAGTCGCTTAACCTCAGGCAAGATCGTGACCAAAAATAGGTCTATCGATGATAAAAAAAGGTGTTTAATGTTAATGTTAAAATAGTTATATAATAATGAGAAAAGATTCGATTTTTGATATTTTTTACAATATATTTAAATCACTCAAACTATATCTACTCAATGCAGCTAAAATGCATGCTATTTCACCTAACACTATGCTATGAAGACGACGTGCACGAAGGATAGGATAGTAATGACCAGTGAGAAGATAGTATGGTGATGATTTCTACTCATATGATTAGATTAGACTATGATTTCTACATAAAACGACTGCGTAAAAATCATGAAAAGACTTTTGGCTCAAAGGTTCTCATTACAAAACTACTGAATCTATCTATTCAAAACAAAATTAATTAATGTCTCGAATAAATAAACTATGCTTGTATTGGAATGATTTCGGAGTTTGCCTACTCCGTATATTAATTATTTACGCCTAAAGTTGCACTAAAATCAGTATTGAAATACGATATTTTTAAGGCTTCTCTCCTGTATCTTTTTCAAGAATATTTGTGTTACAATTCTATTTCGATACAAACATCGATTATGACGTGACAAACTGAATCACTCTTAGTTTTGGTTGTATAAGACGGTGGTGAGATCAATCTTCGACGTTTGTATGGGAAGATACAAATATAAGATACGAATAGATTACTCCTATTCAAAATATATTGATATTCATTATAATATTCATTTTATTCCAAAATAAAATGAAAATCTTCTAAAAATCGCCGAAAAAGGCTCATTTTCTTTTAATATACACCCCCAGACAAATTGACTAAGTTTAGATTCACAAATCTATTTTTACGAGATTTTTACCTAAAAAGACGTACAGCAGAAAAGCCTTTTGGCAATTTATACTTAATTGAATAAATTAGACTTGTGATGACTTCTCATCTTAAAAATCATAAATTATAGGATAAGTTGGCATGGCACTAGCAGAATAGCAAAATGTCATTTGATATTTTTAATCGTAATTTTAGCTAATATTAGTATTGGGGCCAATAGCAGGCACATGAGTAAAAAAGTATGTACATAGTAGTAACATAGTAATAAACGGCAGTCGCAGGGACATACCATCTTCATAATATGAATATATATTCATTTTAAGAACATTCAGCTATTTAAACTAATACAACATGCAAACAATAAGGTGCCTCCAGGGCCTGGACCTGGATTATATGTATCTATATAGTTAAAGATAGATCAAATATGCAATTATTCATATAGTTAGCTCTTCTTGCCTGATACTTGACTTACTTGTTTCTTATTATCCAGGTGGCGCGGTGAAAACGTGTCCACAGCGGAAGTGGAAGGAGTCATCAGCTCCCTGATAGGACTGAAAGATGCTGTTGTGTTTGGAGTCACTGTGAGTACCTCACTACCACTGTCATCGACTGCGCCAAAAATGTGGTTTTCATAATACAAGCTATGCTTAGCGCTAGATGATGTCGTGTGAGATGTCTACTAATATTGATTTATTTATATTGATATTGAGTTAACAATTTACAGATTCCCAACGTAGAAGGCAAAGCAGGAATGGCAGCCCTAATAGATCCAGATCAGAAGCTAGACTTAGCCTTATTAACCAAGGGCATAAAGTCCAGTCTCCCAGCGTACGCCCGACCCTTATTCATCAGGTTGCTCCCGGAGACACCACTGACTTCCACCTTCAAGCTGAAGAAGAAGGAGCTGATGGAACAAGGGTACAACTTGAGTCTTTATCAGGATCCAGCTTATTTTATGGATCAGAAGACAGGGGAGTATGTGTTGATGACACAAAAGCTGTACGATGATATCATTCAGGGTAATGTTAAGCTGTGATGATATGAGGTCTTTGTGATAAAATTAAGGCTCTGAATTTTGTTTGAGTTCGTGTGTGAGGTAATTGGGAAATAAAAAATGTTTGCGACATTTTGACACCCTGTATTACGTTATCCTGAACTATCAAAACTGTAAATGTTAATCAATCTCATTAACATTTTATTATGACTGGCCTCTCAGCTCAATTGGTAGTAGGTCGGACTTCCGCGCTGTTGAGGGTTCGATTCCCTTCCAAGACAAACATTTGTGTGATGAACATAGATGTTTGTTCTTTGTCTGGGTGGTATAAAGTATCATAAGTATTTCAATATCATAACTTTCGTGAGTTGTACTATACATTTTGATAAACACGGGTTTTACTCACGTATTATTTTATCGATGGAGGCACCGACACTGTTTCGATTCATCTAGATAATCTTCATCAGGGTGAGTTTGATCCGCGGTCCGCTCGTTGCCGCTCGATTTCACGGTTCGCACTGCGGGCGACGTATCTCGCGGTGCAGGTAGTGCGTGCAGGAAGATTTTCTAGATGAATCGAAACAGTGTCGATGCCTCCATTGACACTGTATCAAAATAATACATGAGTAAAACCCGTGTTTATCAAAATGTATCATTATTATGTATTTAAATATCTGTCGTCTGGTTCCCATAGTACAAGCTATGCTTAAATGGTGTGGTGTGGATTGACCTATATTTATTTATTTATTTTTTAAGTGAGGTGTTCGTCTCTTCTTGTCATTCTAGTGTCATGTCATGTCACTCAAGATAAAGATAGCAATAGATTTTAACGCCTCATTAGCTATATCTGATTATAGTAAATACTGATACACAAGTTTTGATTTTTATGGGAATGAAGTTTTTATAATTTTATTTGTATACACTCCACTAGTAATCAACCTCTGGTAATCAACGCATATTGAACAAATTCTGCCGCTAATCGGCTTCCAAATTTTCGACATGATTTTTTCAATGGTTTGGGTTCTGCCATGTGAGCGTTCACCACAATCATGAATAGAAAGATATGAAGAGTCGCCTGAAGAGGTTTGGCTTAGGTCAGAAAGTCATTGTTTTCAATATAATACAATGCAAAATGAATCTCATCTTATACTTACCAGTGCCTTTTTCTGCGATAATGCGATAAGTGCTTTGAGCGTCTGTGGCACATTTAATTCCTTTCACCACACTGGCTCGAAATTAGCCTAAACACGGTTATATTAAGGTCCGACGGTTAAGGTAGGTAAAACAGTTTGAAAGTTGTCATCCAATAAACAAATATACAAAACCATATTTTTTATTAGTACATTGTACATCTAGGCGAGAAAGTGCCCAATTCCTATTGAGTGTGTCATGTGTGTAAAACACACGAGGAATCGCACTTTCTCCCGAGTGATACATAGTGCTTTATACTACAGATACAAGGAAAATAAATAAAATTACCAAACCCAAATTCAAATTTCGAAGAAATCGCGCGCATGCCTTTATTACTTGGGTTCTTTTTAAAAATATTGTTCGGAAATCGGATGAGGAATAAATCATTTGAAAGACTTGGAGTAAAATCTTTTTGTCGTTTGACCTATAATGAAAATAACCATAGCTACCGGCTCATCTATGAAGAAATTAAAAAAATATAACACTTTAGAAATGGATTTCCATACACCTTTCTCTCTCGCTAAACGCGTTAGAAATGAAATTCCATAGACTTTTCCGTCCCGCATTTTAGTAGGCCTGAAATGAGTAAGTACTTTCTAAGTTATATTTGGAAAAGGAATGGGCAAGTTTCTCAGTAGGAGTGGTATAAGTATCTATCGAGTCCGGGAGGTCAGTCGTGAGCACGTTTATCTTTGGTTTTTGGATTTTACAAAATTTACGCTGACGTTGATACCCTCATCACTATAGTGCCTAATCCTTTCACCACAATAATTCGAGAGAACTAGTGACAGGGTAAGAAGAAGATATAAAATCCTACACTGTAGTCATTTAGTGTTTGCAGAACGTTATTATACATAAATATAATGTTGAACGACCTCGATCCCTCACTATGTAAATAAACCACGAATATAAATTACAGTTCAGTAGGTTTTGCGGTAATGTATGCATCTCATCAGCCATTTTGAAATTCAAATTTAATTTTGGACCGTGGCATTATCTATATTATATATACAACTATTATAGTTTTGTTTATTTTGGTGGTTCTTTAGAACTACTGAAACGATATAAAAATTCTTATACTTATAGATCTATAAGCTATGTTAAATAGGTGAAGCCACGAGACAGGCAGCTAGTAAATTTTAACTATATACTTATGTACATAGATAATAGTTTATTTAATTAGATATTAAGTAATTTCATTGTATTATCAAGTTTGTGATATAAAACATTAATTAAATACTTAGTTATTATTATGGGATACATTGTCATTGTTTTATTTTTTCAGTATCACTCGATTCTTGTGTTTTACAGACATTTAAAACATAATGAAACGAATTAAAACAAACACAATTTGACACAAAGCATTTTATTCCAACCATACAAAATTAGCATCATACAACTATTTTCAAACATATTTTACCTAAAATTTGGCTTCAATAAATTTGTTCCATCTACAATCGGGTTCATTTGGCTCAAAACCGAGATAACCGGAAATATCAAGGGGATGTGTTTGCCCATCTCTTTTACACAACAGGACAAGCAGACGTACCGCTCAGTACCATCCATACCTTGTCAGTCTACCACCCTGACGACCAAAGCTCTTTGCTTCCACATTTATAATGCGTACAGCCAAGGATTGGAATACTTTGCCGTCGTCTGCCTTTACTGAAAACTACAATCTGGTTCTCTTCAAGCCAAGAGTAAATAGGTGTCTTCTAGACCTTCGTGCCTCATCATCGCTTACAACCAGGCAAGATCGTGGTCAATCGTAGGTCTATATATGATAAAAGAAAACAGTCGGATACAATGAGCAATGCCGAATATACCGAATATGTAAACTCGCGCAAACCACCAATCATAAGTGCTGGTTTTAGAATGGTTTTAGTAATGCTCTCGCACAGTATTGCTTTTAGTAGGTATTGTGCGAGTGAGAGGACAGATGATACCACAAGACAGAGTTTCTGTATGTCATATCTGATGACAATGAATTTTGACAGTCGAAAACATAGAATCACGCTTAGCATCATCTCTGAATGTTACTCGCTAGCATAACACTAGCGAATTAATCAGTTTAAAAATAACAATTCTGATATACGTAATTTTAAACGTGGTTTTTTCTGCTAGAGTGTGCATCTACGTCTGATTTTACAATAGTGCGAAAAATTCGCAACGGATTCTGTGATGCGAATAGATTTTTACTTGTTACACCAATGTTGTGTTTGCCCTAGAGCGATGTCAGACAAATTCAACCCACCTATAACTACGATCAAAGACTTTCTAATAATTATAAAGAAAAATAGAGGGTCTTTCTTTATATTAATTAACATTCAATGGCCATATTTATTTTAATGACCCATAAATACTAAAAAATGTCAGGTCTGTTTACGAGCTATGACTGACGATGACAGGGTTCTTATACATTTTTCCATATAGCGGCCACCAGCGCGTGATACATTTAGGTATTTAAAGATCTCTAATTTCACGAAGTCGGGTGAATTATTGTACTTATATCACTGGTATAACTCTCTTCACACCCGTTTCTATCTACACATTATTCAGGAATAGTAATAAACACAGTCTATCGCAGTATCGCACTGTGTTTACGACGATTTGACCGTCGCGCGATCGCGTAGCAGCTAGCCGTACAATGTATAAAGGCTCTCAGTCCTTTGTAAATCTAGAACTTTCTTAATATATCTAACAGCCGTGCACAAATCTTCAATTCCCAATAAATGACATAGTTTCATGTATCTTGAACACTTTATTTAAAAACTCCAATTATTATTAATAACGTCAATTGATGCGTAATCTTATTAAAAACAACATTGAGCTATTATGATCTCGTAAACTTTCATGAGTTGTATAATACATTTTGATAGATATGGGTTTTACTCATGTATTATTTTGTCGATGGAGACACCGACACTGTTTCGATTCATCTAGAGAATCTTCATCGGGGTTTGACCCGCAGTCTGTGAGTTGCCGGTTGCGTTCACGATTCGCGCTGCGGGTGACGTATCTATCAACGTGGGTCGTGCAGGTAGAAGGGGAAATGTTATCGCGGCAGGCAGTGACAAATTTGGTGCTGGTACTGGTTTTTCGTCTACACCGACTGGTTCTTTGGCAACGAGCGGACCGCGGATCAAACTCACCCTAATGAAGATTCTCTAGATGAAACGAAACTGGGTCGGTGTCTTCATCGATAAAATAATATCTGAATCAAACCTGTGTTATATTTATCAAAATGAAATTAACCTCGCAACCTTATATTTTCTTTCCAATCACAAGACCCAATATCCGAAACCTGCTGTGTGCGTTACGGCCATCTTGATTAGTGGACGCTTATCGTACGATATTAGACATTATTAAATTATTGTCTCATCGTTATCACCTCTGACAGACCACCAGCAACGGTCCATCCAGCATCTTATCAATCTGCTCCTGTGACTTGCCCTTGGTCTCTGGTACCGTCAGGAATATGTACCCGGCACCCAGAAGTGTGATGGAGGCCGATATGTAGTAGGTGCTGTGGAGACCGAGGGTCATGGCCAAGGAGCCGTAGTAACGGAGGAGAAAGAAGCTAGACAGCCACATCCAGGATATGAGCAGACTCGATGCTAGACTGCGGACCTGGAAGTGGAATATTAAAGGAGCTAAGTTACTAACCTAATGACATCAGTTATTTGTGACGAGAACTGTGTTATATATTATTTCACTCAAAACGGGATATTTACCATGATATACAAGTTTTTCTGCTTCCCGATATTTCGGCACAGTTGCATGCGCCATGATCACGAGATAAACTGATCTCGTGTTTATCTACTGATCATGAAAATTATGTGCAAAATCATGATTGTTTTAAAAGTTATAGTGTTATATATTTTTGTGAAGGGATAAGAGAAAAGATGGATGGGTTTGTGTGAAGGATGACATGAGCAAGAAAAGAATACTGAAATGACGACTGATAGAGTAGAGCAAAAGAGAAGAACATTCTGTGCTGGTAAAGCGAGACGAAGGAAATGATGATGACCTAGGAGATGATGTGATAGCATTCGAACAGCCTAAAATATTCCAAACGAGAAGTATTCAGTGCTACCTACTACAAGTGGATAATTAAGGTCTGCTGTGGTCATTATGACGTCGTGAATCGTGTGCAGTGAAACTTTTGATTATAACTTATAAACATTTGAGCTTAAAACAGGAAACCAGTTTAAAAACATATCGGAGACGCAGGATTTCTTTAATCAGAGTAAGCAGGTCAACGAAGTTATGTCAATTTAATCATGGTCAGTACGGGTCGACGTACCTACCTGCTTATTATGATTATATACGTTTATCTTAATAGATCATCAAGGTTAATCTGTAGAAAATCTCTTTACAAAGGTTACAAACCTCTTTTTATCTATTTCTCCTAGACGAGCCAGTGGGGTTTTTTGCAATGATATACCTTACCTTATCACTTTGAGCTGTCAGTCTCAGGTTTTCAATAGTTTGATCTGCAAGTATTTGTCTCGTGTCTTCGTGTTTCTATGTATAGTATGTATGTATTTACAAAAAAAAGGGTATACGAAGTACATCAGTCATGTGGTACCCATAACACAAGATCTGCTTACTTTGGCCTTTCAACTCTGTCACCAGAGTTGGCTATTGACGCAAAAGTAATATCACTTTGATAATGACTCTTCCTGGTTAAATGGTGCCCACAAAGGTTTACCAGCAATCAATTAAAATGAGAAAATACTTACATTGATAGAAAATAACTCCGAAATCAGTACATAAGGCACGGACCCTAATCCAATGTTGTAAAAAAACAGCATTATTGACAGCAGCACCATCGGAGTCACCATCGTTCCATCCTTATAATCATTCCTTGACCATTTGGTCAAACTATTTTCTTTTACTGCCTCATCCGTCAGATTCGTCATTATACTACTCTTAAAATCTTCAACTTTCGTCAAATTAGGTAAAACTTCACTGTTGGGACTACCAATGGTACCAATGGTAAAAGTGATGTTTTCTGGCATATAAGTAATGTTTTCCTTCATTGGTCGTCTGTAAGGCCACAATCGGTGGAAGTACCAAGAATGGTAGAGATTAGGGTCGCAGTAGACTCCTAGTAGGGCTAAACAGCAGGTTATTCCAGTGCAAGACCAGAGAAGCAGCATCTGTGAAAGAAATACAGATTTTTAACAAAGTAATGTCAAAATAAATAATCTTTTACAACGTTTTGAAAACAAAAAAAAAACAACCTTATTGAATTAATATTTGAGTCAGTATAAAATTCAGGCCCATTATTTTTTTTCCTTTGTTTTGTCACCCTTGGGGATATGTTTTTACTTCACGCTTTTAGTACCTACTCTATCATGTGTTGAAATTCGTAAACATCACTAGAAAGTCACAAGAAAACAAAATAGGTACGGAATTTCGTTAACATGGATGACATATTTTTTCTAGCTATTTTGATTTAAATCCAAACTGCTGAACCGGTTTTGATCGGAAAGTATATCCTTACACATGTCGGAAATGACATAACGGAGTAACGAGGTAACAAACACAAAAAAAACTAATTGAGAACCTCTTTTCTTTTTTGAAATCAGATAAAAAAACTAAAGTTTTAAGCAGGCTACATGGAAAACTAACCCTATTATTTATGGTGTTGTCTCGTACAGCAAAAATCCTTAACTATATTTATTCATTTTTATTTGAACGATAGGGATAGCTTTGTCTTATCGAGCATTTTAAAATGACAAGGGATGATGAATAGGAAGCTAGTATTTCTTGGTGGGTCAGGATAATTATAAAAATGGACTCTTACTGAAAAGTTCCTGTCCCTAGTAACTTTACGTCTGCCCATCAACCTAAGCGTCTCTCACCTTCCTGCCAAGTTTGTCCACAGTGAGAGTGGCTACAGCAGCTCCGAGCACAAGAGCTGATCCGCAAAGCAAGGACCCTGCTTCTGATGTATCGAAGATAGTGCGGGGTACTGTCCTGAAATCAATTTGAGTATATTTTTTTGTGCTTTTGACTTGTCCTGAAAAGCTTGTCCGTGGATCAATGTATTTTGAATTTTATATCATTGAAATAAATGTCATCCCATGAATCTTCTGATAATTAACTGACTCGTTTTTAGGTAAGAGCTACTTAGGCTTAAATTCAGAAACAAAATCTCACGATAAGCTCAAGCTTTCATAAATCTTCAGGATGCTGATGCGGCTGCCTCGCTTTTGCAGCGCGTGGACGGCTTTCACGCGGTCATTCGCAAGAAAGTCGCTTCCCTACTCCAGCGTACGCGTAGCATTAACAACGGCATCCTGCAGATGATTGTTGCACGGACAGACTGCCCCATTCAAAATAGGTGGATGCGGATAGCAATCGGCTCTGTCTGAACTAGTTTTAATTTTGTAATATCTATTTATGTACTTCCATATTATTGTTTAAATTCTCAGTGACATTCTATTATTAATTGTAATTTCTTTTGATTTATTATGCTGTGTGTAGTTTTTAAGTGTGTATAATTTAAAGATTGTTTTATGGATTTATATCTGAAATAAATGAATAATAATAATAATAAATGTCAACTCGAAAATATTTTTTGTAAGTTCATGCTTCGGTACATCGATGACCTTAGTTCTCTAACGAATGACTTCGTTTCGGATTCGATCCCCACGGAAAACTCTGAGCATAGCTCTCTCCATAGCTGGCTGAGAGACCTTGAACTGGTGGACAAGTCACACGGTGGCCACGTTTCGGCTCCGTATGTAGGACGTACTGATTTTGATCATTGCGTCCTACCAGATTACAGGTTATTTAATATAGCTACTGTCGGATCGGAGTCGGATATTTTTTTTTATTATCTTACCCGTTATAAATAGTGAAGTTATAAGTAGTAAGGTTGAGATGTGGCACCGTGTGTGTTGAGTGCCTGAGCACAGCGGCCGCGAAGCTGTTAACTGCTCCTGCGCCGCTGCCGGTCGCGGCCGCGGTGATCATGGCACAGGAGAACAGCGCTCGGCGGAAGCGACGATGGCGGACTGCAAGAGGAGATGGTATAGGTGCTGTTATGTTATTATATAGATAATTGAGTCAGGCGTGACTTTGTGGAAATCCATTACAAAATAGGTTGAATAGGTAGACAAATATTTAGTATAATCCCGCCAATCTACGAGTATTTTAATGAGTTAGACACATAAAAAACTCGAAACGTGTTTTGCCTCGGAATCAATTGCCATACCAGCATTCGACGAAGCAGCAAGTCTGCAATGAAGCTCGTTTCGAGTGATGCCGTTTGCGGTGTTGGTGAGTGAAAAGTTACACTTGACGCTGTATAAATCATCGAGATAAGATGTAAAAACCGTAATACCATCGTCATTTTTGATGATATTTCAGAAAAACCCAGAAGAAATATAAGACCTAAACCTATTGGCACAATTATAAGACATTACTATTACTCATGAATCCATGTATTAAATCGAATAAAGGCACAAAACAAACTTTTATTTATTTATTTTTTTAATTTACAAATCCGGTGCCTTTCAAAATACAAACATGTTAGTATACCTTGATTAAACGATCCAAAATCAGGTCATCTCAAACGCAATTCTCAAACTGTCTTAACAAGCCGTTCGGTTATTCTCTGGAGACTCTAAAAACCATAGATCTAACTTACACAACTCCTTGCAAGTTGATATTTCAGTCTTCTCACTCTTTTTCTCAGAGTTTGAGGTGCTGTCAAGTCCACTGCTCCTCTTCAGCATCGGTTGGAAGGTATCAGAGTCCTGCCTTCTCATCTGCCTCCGTCCGTAGAAGTCGGAGGTCCTGATGCGGACCTCCTGCTGCTCTATCACGTCTGTTAGGTCTTCTTGGAAGTCGGAGCCGTCGAACCAGCAGATAATTTTGGCTGCGTCCTGGAATTAAAAAAACGACTTGCAGACTGTTTAAGACTATACGGAACTCTATAAGAACATAAATCATGATGACGATGAAATTAACTAACAAATTACTGTTCCGCAAACCCTATAGGTAGGTGCACTTCTGACAAAGGATCTAAGCATATGTGAACACAGTCTCTCAAAAACTTCATAAGAGACAGCGCTCTACGATAGACAGAGATTCTTCACTAGAGGATAAAGTCACGAAGCCTAGATCCATTGTCAGTCGGATACCTTATCTTGTCCAAAGCTTATAATAACGAACTAACAAACAGTAAGCCTTTTATAAAGTAAGCATAAATCACCAAGTACCTGTACCCTTCCAATGCTGATGAGGAATGAGGGTGTCTCCGGAAGCCATAGCAGAGATACCAGGAGTACGACTGGAGGCACGGCCATCGATAAGGAGAGGGCATGCGCTGACAGCATGCCACCTGCTGCGTACGCGAATAAGATGCCACAGCTGGAAGAAATATTATAGGGCTCTTCAGCAAGAGTAAGCTAGTTTAGAGACAGTTTTATTCTATACTAGTGTCCCGCCCCGGCTTGGCACAGGTAGAATTTGACCAAAATAATGTTTTTGGGTATGATTTCTGATGAGTTCTATTATATATGTAAATAGTTTTTGCAGCACATGCCAAATAATTACTTTTATGGGCAAACATTTTGATATCATGGGTTATAATATTGTATACACTAAGTAGTTGGGATTTTATTGTGACCTCAATTTTTAGAAGAATAAAATCTATTCCGTATCGCTTGCTGATAATGTAGCTTTCTATTAGGTGAAATAATTTTTAAACCGGTTTAGTAGTTTTTGAGTTTATCCATTAGGTATAAAGAAATATACAAAAAGTATATATATAATTATACACAAGCGAACCGCCTCGACTTACATAATTAACATACGTAATTATTTACATACATAATTTAATTATAATTTACTATAATACATACATAATTTACATATACATAGTCAACCTTGATTATAAAATGTTGGATAAGGACTAGGTATAATCATGATACGAATGTCGGCATCTTCTACCCATGTTTTGATAGTCAATAAAATAATCAATCATCCCCTTTTTTTTCTACTCTTGGGTTGGTTTTTTTTCCAAAATATGGTAACAACTTCGAGCTTCAACTGCTTCAACCCTTTCCAATAAAAAGTATTATTGGAATCTGACTACTCTGTAAAATGTAACTAGGAGAGTGCTTGGTATGAATGTTGATGGATTTACGAGTAGAGGTAGGCCAAAGAAAAGATGGATGGATTGTGTGAAGGATGACATGAGTAAGAAAGGAGTGAGTGTTAAGATGACGGCTGATAGAGGAGAATGGAAGAAGAACACATGTTGTGCCGACCCCACATAATGTGGGAAAAGGGCAGGAAGATGATGATACTCTGTAAAAAGTTATGCGTGGTCATACATAATATATGATATATGATATATATATATATATATATACATAGGTATAGGTACGCGTCGACTTGAGTGCCCTCCTCCGTTTTTTCGTCGGTAAAAAAGCGGTTATTGTGACTGAACTATAATAAATAAATAAAATAAATACATATTGGTGGACAATGCACACAACACCATGTAGTCTCAAACTAAGCATATGCATTATGGTGACCAGACTAACTATGGTGAGTAGAAACTCTCATACCTTGAGGTCATAAAGAGGGTCCTTAATTTCCTCAAGGTATGAGAGTTTCTACAATGCCTGGTATTTTTTTAAAGCGTATTCTATTTTTTATAACTATACCTGCAAGCCAGAGCTGGCATGGCCGCTAACCCCCTGGTTCGAGGGGCGATCTCTGCGCAGTACACGGGGGCAAGTGCAAGTGCCCCTGCTCCCCCCGCTCCCGCAGCTGCCCTGGCTGCCCATACCCCTCTGGCTCCACACCACGCTGCTAACGACCAGCTTATCTAATTTAAATACAAAATGTTATAATACTAATGCCAATGTTTTATGTTTACAAACTTATGTAACAAAGTTTAGCAGTATTGGATACCCATTCAGCATTAAATACCTGTATTGGGCAAATAACTCTTCCTTATTTTAGTTTATAGAGACGACCTCTGTGACGCAGTGGGTCAAAGCTCAGCTAAGGTCATGGGTTCGATTCGAATGTATGTATGATCTGCAAGTTTTTGTCTCGGGTCTGGGTGTTTCTATGTATAATAGAATTGAATAGAATTGTATTTATTTGCAACAGCGTGACAAAAAGAAATAAGGCAAAATAAAATAATAAAAATAATCATAATTCAAATAAAACAATTACATACCTACTGTTACAAAAATATTTTAACTCAGCATATGCAGGATGTAAACAACCTGCGCTGGTCTTCCGTTAGAATCATTTCAGTGCGTATAATAAAATTAAAATTGCGAACTTAACTACATCTAGTGGTATTTTTGAAAAGGCGACAAACAATTGTTGAATAAAAAATAGATGAACAATAAAGTGTACGAACCAGAAGGCGTTTTTTTGAGTTTTTGCAATACTAATAATAACATAATTATTTCAGCTATGATATAATATGAATATTAATTATATATATGAAAATAAATAAAAAAGAATCAAAATAATATAATATGTAGTATGTATTTAAAAAAAAAGTATATAACCGGTAGTTATGTGTATCAGTCATGTGATACCCATAACACAAGCTCTGGTTGCTTTGGGGCCAGATGTTGTGTGAAGTGTCCGGCATTATTATTATTATAGCTATTATATTATTGAAATAGTAATCCTGTATCTTATCTATATAATAAAAAGCAATTGCTGTTCGTTAGTCTCGCTAAAACTCGAGAACGGCTGGACTGATTTAGCTGATTTTGGTGTTGAAATGTTTGTCGTAGTCCAGGGAAGGTTTAAAAGGTGAGAAAATTTGTGGCAATGCATCGCATGCCGGGTACAGCTAGTAATCAAATAATTAGCTAGCGTGGCTCCGAAGTATGCCATGTCCTTGTCATTCTCATGTCAAAGAATAGAGATGGCAACAGATTTAAACAATTAATTAGCTAGTGTAATAGACCCTAAAATATTTACTGAACTTTTTTTTTTATATTATAATGGTTGCAAACAAGCTTACGGCCCGCCTGATGGTAAGCGGTCACCGATGCTTATGGATGCTGAAACACCAGGAGCATCACATGCGCGTTGCCAGCCTTTGAGAAACCTATTAACTCCCCACTTGTACCAGGGAGCTCATTCCACATGAGGAGCGTTCGCGGGAGGAAATTCATCTAAAAACAAGTGCGCGCGGAGAACACCTCACCGATGGCGAGCGGTGCGATGATAAAAGCTAGCTGGTAAGGTGTGGGCATCATGTCAAACCTCTCTTCGGAACACAACCCGTTATAAAGCGGCAGAACGCACATAAAGAGGCAAAGTCTCTCCTCAGACTTAATGGTTCAATACCGCTTGCGAGTTTGGCATCGTTAACTACTCTCATAGCTCGTTTTTGAACCGAGTCAAAAGGCTCAAGCTGTCAAATATAAGCTGTTGAATGCAAATGAATGAATGAATAAAAATTCTTTATTTTACACTTTCAAACTAAATATAACAATTTTATTACTAAATTTATTTACGAAAAATTATGTACAATGGGCGGTCTTATCACTAAGGTAGCGATTTCTTCCAGACAAACTTTGGATGGAGAGAAGCTTAAGTTATTTAGAAGATTGCTCGGGGTGCACTCAATTATGAACTATAATTTACCTACTTATATAAAGTAAATAAACGCAATAAACTTGCACTATATTTTTGATACTTATATATATTTACATAAACGATATACACAAATACAGATAGCTAACACAAATTTAAATAAGTAGTTATAAAATAATACAAGGAATAGAAAACATAATTTTACCAAAACAACATATCGATGATTCATGACGATTCAGAGATAAACCAGTCTTAGATCCTAGCTTTGAACACGGCTAGTGAAGGATTGTCTTAGGGAAGCTGGGAACGCATTCCATAATAAATACCTTCATAGGAGTTTTTGAGAATAGATTTGAAAAAGTTAGCAAAGTCAGTTGCGAATGAAGAAGTTAATTGCTGGTGCTGTGATGTGGTGCTTGTATGAGTGTAGGTAACTTTTGTGGGAAGAAAAATATTGTAAAATGTTAATCAACTCATACAAGTGAGTATTTGAGTAGAAAATATTTTTGGACGTCTTGCGAAGCAAACATAGCACACTTATATTATTTATTTTTCTCAAGTTATTTCCGGTTTGATTAGTAATTTTTAGTTATTATTTAAATAGAGCTAGAGTTATTTTTGGACTCGGGTGTAAATAATTTAAATAAATAAATAATCCCAGACATTCACACAGCATCATCTGGCCCCAAAGTAAGCAGAGCTTGTGTTATGGGTACCACATGACTGATATACTACTTAAATATATTTTTTGTATATACATACATATTATACATAGAAACATCCAGACCCGAGACAAATACTTGCAGATCATACAAACATTTGTCCCGCGGCGGGAATCGAACCCGCAACCTTCTGCGTCACAGCCGGACCATAGCCCACTGCGCTACAGAGGTCGTCAAATTGGAATAATAGCTTGGTGTTTACTTGTGTTTCGAGCAAAAGTAATGCGTAGGTATAATTATTTTATATAAAATAACAAATGATGAACGAGAAGATAAGATTTTTTTAATCATCATACTATAAATAAACAATATAAACACTTGACCCTTCAAGTACAGTACGTGGTTCTAGTATATAATAAGCAATGACTGATTAAGGACATACAGCATGCGCTACACGGTTTGAAACCGCAGTTTCTACCAAGTTGATCTTGGTAGAACGCATCTGCCTACACGGTTTAAAACAAACCCTAAACTTCAGTGTGTTTAAAACGCTCGTGCTGAATGCAAATGGCATGGCCATGGCTCCTTATTTATCAAAATTTCTAAAGATTGGAGTTTGTATTTGTGTACATTTGAAGAAAACATTTTTTTTGGGTGGAGTCTTTATACTCCTTACACGTTAAGTCCCAGAGACAGGCTAAATAACTCGATTAATTTAATGATAGGTTATCATTGAATTAATCTTCTTCGTCCTTTCTCCATAATTCGGTGCGTGCGCGCAATACGTCCGCTCTCGGTGTAGCGGCGCGATTGTGGTACGCGTGGTTTGAAACAACGGCTAGTTGGTTTGAAATAAGATTTTGATAAGAAGAAATAAGATTTAAGATTAAACCACCGCTTCTGCCAGTGATTTGCTGGGCACGTCTGTCTACCAAGGGCGTTTAAAGGTCATGCGAAATTTGGTATGATACCACTATCTACACAGTTTAAAACATCTGTTTTAATCCATCGTTTCAAACCGTGTAGCACATGCTTACAGATAATCAAGCAAAGTGGATCAACAGTACAACACAGTACAGTACAACAGTACATCAGACAACACAGTACGTGCCTACTAAACGTAAACGTAAATAACTGTACAAAGCAAGAAAAAAGCGGTACTGTAAGGAACTTGTTATCTTGCCTCAACAGGGTAGAATACATTGATCTATTATTTAATAATAACTACATCTATTACACAATGTACTTAGAGCAATAAATTAACTTTGAATTTAAAGAGTTTATAAAACATATCGTAGACGGTGTATAATCCTTACTAATATTATAAACGCGAATGTTCGTATGTATGTTTGTTACTCATTCACGTAAAAAATATTGAATGAATTTTAATTAAACTATACAATAATATAGCTTTAACATCAGAATAACACATAGGCTATAATTTATAAAGATATTGTGTGAATTGTCTAATATATAACTATAAGTGTCAAGAAGGAAAAAAATCTGCCATCTGCAAGCTATTCTAGCGTGCGCTGCAAAAACTGTTAGAATTACACGTAGTACTAATCCTGCACAGACGAAGTCGCGGGCACCAGCTAGTACAATATAAAACTCACGATAAAACTGATGCAGATACAGAACGCTCCAGCCTTTCGTCCTCTCGCGTCAGCCAGGACAGCGAAGAATGGTGCTGCGGGTAGAGCCACCAGACTCGGCAGCGCAGCCAGCCACGCTCCGCCGGTCAGCGCTTCGGAGCCTAACACCCCTGACACCCAGCCTGTGCTGCAGCCGTGCGTGAAGCAGGATAGGTTATCTGGAAAACGAGAGAACGCCATTATGAACCGGAAGTGCATGTTGAAGATCTCATGGGACTAGAAATTTCGATCACGTAAAAAGATAAGTACTTTTTGAAAAAGATTTCCGAATAACAAGAGTTGAATTGAGTTGATTTTTTAAATATTTTACTACCCCGTCATGTGGCATATCGTTAGTTTTAAAGGTGTTAGGAGTTTTATCTAACAATTTTTTGATACAGATACTCGTTTTATGTTTATTAAAAAAACGAAATGCATTTGTTTTATATTTTTGATCTAAAGATCAAAAATATAAAACATTAAAAATGTTAAAGAAATGAAAGCCAATGTAAAAATAAAAAATGAAAAGATTGATCTCGCCGACACTACAGTATTCTGTGATATACTTAAGATAAATGGATAAATGCACACAGATAAATGGTCGAAGAGCTGAGGCTCTGCGTCATACGCTGTTAAAAAGATCCGACATTTTACCGACGTAGATACCGCTAGACTCGTTTACTACTGCTACTTTCATAGCATTATGACTTATGGCATTCTTATCATTCGATTTATGAATAACTTTTACTTATTCTAATTTTTGCCAAACTCGAAATAATGCTTTTAAACATAAAGTATTTTTTGCCTTGCGGTCTTCTTCTCAGTCGGGCACTCTTGGTAGAGTAGTCGTGGCTATGAGTGGGTCCTGATGAATGGCGGCTCTTGCTATGCGTCTCCATCCGGCTCTATTGGAGGCGTTGTGGGAGCAGTCGGTCATCGTGGATTTGGTGAGAGATTTTATCAGATCTCCCCATCTGGTCGGAGAACGGCCACGGCATCTCTTGCCCTCCATTCTACCTTGGACTACAAGACGCTCCATTGAGTCTTCATTTCGGGTTATGTGCCCAAAGAACTTCAGTATTCGTATTTGAACAGTCAACGATAATCGATACATTGGTGCGATAGGCTGTCCACGGAATTCTCAGCAGACGTCTCCAGCACCACATCTCCAGAGCATCGATTTTTCTCCTTTCCTTCAGCCTCAATGTCCACGTCTCAGCTCCATAGAGAAAAATGGGAAAGACGAGACTTTGCATTAGTCGTACCTGTGTTGTTTTGGTTATTCTGCGGTCTTTCCAGATTTTAGTGAGCTTTTCGAAGGCAGATCGCGTCACAGCACATCGCCTATGTATCTCGATTTCACAGCCTCCGGTGCTGGTAATGTTGGAACCTAAGTAGATATATCTCTGGACAACATCACAATTGGCTATACGTTTAACGGTAGGAGTATTATGTTTGGCTCTGTCCACTATCATCACCTTTGTCTTATCACGATTGATAGCGAGCCCAAGTTTAATGCTGTTTGTTTCCAGGCTGTTTAAAAGATGTTCCATGTCTTCTTTAGATGTTGTTAGAAGAGTGGTGTCATCGGCATACCTTAGATTTGAGATTTTGTGATCTCCAACAGAAACACCTTTGTCCCAGCCTTCCAGGACGATTCGCATGATGTACTCTGTGTAGATATTGAAGAGCAATGGAGATAGAATGCATCCCTGTCTAACACCAGCCTCTGTTCTGAATGAGCTTGAGTCAATTCCGTCCACGCGTACCGCTGCCGTCCCGTCTTCGTATAGTCTTCTAATGAGGTACGTTAGATGATCTGGTACACCCATAACTGAAAGAATTTCCCATAATTGCCGCCATTTTACAGTGTCAAAAGCTTTTCGGAAGTCTACGAAGCATATGAAGAGAGGGTTATTAAATTCCCGAGACTACTCTATAATTTGACGTAGTATGAGAATTTGTTCTCTAGTTCCTCTCCCTTTGACAAACCCGGCGTGTTCGGGTGCTATTTCGCGGGACAAAAACGACTGCAGCCGCTTGTGTATCACATGTAGAAGCACTTTGCTTGTATGAGAGATGAGAGAGATCAACCTGTAGTTGTTGCACTTTTTAGTGGAGCCTTTTTTGTGCAGAGGGGTAAAGCGGGAGCTAGACCAGTCTTTCGGCCACTCGCCGGTCTTCCATATACTACAACAAATAGTGTGTATTATGTCTACTCCTGTATCACCCATGGCCTTTATTATCTCAATCGGTATCTCATCCACGCCTACAGCTTTGTTGGGCTTCAAATGCTTTATTGCTGCTCTTATTTCATCCTTCAACAAAACAGGTTCCAATTCCGAGGCCTGAGAGCATAGTGTGGAGGACTGTGATGAGTGAGCGTCAACAAAAAGCGATCCTCAGTAATCTTTCCACGTGTTAACAATTTCCTTGATCTCCATAACTGTTACTCCCTCAGAGTTCTCAATAGCCCAAGTTTTTGGTTTGAATTGGCGAGTAATAGACCGTATCTTCATGTGAAGATCTTTGGTTTCAAACTTTTGTGAGTGTCGCTCTAGTTCTGTGCAGATGTCATTGAGGGCTGCATTCCGGTCTCTTCGACAAGCGGCCTGTATTTCGGAGTTAAGAGCGTTCAGTTCTTGTACTCTTGTGCCACTGGCTTTTAATTTCCTGGTGTTCAACTCGGTGTTCAACCATATGCCATGTACTCGTGGACATCCAGTGTTGACGTTTTATTGGGAGAGGTTTGGATTGTGTTTTTTGTATCAACTCGTTAATGTAATTTTTGGCATTCAGTCAGACTGTGTTCGGATAGTCATCGTCTTGATCACCTCTCCAATTATGTAGGGTTTCCTGTAAAGTTTTGGTGAAACCTTCTCTATCTATAATTTCCATACGGCCACTTGTCTTCTTGCTGATGGAGTTGCGAAGCTTGATTCTTAGATCTTCTTAGATTACAAACTAGTAGTTGATGATCAGAGTGGCAGTCTGCTCCTGGCAGCGTATGTGTATTGGTGATCGAGCTTCTCCACCTGGCTCTAATCACTATGTAATCTATTTGATTTCGATGTTCTCCACTAGGTGACGTCCAAGTGTAAAGTCTTCTCGGGTGTTGTTTTAAGACTGTGTTCATTATAGTAAGGTTATTGTTGGCAGCGAATTGAATAAAGCGTTTGCCTTTGTAATTTCTAGTGCCGAGACCATAATGACCCACAATATTTCTTAGGCCAGAGTCCATTATCGTTGATCCCAGTTTTGCGTTAAAGTCGCCTAGGACTATTAATAGCTCTCTTGTTGGGATGGCAGCTAAGCTGGCTTCGAGCTGGCTGTAGAAATCTTCGATCACTTCATCGGCTGCGGCACTTGTGGGGGCGTATACTTGGATGATATTGAGTGGGGTCGGTGTTGCATTGAGTTTAATTGATATCAATCTCTCATTTATAGGGTTGTAGCCTAAGACTGACTTGTTCCACCGTTTGGGTATAGCAATGGCAACACCAACCAAGGTAGAGTTTTCATTTCCTGAGAAGTAGATGGTATGTTTCTCTGTACGCCGGTGTCCACTTTCCTTCCAATGCGTCTCACTCAGGCCCGTGATGTCAGTGTTGCATCGCTCGAGTTCGTGGTCTAATATGTGGAGTTTATCCGCGTCTCAGAGGCCTCTCACATTCCACGTTCCAAGTCTTATGTTACTTCGTAGTTGGATCTTCGTTCTTCCAGGGGTATAGTTTCCATGGGATGCCTGGTCGCCTACAGTCTCATGGCCGGTAGCACATTTCACACCCTGATTCCCGGACAACCGAGGGCGCCGGACGCTACTCGGGTCACCACGCAAACTATCATTCGTATTGGACCTTCTCATAACTCTCATGGGATGAATAGTGCAATGGTATCCCGTTGCCTTTTGCACCAGACCTTTAAGGCGTTATTTAGACGCCAGGCTGCTGTAGCCTCTTCCAGTCAGGTGTCTGATTGGGTGTGTGTGGTTATCCCGCCATGACTCGGTCGCCAGAGCCTCGTTAGTTGTCCAGCAGGGAGCACCACGGTGATCCAGGATCGCCGGCGCCGGCTATTTATACAAACCACCGGCGCATGCAGGTGAGGTTGACATTAGGGTCGGTTGTGATAGTGGTTCCGTTCTCCCCTTACTCCCCTTACTCCCTTGTCTTGTGGTACCCAGAGTATAAACATTGCTTAAGAAATTTTACCCGATTGAAATTTTTTTTTCTCGTAATTTAAGACTTTTAACACAGTTTAATGATGTATTCATTTTCATTTAGTACTTTTTACCTAAATACAATGGACTTAAAAACGGAAAGTAGTAATATTTACCTGCCTAAAAGGGATATATTTTGTCGTTTGGTATTTTTTTATCCACTGTTTTTTTTACTGTTTCTGGTAATTAGATAACTATTTCTGAAATTAAATTTGTATAAAACTGAGCTTATCCCTGATGCAAGTATTTTGTTTTGTCGCTTATCCGCCCTCTTAAGCAGATTTTTAGTGGCTGTTGGTAACAAAATAATGATTTAGTCTTCATCGAACTGTCGCTTAGGCAAACCCGCGCACTCACGCGCATCGGAAATAGTGCTTCATCGCGTAGCTTGAACTTGTTAAGTGCAATGTAAAGATTTTATGTGTTAGATTATTTATAATGCGCATTTTGTATTGATTTAAATTTATTGTTTAAGATGCATGAATAATCGAAATAAGCGAGTAGATAACATCATTAAGCGAGCTATGTCAAACGCCGGTGTGGATAGCAGGAAATTGACCTTGGTAATGTAACTGCTTAGTTAAATAATTAAATCATTTATTCTTTCAATCGTAATTAATAGAAACAACTAATAATAAAATTGTAATTTCTAGGGGCCAAGATATCGAGGATATACTCGTACTTACAATAATAAAGATGAAAGTCTACAACAATTGGAAAAAGTTCCCAAAAACTTGATTTTAATGAACCGGTATGTTTCTACACCTAGTAAACAAATAAGTCAATGTGTAATAGGTATATTTTTATTATTATTATTATTATAGTTTTTATTATTTTTCAAGGTGATACACTTTCATAGGAAGGCTCTTCAATAACATCCGTTTCATGCACTTCTGAGACTCATACTGGCAATAACTCTAAGAAAACTGGACCAATAAATGATGATCAACTGAAAGATGAAATTCGTTGTGGCTCATTTTGTCCTACCCTGGAAATTGTTCCTTCAGATCTATCTGGGGAACAGAATAAAACAGAATACAACACAACAATAGAATACAACAGAATACAGTTCCAGCAGATGATTTTCTGTAGTCCAAATTGGCATACCAGAAAATAACCCAGATAAAGAACTTACAAAACATGGAGGTTGGTTTGACTATACCGGAAACGCTTACCGCATGTAACGCCCAAAAACAAACAGCTAAAAACACTGAAGATGGATAGACTACACCAGAAATATATACTGCAAGCAACATCGAAGTAAGTGCCAATTCTTCAAGTTCTACCTTTGTGGGATGCTCTGAATCTGGCGGATCAAAAACTATAAATCCACTGTGAGGTCGTAAACATAAATGCACAACTAATGTAATATGATACACAGATAAAAATGATTACTCAACTTCTATCAATTGTGAAGAAGTTACAATTTCAGATGAATGTTTAGAATCTAAATCTTTTTCTGATGAAGAAGTAGAAGTAGTTTAAAAAACAGCAAACACGAAGAAACAAATAAATAAAAAGGCAAAATATAAAAATCAAAATAAAAGTTTGGATGACATTAATGAAGAACAACACTTTCTTCACTAAAGAAAAAGGCTTGAAAACAAAAAAGAAAAATTATAGAAGAGAACGGTAACAAAAAAGAATTGCTGGACAGGAATATGTGCGAAGTGGTGGTAAAATTATCAAACCTAAATCTATTCAACCTTACCTATGCATTGGAAAGAAAATTAGACATAACTGAAAATATTGAACCTCAGAACAGACAGAAGGTATTATATCATTTTTGGGGACTCTCGGGAGACCGTCGTAAAGACTTGTTAGTAATAAGGTACATATATTGCAGAAAGAAGAGATCAAGCGTAAAGAATTTCTGAAAAAACTGTTATTAGTATTGTAGGTAGTTCTACTTTGAATTCCCAAGTAACAATAGTGTAAGACTGCTGAAGACGGCTGATCTGAAACTTAAATAGTAGTTGATGTGGTTGATTAAAATTTGGTGTAATTAAGTAATGAATAGGTAACCCATTCCAACTTTGAATTTTTTGTAACAGTAGTTAGACAGCAATTTTCTTCTTCTTTAAAATTGTATTTTACCTACCTATATGTACTGATTTACAAATTTCTAATAAATACTATGTATAAATATAAAATGTCTTTGTTATTTATAACGATAGCTTATATCGACGCTTGAAAGGTAATAATTACCAAGCGACATTTTGGCGATATTGAGTGATATATATCATTGAAATCAGAAAAAATATCTGCGTCGAATGGTCCTACTCTCATGCCACTAGGACGAAGTTTGTTGTCGCTTGGTCACTCTAAAAAAACGAATTTTCTTAGTATTCGGCGTCCAAGCGACTATAATTTTACCGATTTATGAATAACTTTTACTTAGTATGTATTCGATTTTTACTTTTAACACTTAGTAATTTTTGCCTGGACACGAAATATTGCTTTTTAACATACAGTATTTTTTGCCTTGCGGGTATAAACATTGCTTAAGGAATTTTACCTGATTGAATATTTTTTTTCTCGTAATTTAAGACTTTTTAACACACCTCAATGATGTATTCATTTTCATTTAGTACTTTTTACCTAAATACAATGGACTTAATAACGTTAAGTAGTTATATTTACCTGCCTAAAAGGGATATATTTTGTCATTTGGTAATTTTTTATCTACCGTTTTTTTTACTGTTTCTGTTACTTAGATAACTATTTCTGAAATTAAATTTATATAAAACTGAGCATATCCCTGATGCACGTATTTTGTTTTGTCGCTTATCCGCACTCTAAAACAGATTTTTAGTGGCTGTTGGTAACAAAATAATGATTTAGTCTTCATCGAACTGTCGCTTAGGCAACTCGCTCACTCACGCGCATCGGACATAGTGCTTCATCGCGTAGCTGAAGTGTACATGGTAAGTGCAATGTAAAGATTATGTGTGTTAGAGTATTTATAATGCGATTTTTGTATTGATTTAAATTTATTGTTTAGGATTCAATTAATCCGACCTCTGTGGCGCAGTGGGCTTAGGTCCGGCTGAGACGCAAAAGGTTGCGGGTTCGATTCCCGTCGCGGGACAAATGTTTGTATAATCTGCAAGTATTTTTCTCGGGTCTGGATGTTTCTTTGTATGTAGAATATGAATAGAATAGAATAAATATTTATTTGGTACATACACACACACGGAAATTGAAAATACAATAGAAACAGGCAGTTAGGAAAGTATCTATGAAAAATGAGGTAAGAAGGTAACTAAAAAATAAACAAAACAAAAAAAAATAACAGAAAATAAAAGAAAATACAGAGTACAAAAATTCAATAAAAAATAAGGTACAATTGTACCCACACCAATAGTAGGTACCTATACTAACTGTGGTTCGAAAACATTAAGTACTTTCCCTGTGTGTGGGTATGTCCAAACAGGTCCAGTCTCAGCGTTGATGCTACTCTCCTAAAAAAGTAGCGCTGGTTTTCAGACTAGACCTTAACCGGCGCCGTGACTTCACGGGCGCGAAACATAACGTTAATAATAATATAGGTACATATAAAATTTTAAATAAATAGTATTAGGTTAAAAAGTATATGAGATAGATTCAATTTGTGTTCATCGCGATTTGTGTAAAGGTATATAATAAAATTATTATTGTTTAACTAATCCCTATTATTTCTTACCAGCAACACAGAGCACTGAGAAGCAAAGCAAAAAGCAATTTCTTTTTTTTTTTTTTTGATAGATTGAGATCGATCGATTAACTTGAGTGAACTTATGTAGAATAAAAATGTAAGGTTATATTATTGCAAAATAAAAACAAATAGTGGCAAACGTGGCACCATGTGGCATTACGTGGGTACGTGACTTGGCATAACTTGTGAGATTATCCAGTACTGCCCAGCAACAATCCAAATAAGCTACCATTTACCATCCAATACCATAGCGCTATTGCGCAATGAAGTGAGTGGCACAGAGGAGTGGGCAAGGGACCAAAGTAACCCAAGAATCCAAAGATACAGCTGCCTAACCAAGGCCAAACTCCCCTGTACTACAGACATCACGTAAGTACGACCCATTTCTCATCTATCTTCGCTTATGAGCTTTTTTGAGTCAACAGAAGATGAAGTTTCAACCTAGATTTAAAGGTATAAGACGTTTTTAGGTCTCTCAATGGCGGCGGCAGATCATTCCAGCAGCGAGAGGCTGCAAAACGAAACGAACCTCTAAAAGCGACTGTTCTATGCTTCTTCGTCACAAATATAAAGGAGCAAGTAGGGCTTGCTCCTTTATATTTGTGACGTGGGGGGGTAACGAGGATTCACCTGAGCAAACTCTAGCTTGTGATAAAGGTAAGGGGGAGTTTTACTATGAATAACGCCAAATAGTAAGCTTGCCAAATGTAATTTCCTACGCAACTTCATCTTTAGCAAGTTAGAGGCATTCAAATAGGGTGTCACATGTGACCGAGGAGGAATGCAAAAGCAGAATCTTGCACAGGCATTTTGAACGCGCTGGATGAGCTTTTCTGTCCTGCCCAGTAAACAAGGCCCAAAAACTACGTCACAATAATTGAGTTTTGATAGAACAATTGACTCGCACAAGGCTATTCGAACCTCCTCGCTCAGATGTGGGTGGATTTTATACAACATTTTGAGTTTGTAAAAGCAACTACGAACGCATTCCGATATATGACTTTCAAACTTGAGCTGAGAATCAAATATTATTCCTAAATTTCTAGCCTCACTCACAAATTCCACGGATCCACCACCAACAATGATATTAATTGTCTCAAGATTAATTTTACTCAAACTTGCTCTGGAACCAGTTATCATTAATTTCGACTTTTTTGGATTAAGGACTAGGCAGTTGTTGAGAGACCACTGAAAAACCTTGCTTAAATCATTGTTGATATCATTAACAGCTCTGATACTGTCGCTGGGCAAGAAAAAATGGTACAGCTGCAGATCATCAGCGTAAAGATGGAATTGACAATGAGTAATGTTCTTGATGATGTCTGCACTGTAGAGGATGAAGAGGATTGGGCCAAGAATTGAACCCTGGGGAACCCCACGAGGAACAGACTGAAAGGCAGATCGGAGAAAGGAACCATCTGGCAATCTTAGTTCCACACACTGCCTTCGGTGACTGAGGTAGCTGTCAAACCATTTAATTGTGTTTGGGGTGAATCCATAAAAGGCAAGCTTTGAGAGAAGCAGTGAAATAT
This sequence comes from Lampropteryx suffumata, assembly GCA_948098915.1. Lineage (NCBI taxonomy): Eukaryota > Metazoa > Arthropoda > Insecta > Lepidoptera > Geometridae > Lampropteryx > Lampropteryx suffumata. The sequence goes on along the minus strand of OX402566.1, from coordinate 2,158,115 downwards.
TTATGCTGTCGAACGCCCGCGAGAAATCCAGCAACACCAGAATGCTACACATCCCCTGATTTTGAGCTAGTAAAAGGTTGTCGACCACATCTATGAGGGCAGTTGACGTTGGGTTGAGGGGGATTAATTAGAAATATGAAAATTTATTCTAATATGTATGTATTTACAAAAAAAAAAAAGTATATAAGTAGTATAGCTTGTGTCATGTGGTACCCATGACACAAGCTATGCTTACTTCGGGGCCAAATGATGCTGTGTGAAATGTCCGGTATTATTATTATTATTATTAATCGGAATAAGCGAGTAGATAACAACATTAAGCGAGCTATGTCAAACGCCGGTGTGGATAGCAGGGATTTGACCTTGGTAATGTAACTGCTTAGTTAAATAATCAAATCATTTATTCTTTCAATCGTAATTAATAGAAACAACTAATAATAAAATTGTAATTTCTAGGGGCCAAGATATCGAGGATATACTCGTACTTACAATAATAAAGATGAAAGTCTACAACGATTGGAAAAAATTCCCAAAAACTTGATTTTAATGAACCGGTATGGTTTTACACTCAGTAAACAGATAAGTCAATGTGTAATGGTTATATATTAATATTGTTATTATCGTTTTTATTATTTTTCAGGATGATACACTTTCATAGGAAGGCCTTTCAATAACATCCGTTGCATGTACTTGTGAGACTCTTACTGCTGGCAATAACTCTGAGAAAACTGGCTTATTGGGCCAGTTGATGATGATCAACTGATAGATGAAATTCGTTGTGGCTCATTTTGTCCCTGGAAATTGTACCTGCAGATCTATCTGGGGAACAGAATACAGTCCCAGCAGATGATTATTCTATAGTCCAAATTGGCATACCAGAAAATAGCCCAGATAAAGAACTTACAAATATGGAGGTTGATTTGACTATACCGGAAACGTTTACTGCATGTTAAGCCCAAAAACAAATAGCTAAAAACACTGAAGATGGATAGACTACACCAGAAATATTATATACTGCAAGCAACATTGAAGTAAGTGCCAATTCTTCAAGTTCTACCATTGTGGGATGCTCTGAATCTAAAGGATGAGAAACTATAAATCCACAGAGAGGTCGTAAACATAAATGCTGCATTACTAGTGCATTGATTATAAATCCGATAAAAATGATTACTCAACTTCTATCGATTGTGAAGAAGTTACAATTTCAGATGAATGGTTAGGATCTAAATCTTCTTTTAATGAAGAAGTTGAAGTAGTTTAAAAAACAGCAAACACGAAGAAACAAATAAATAAAATGGTAAAATCTGAAAAGTAATATACAAGTTTGGATGACATTAATGAAGAACAACACTTTCTTCACTAAAGAAAAAGGCTTGAGAACAAAAAAATAGATAAGAGAAGAGAACGGTAACAAAAAAGAATTGCTGGACAGGAATATGTGCGAAGTGGTGGTAAAATTAACAAACCTAAATCTATTCAACCTTACCTATGCATTGGAAAAAAAAAAAAACTAAAAATATTGAACCTGCAAATAGACAGAAAGTATTTTATCATTTTTGGGGACTCTCGGGAGATCGTCGAAAAGACTTGTTAATAGGTACATATATCGCAGAAAGAAGACATCAAGCGTGAAGAATTTCTGAAAAAACTGTTATTAGTATTGCAGGCAGTTGTACTTTGAATTCCTAAGTAATAATAGTGTAACTGCTGAAGAAGGCTGATCTAAAACTTAAATACTTGATGTGGCTGATTAAAATTTGGTTTAATTAAGTAATGAATAGATAGGTCCCAATAGATAGGTTTTGTAACAGTGTAATATGATAGTAGTATGTACCTACTGATTTAGAAATTTCTAATAAACACTATGTATAAAAATAAAATGTCTTTGTTTTTTTATAACGACAGCTTACATAATGTTCTTTATAAAATATACACTTTGCGAGAGATTTCACTGCAATATTCGTATGTTGAAGGCTCATATAGACGTCATAAACAAAAGGTTAGACACAGGCCTAAAACCTTCACCAACCTGCACTAGAGCAGCGTGGCGGAGTATGCTCTAATCCGTCTGATGGGCCCATACTCAGTAGTGAGTGATTGTAGATTACTACAAGGGCTTTTGATGTTGATGCTGACGGTATCCATCGAAAACCTTTGTCCCAAAGTCTTAAATTTTGTGTACTGAAACCTAAATTCTTTGTTACTTGTTCAAAAAAGGCCTAGACTTACCTTATTTAATTTGTACTATGGTTGAAATTGCCTGGCAGGAATGTTTTTTGTATTTTAATTCGATCATTTTACCTATGTGTCAAACATCTGTTACTTCTGGATGCATCATTTTGCTTCAAACATAATTATAAAATACTGGTGTTTAGTTAATTTTGTTGTTTTATAAAACATGTTTTATAATAAAGCTATGTTGTCGGTAAGTAATTTTTACCCGTTTGTGATTTTGATTCAAACTTTACTAACCGACAGTATTTCTTAAAGTATTAATAAAATTCATAATCTTTAAATGCCAGTTTATAAAGCTTTTGAACTGCATTCAAAATTCGTAAGAATTGAGTAGTTATGATTAATAGGCGAATATTGACATATTAAAATGCTCTGGTGTAAAGTTGCCAATATGTCGCTTAGTTACTATTGCCTTTCAAGCGTCGATATTATAGATAGATGTTGTGTTTTAATCTACAATTATTATAAATCCGAAAGTAACTCTGTCTGTTTGTTACATTTTCACGCCTAAGCCGCTGAACTGATTTTGATGAATTATAGAGATAAATAGGACTTTGGAGAAGGACAAAGACTACTTTTTATGAAGGTACCATGCGTGCGAAGCCGCGGGCAGCAGCAAGTGTATTAAATTTTTGTTTTTAAAACGGACGAAGTCCCGTGGGGGACAAGTTAGTAATTATAGTAGTTTATATCAAAAATAAATATGTAATTCCGAATTTTTTACATAACATCATCTAGCCCCAAAGTAAGCAGAGCTTTTGTTAAGGGTATGTGATACATGACTGATATATTACTTATAGGTAATTTTTTTTTTTAATACGTATTACACCCGGGACAAATACTTGCAGATCATAACATTTGTCCCGCGGCGGAAATCGAACCTTCTGGGTCTCAGCCGGACCTTCGCCCACAGTGGTCGTATAGAGGTCAAATAACATGTTATTTATCTTAAAATTATGATAACTGTCTCATGAAATAGCAGGCAACTCGTCGACATTTTATAGGTAGAATAAAAGGTAAGTACTCCCTTATGTCGGCATCAAAAGAGCCATCACGCAAAAGCTCACAGAAATAAGCCGGACTTAAAAAGCTATTATCAACTTAAACTTTTGAGTCATAATTACCAGGCTTTCATAACGCGAAGGTAGATGATAAATGCATCGTAGAAACTGTTGAGAGATAACTTTGAAACTATCATGGTTTTCAACATAATTTTCAGCTAAAACGGGATATTTACTATGATATGTGGGTTTTTGTGCTTCCCGATATTTCGGCACAATTGTATGCCCCATGATCAAGAGATAAACTCACATATCATGCAAAATATTCCATTTTGAGTGAAAATTATCATGAGATAATTTAGTATTTAGTACACCCTGACCTATCTTCCATTCAAGCTTCTCTTCACCCATACGTTGTCTGGAAGAATCACATAGCAATAAAGCCGCCCATTGTACAATTTGGGCCAAAGCCCGGCAGATACGCAGATGGTTGCGGGTTCCAATTCCGTCGCGGGACAAATATTTGCATAATCTGCAGGTATTTGTCTCGTGTTACCATGTATAATACTAGCTGTTGCTTGCGACTTCGTTCGCATTTTTTTTTAAAAGGAATTGTAACTTAAATCCTTCCCCAGGATGCAATTTATCTCCTTGCCAAATTTTATTAATAAGTTTCAAACCAATCACACCCAACACCTATTAAAAAGTTTCAATACGAACATTCACATTCCATTACTCCTTTATGAGAGTTATTTTAAAAAATCCTGAAACACGTGGCTGTTTATTTTGCATTTTAAGTATCCAAACCAAGTTTCTAAGAAATCACACCACCCGTTAAATAGTTCCCATACAAACTTTGACACCCCATTTTACCCCTTTGTTAGGGTTATTTTGAAAAATCCTGAAATACGTGTCCATTTATTTTGCATTTTATTCATTTTTATCAAGCTTCAATCAAATCGCACCACGCGTTAAAAAGTTTCATAAATTCGTTTTCACCTCTTTTCACCCTTTTAGGGGTTGAATTTTGAAAAATCCTGAAATACGTGTCCATTTATTTTGCATTTTATTCATTTTTATCAAGCTTCAATCAAATCGCACCACGCGTTAAAAAGTTTCATAAATTCGTTTTCACCTCTTTTCGCCCTTTTAGGGGTTGAATTTCAAAAAATCCCGCCTTAATACCTAATAAGGCGGGTTTTTTTATTTTTTTTAGGTTTTGCTATAAAAGGAAGCTACTTTCCAAATTTCAGCTTTCTAGCTTCAGCGGCTTCGGCTCGGCGATGATGAATCAGTCAGTCAGGTTAAGCTCTTTTATAGGTATAGATATAGGTAATAACATAAGAAAAAAAAGTGTACTATAAGTAGTGTTATGAGTCATGTGGTTTTTCTAATACATGTTCTGCTTACTTTGGGGCTAGATGATGCTGTATGAAATGTCCGGCATTATATAATATTACTAGCTGCTTCCCGCGGCTTTGCACGCGTGGTACCTACATAAAAAGTAGCCTATGTCTTTCTGCAAGCTTCCATCAATCTCTATACCAAAATTCATCAAAATCAGTTCAGCGGTTTAGGCGTGAAACCGTAACCAACAGACAGACAGACAGAGTTACTTTCGCATTTATAATATTGGTAAGGACGTAAGGGTTATTTATTCAATTTAGTAAAATAGTATATATATATAGTAAATAATAGTAATATTGTGCGGGTTAAAGGACATGATTAATACCGCCATTCTGGTTCGTTTCTTTATTGAAACAGGTTTTCTTGAACTAGTGGCCGTAGTGGTAGCAACCTTATTAATTTAAGATCGTGGGTTCGAACCTGCTCGTGCTATAGTCGTTTTTTTGTTTTGAAAAATGAGTGCGCAATGTCTCAAACGTTGAAGGAAAACATTGGCCTCAATTCTGTTGGCACCAACTTAACTAATTTTAGCTAAACTTAGGTTTTGACTTTCAAATGAAACTTTGTTATTCTGCTGTTACCAACTTATTCTAATTTAATTTTACCTAATTTAATTAAGCGTTCTATATTTAGTTAGATGGTACCAACCGAATAGGTTTTACAAATGATATGACTAACTAAAATATATTTTAGACAATTCCTTATTTTAGAAATGAACTAACCGAATTGCCACCATTGTGAAGAAATCGGCACACTCTTGAAAAATAAATTTAAAGGTGTGCCAGTATGCTATTGGTTAGTATTTCTTTAAGCGGCGATGGGCTTGTAACCTGTCACGTACGAAACATCTGTGCAGTATGTGGGCATGTGCTCGTATAATGAATGATTGGACGTGTCTTGTCTGTGACATCCAGTTACATTTGTTTTAACACTAACACAACATTATAAATTATTAATTGGTTTTGATATGTTAAATTTTATTTGCCCGTGTATAGTTTATATTAGGTATCTAGTTTTGTTTCATTTTACTTTATTAACAAAGCTGAAATTGTAAAATTGATTTTTTTTGCTGCAAATTAATATTTTGAAAGTCGGATTAAAATATTTGTGTGTACTGACTCACTACTAAAGCAGAGTTTCTTCAAACATACGATTTTAGTATGTGTCGGTATTTTTAAGTGACTTCAAAAATATTAGGCTCATAAAAATATATAAAATAAAAAAATGTGTGAAAGGACTTTTGAATTGGTCCCATAGACATTGAATCAAAATCGGTTTAGAAGTTTGATTTTGAAATCAAAAGATGCTAGAAAAAATATGTCATAGGAATAAACAAAATTTTGTTTTTTGTGACTTTCCAGTAAGGCGATCGCGCTATTTGTCAACGTAATTGCCCTTGAATGGATTCGTTTTGGCAAAGGTTTAGATATGGCTAATCTGAATGTCAAAAAGGTACCGCGCTTAATCGTAGATTTTACCAATCAAACAAATAAATATATCAAAATCAATATATCAAAAAATCAAAATATATATATATGTACCGAGCTACCTAGTATTACTCTATGCACAGACAACCAGGATGTCCTAAATCAAAAACGTTCGTTTGAAAGCACTGTCAAAAAAACGCGAACCCGCAACGTTTCATCAATGTATAATCTAAATAAGAGCTAAATCGTTTCCGTTATAGTGATTAGTGCGGTACGAAGTATGTCAAAAATATCATTTTGACTTTTGTTTAGCTTTGGTTCAACTGTTCAATATTACCGCGGTCGGTTCCCAATTGTGTTTACAAATTTCGAAAAATGATTAAGTGCTAAAAAGCGTAAAATAACTTTATAACAGACTACAAAACAAGGTGCTCTCAATTTGGTTTTATTTTTAACAATGAAGTCGGTTTTCTTTTTAGTTTTTAAAACGTAATTATTTTCTACGAGAACAGAAACTTCTCGTTTAGTTTATAGCTGATGAAAATTACCATAACTTTTCAACAAAGAACCGCGTCTTAAGGATATACTGTTCAGCGGCACGAACTCGTCAGCTAACCAGGGTCAGTCAGTCAGGGTCAGTAACCAGTCAGGGTGCAGCTAACCAGCATGTTATTCTTCCTAGAAGGAAAACTTGAAACAAGCCCGGCTCTGTGCCAGCCGTTATGCACCTGCAACCGAACCGACACCGCATGTACTGATTCATCTATCCTGCGGGTCCTGTCGGCAAGGTCGAGAGTTTACACTAAGGCTTACCTAAGTGCACGAAAGGAGCCTCTGAGGCGCACTTTAATCCTTTCACCACACTGGTTAGAAACACTAGAAACACGATAAAGGATAGACGTGCACAAAGGATAGTGATGAGCAGTAAGGAGATAGTATGATTAAGATTTCGAAACATATGATTAGATAAGACTGATTTTTACATAAAACGTCCGCATAAAAATAATAAATAGACTCATTATGTTATGTATATTTTTCATGAGAATGTATTTTTTTCATTTTTCTCAAGAAAAAACAACTGAATGTATCTATTCAAAATAATGTTATATATGCTCTTTATTACATAAACTATGCCTTTTATAGTTTGCGTACTCAGTATGCTATTTACATATGTACCACATGACTGGTATACTACTTACATGCATTTTTTTGTAAATACATACATTATTATAAGTAGAAACACCTAGGCAAATACCTTGCAGTTCATACAAACGTTTGTCCCGCGGCGGGAATCGAAACCGCAACCTTCTTCGACTCACCAGGACCTTAGCCTACTGTACCACAGAGGTCGTCAAATAAATTGTTGAGTTAATAGCTCAATTTCTATCGCATGATGACTCGAAGTGACCGGCTTAGAATTTCGCTTCATTTTTCGCCTGAAGCCGGACGTGAGAGGTCTAAGATCGACCAAGTGGTTGAAAAGTGAAGTCTTGACCTTTTTCACGATCCCAGGTAAGACCTCTTATACACTCTGTATTGTTTTTGTATATAGATGACACTTCTGTGTGCTGTTCATAGGACAAAGTGAGTACCACTCTAAGAATAAAAACCAAAAGAAAAAGTGCAGACACTTTCAAATTCTGGGTTTTTCTATGTAATATGTAGGTTAAAAAAATATATATAAGTAGTATATCAGTCATGTGGTACCCGTAACACAAGCTCTGCTTACTTTGTGGCCAGATGATGCTGTGTGAAATGTCCGGCATTATTTATTTATTAATTGACTGGCCCGTCTGCTTAGTTGGTAGTAGCTCTGCCTTCTGCGCTGTAGGTTGTTGAGGGTTTGATTCCCTCCCAGGATAAACATTTACGTGATGAACATTATGTGTTTATTCTGTCTGGGTGTTATAAAGTATTATAAATATGTATTTAAACATATATAAGTATTCTATCAGTGATCTAGTCATCGGAATACAAGATCTGCTTAGTTTAGGGCTAGATGGTGTCAAAGTCAAAGTCAAGTCAAAAGATACTTTATTCAATACAATCACAAGGATCACTTTGAAACGTCTTACATACTAGGTGAATTTAGGTGCCAATTCATCCTAACCCAAGCCCGAGAAGAATTGGCAAGAAACTCGTCTTGGTCCTAGCGCTTTTTATATGATCCTATAACTACCTTAACTACGAAATACTAATACAAGAGAGTTTATACATTTCAAGTGTGTCGGTTAACTGTCTGACGGCAGAGCGACATGAGGCCATGCATTCTTATCAATAATATAGTCATCTATATTATAATAAGCTTTCTTCAAAAGACTACCTTTTATGTATGCTTTTATGTATTTTGTGTGTTGTGTGTGTTGTGTGTGTTGTGCACCAATATTTATTTATTATCTAAATTTTCATAATATTCTACCCTTACAGCCTATTAATATTATATACTAGCTTCTGTCCGCCGTTTACATACAGCAAACACAGTTTATCTGCTATTTCAGGTTACAATACCAAGATTCACTCAAATCTGTTCAGCCGTTTGAGCGTGACTAACTAATAAACTAAATGTTATGTGAATGTTTCTTTGTTAGTTCATTTCGGCATAGATATAAATCTAGACCGGGATTAACATATAGACTGCATTTTATCTACTTACACTCACAACCCTCTGGCCCAACCCTTCTTTAACACGGTTAGGCAATTATCAATTCATAAATAATTACGTTTTAAAAACTAAAGAGAAACCGACTTAATTGAATGAAATTTGAGCCTATAATACATTTTAGTGGAAAGTAGATGTATTTTGTATATATATAATATGGGTAGGCCAAATAAACGCACCGCTCCAATGAGTCAGCGAGGTATCGAAGTACATGAAAACATCATCGATGTATACATAGATTTTCGTTGATTTGCAGCTCTACCGATTTTGATAAAATTTATATGGGACCACCTGTAAAGTATACCATTTCAAACAAAAAAAAAATTCCAAATCGGTTCAGCCGTTTTTGAGTAATCGGTGAACATACATAAAAAAAAAAAAAGATTCCGACGAATTGAGAACCTCCTCCTTTTTGATAAAGTCGTTAAAAATAACTCTCATAAAGGAGTAAAATGAGGTGTGAATGTTTGTATGGAAACTTTTTTATGGGTGGTGGGTGTGATTGGTTTGAAATTTATCAATTAAATTTGGTAAGGAGATAAATTGCATCCTGGAGTAGCTACAATTTCTTTCAAAAAAATGCGGTCCATACTTGTGCAATGAAGTCACAATTGTATTGATTAAAATTCTGCTAAGATTACTAAGAATGTTATTTAGTATAAGTAGTTAAGTTTTAATGTATGTTACAGCAATATAATAGCTATAAACCACAATTAAGAAGAGCGATATTCTCCTAATACAGGTATTTTATACTTAAAAGGAGGTATCCAATACTGATAAACTTTGTTACTTAAGTTACAGAAATAAAACATTTTGTATTTGTATTTTGTATTTGTATGACTGAATAAAGCATGCAATAAGACAAGTAAAAAATATTAATTTAGAAGTGCTATGTTCGTTCATGAAATTACAAGCGAAGAATCTCCGCAATAATTCATTTTTCATTTTGTAAAATTGCAATGCCTGTGTCATTATACTCACTATCTCACTACACTATCTCACTCACTATATCACTACACTCACTACACTATCTCACTCACTCATAATTGATATGTCACTATATCAATTTACAGTGCAATAGCAGAGTTGCCAACTTAGCTGACAAGCCGGGAACTTAGCACTTTTAAATTAATATTCTTTTCTTGTTTTATTCAGTAATCTTAGCGGAATTTTAATGAATAAATTGTGGATACACAGGACAAGTATGTACAATTGAATTATAAGTGTATTATGGTGCAATATGATTTGAACGACGAGGAATCACGAGAAAGTTCTAGACGGCCATTCCGCGATGACGTTTAGAATATACAAATGACGATCAACTATTCAACTTGACACTGGGAAAATTGTCATCATTATCACATATGCCATTAAAGAAGAAAGAAAGAAAGACAGGGCAGTCATAGGTGGGTACTATGTCTGTTATCTAAGTTTCACTAACCCAAAACATTCCAAGACACCTCAAGATGCACGCCCTACTTTCGTTCAGTGCGGCCTGGGCACGTACCTACTCCATTTCGAACACGCGAACACAGGAAGGCAGTGCAAGTAACACGAAGTCTTTCAGTCTTACTTAATGCAATTTAAGACGATACCCTGAGCAAATGGCCTTTGTATGTAACAAATTTAGATATTTTGCCACTCGTTAGAGGCTATCTGCTCGTTATGTGATAGAATAATAATTATATATAAAATAAAATGTGTGGTCAGAATAATATACAATAAATATAAAATATATGTGAAACAGTTGAGCTATCTAAGGACTGTTTAAAACGATCTATAGAAAGGTCAACTGATTTAGACCACTGCCAGAGGGAAGCGTTTCCAAGACACTGGCGGCATTGCCACGTTGAATGGCAATGCTAATACGCTGAGCCAGATAGGAACCAGTTCTTGGATCACGCAATGTATCTACCAGACGACGTGAAATCATTTAGAAAACGCAGTGGGCTCCTGTTCCCCACGGGCTCACGGTCTCGACTCCAAAAATCTTCACGTTCAGCCGCCGCACCAGCTCTAACGGAAGTCCCCGACAGATGGGATGCAGCCAGGGTGTTCACGCAAGTAGCATTCCACACTAATGGCCTACCTATTTCCCAAGGGACATGAGTCACCATCACGTCTTTTACCATAATCACGTAACAGACCGTTCGGTTCGAGAACAGCTAGCACGTTGACGCTGGTAAGTGCCCGTCGAGTGACATTGTCAAGACTGGCGTGGCGAGCAATCCTACTGGCGGCCCTAGAACACGATAACCCATAGAGACCAAGCTGGTCGACCGCTGTACCACACTGACACCGATGATGGGCGCAGCACCGTGCACCCAACCGCAGACAAATTGAAACTCGGAATGTTGTAGGGTCTAATAAGGTGCCAATGTTAAGTGATGGTAGTGCTTGTAACCAATGTTCTGACTCCCATTTCGAAACGGATAGGAGACGGGCGCGATCTACAGAGGTTGAGTATGTTTCTAAGAGATGATTCCATGTAATATCACGGCCCGTCCCATTGCCGTTGGGACAAAGGTTCTTGTGGGGGCACAATAAATTACTAGTGCTGCACACGGAATACAAGAACGCTGGTAGGACAACAATTAAAATTTTGCGAACGCCTAAGCCTTAGCTTAGCCTTAGGCTTAGGCGTTCGCAAAATTTCAAGTGTTTTTTTTATTTGACAGGTAGGGAGGCTTGCAGCCATGCCATGTGTGTTCAACATTTTGATTTTGATTTTTTAAATTAGATTTTAAGGTTATCGATAATTCTATTGTTTATTTATATGTTTTTTACCTCCTGTTTTTTAAGTTTTTGTTTAAAATAAATTATTAAACAATAAGATATTCTTATTGTTTAATTATGTAAAAGCTGACTCCTATTGAGCTTAGCGTATTAGCGTTGCCATTTAACGAGTCAATGCCATCAGTGTTTGGGTAAGAAGAGATAATTTTAGTAAGACATTGCCTGTTCAACTTTATTACTCGTTATTTGATATATGTCAAAAAAAACGCGATTGAAACGCAGACAGTACGCGTCAAGCTCAAGGAACAGCCTTAAGACTAAACGCTTTATCTACACAAAAACATATTTCTGCAACGTATACAACCGCCAAATTCTGGCAAAATTATATCAGTACCGCTGCTCAGATATGTGCGCGCTCACCTTAAGACGGTCGTATTATGTAAACCAAACTCAAGATGTTTATTTTACTATCTAGTGGAACTGCGCCACAGCTTGAAAGGTTATTTTCTTACAGACTTTATACCTTTGGGGTGGAATTTTGGGGTATCATTAATATGTAGTATCTCATTAGTAGGTATCATTAATTTCAAGTCAAGTCAAGTCAAGTCAAAAGATACTTTATTTAATACAATCCCAAGGATCACTTTGAAACGTCTTACATACTAGGTGAAATTAGGTGCCAACTCCTCAAAACCCAACCCCGAGAAGAACTGGCAAGAAAATCGTCTTGGTCCTAACACTTTTTTGCATGATCCATCTTATAACTAACTACCTTAAATTTCTAAAATCCTACCTTATATTTCCTAAATTTCTTATTCTTTTCTGGCCTCAGAGCTCAGTTGGTAGTAACTCTGGCTCCTATGAGGTTGCTGGTTCGATACCCATATCGGATACATATGTGCGATGATATGATAAAAGTGCCTTGGAGGCACCTTTCGTGCACTTGGCACATGTATTCAGACTTTCCTAATGCTGTTTTTCTTCACCGCTAAAGTACTGTTTTAGCCTACATACATTTTTCGATCAGAAAAATCCATTGCTGTATAACCAGATTCAAACCCCCGACCGGAGGATCGGAAGACAGGCCTACCACTGGACCACAAGTGTGCTTGATGTTAGTCATGCTGCTGCTGATGATGATGACGACGATGAAGATGATGATGATGATGATACTTACAAATGCTGGCAGCCACGACCCTTCGAAGCGACCCCCTCCATCTCTTGGAAGCTGTTCTCTCGATGCGGTTTCTGTAATTACAACATTACTTCTGATTGGATGCTTCCAAAAACCCTTATTGTACTCGGAATTCACATAAATTCTTGGCTTAGAACTGGGAGTTTTAAGGTTGTAGGTAAACGTAGGTTTGGGCCCCAATTTTGCTACACAATCGTTTCGAAATATATACCTACTGTACTGTACTGTACATACATGTACACGGCGAGTCTGTTTCAGCATACCAAAATGGCTTTCAATGCTCTGCGAGTGCAATATTGCAATATAGTAATGCTTTCGCTGTTGTGGCTGCCGCACTTCTGCAGTGCGTCAGGCATGTTCGCCGATGCTTGAACAGAGACGTTTGACGCCATCTGGCGGAAAAATACTGCCTCACTGCTCAGTCGAGTGCGCGGGAGCAGCAACGGCATTCTGAATGTTATTGCTAACAATTTTGAATGTCATCTGATGTGGCAGCTTACCCAGAGGACAAAATCTCTTTTAGTCAATAAGTAACTCCTAATTTGAAGTTTTACTAACCATCTGGACCTTGTTGTCTTATTAAATAAATATATTATTATATGAGTTAAAAATTAAGATTTAGAAAAAAACAAAACTTCCTGAATTGTACTTTATTGCAATGTAGCAATCAAAAAAAAAAAAAAAAAGCAAAAAAAATGTAGAATCGCTATTAATCGTTATAAACTAGCTGCGGCCAGCGGCTTCGCACTCGTGGTACCTACATAAAAATTAGCCTATCGCATTTTTAAAGACTCACGTTCTTACTTTCTACAAAGTATTAAAAAACATAAATAAAATGATGAATGGAATCGATTAAGTCGTTCTCAAGTTATGGCGTGACCTAGGGAAATAGGGATTCAATTCTTTATATGTATATGACGACCTCTGTGGCTAAGTGGGCCGCAGAGGTCTAAGTGGGCTAAGATCCGGCTGAGACGCAGAAGGTTGCGATCCCGACGTGGGCCAAATGTTTGTACGATCTGCAAGTATTTGTCTCGGGTCTGGTTGTTTCTGTGTAAAATATGTATGTATTAACAAAACGTATATAAGTAGTATATGAGTCATGTGGTACCCATAACACAAGCTATGCTTACTTTGGGGCCAAATGATGCTGTGTGAAATATCCGGGATTATTATTATTATTTATTTATTATAAATCTTCTGTGCGTGTGTGTTGTAATTATACTCATCCTAAACGGCTGGACCGTGGATTCGAGAATGGATTAGATTTATATATATATATATTTTTTTTTTTTAAAACGCGCGGGACAACTAGTTTATATATATAAAACTATCAATAATATATACATGTTTTCGTGGAGATCGCCTTTTGTATTTGTACTAATAATTGTTTTAATTGTTTGTGCCTATAGTAATAATAAGTCAGACCATGGCATGGATTTGGAATGAAATCATAATGGCCGCCCGAACCGCTTAGGATGGGAATATTTTTTTGGCTTACTAGCAAACGTACAACTCGTGTATAATGATCTTGACATAATTACGTTTTAAAAACTAAAAAGAAACTAACTTCATTGAATAAAATTTGAGCCTATAATACATTTTTAGTGGAAAGTAGATGTATTTTGTATATATATAATAGGAGTAGGCCAATGGTAGGCTCCAATGACACAGCGAGGTATCAAAGTACATGAAAACATCATTGATGTATACAATTTTTAGTTTTTCGTTGATTTTTCAGCTCGACCGATTTTGATAAAATTTATATGGGAACACCTGTGAAGTATACCCTTTCAAACAAAAAAATAATTTTCCAATTCGGTCTAACCGTTTTCGAGTAATCGCTGAACATACATAAAAAAAAGAAAAAAAAAAAGATTCCGACGAATTGAGAACCTCCTCCTTTTTGATAAAGTCGGTTAATAAAGTGCATTGAGAACCTGCTCCCTTTTTTGAAGTCGTTTAAAAATTAAAGACGCTCGAATCTCCTAGACTGTAAAGCGCTAGGATATCCTTTCCTTTTAAATTTTCATTTTAAAGCCGCGCAATTGTCATTTTAAAGGTAAGAGTGGTTTACGATATATTCGACTGTATTCTACCCTTAATACTATATTTAATACGATTCAGTAAAGGATTTGAATGTCTATTATTATCTATGTCGAGGACAAAGCATCGTTGCGCCTTCAGAATAACACGGTTTAAGCCCCACGGATTAATATGTCTGTCCGGCTAACTGTTATTAAACCAATGGTTAACAACATCAACATAGCGTATCGCAACATATACCTAGTATCGTATATAATAAATGTCTATCATATAATCACACACTAGGTAATGCATTGTTTAAATAAATAAATAAAATAAAATAAATAAAAAATCCTTTATTGCCACATATTAACTAAAAAAAAACATTATATTATACTCCCCTCGGATAGTTAGAACTATCCGAGGGTAAATTGAACATGCAGCATATATTTTTCCAAATCTATCCTCTTTGCCCTGTGAACTAACTAGCTTAAGTCTATATAATTAAGTATGGATAATTTTATGTGTTTTATTTTTAGTTCATATGTGGCAATAAAGGATTTTGTATTTATTTTATTTTGAACCGACTTTATCAAAAAGGAGGAGGTTCTCAATTCATCGGAAACTTTTTTTTTTTTTATGTATGTTCACCGATTACTCGAAAGCGGCTGAACCGGTTATACTTCGCAGGTGGTCCCATATAATTTTTACGTAACTAAAAATTTTCAGTTATCACAATTTTTCCTTTATCCGGCTATAAGACGTTGCTTCGTACCAAATTTCAAGATTCTGAGTTCACGGGTTTTGATTCCCTTGCGAGTGTTGAAAATTTGCGAAAATTTTCGGCATAAACGGCTGTATTATTTGATTGCGTTAGCTTAATAGTTTGATTTTTTCACAGCTTTAAGGGACAGTAGACCTGAGTATTTGATATAAATTTCAGCTTGATACCTATACCTATTACGTATTTACAAAAAAAGGGTCTTGACAGACAGACAGACGGACGGCAAACGGACGGACAACAAAGTGATCCTATAAGGGTTCCGTTTTTCCTTTCGAGGTAGGGAATCCTAAAAATGCGGACAATCTAGAAACATCTATAATATAATCTATAAAACATCTAAAAATATATATATCATTTATTTTAGAACTGTCATTTGAAAGTGTGAACACTCTAAATATGTTTTAAAATTGTATATATTAATCTTTCACGATCAGAACACATATTGTTTTAGTTAGGAATTAATTACAAAGTGATAAAAACACTTTACCTCTGTGGCGCAGTAGGCTAAGATCCGGCTGAGACGCAGAAGGTTGCGGGCTCGATTCCCGCCGCGGGACAAATGTTTGTATGATCTGCAAGTATTTGTCTAGGGTCTGGGTGTTTCTATGTATAATATGTATGTATTTACAAAAAAAATCGTTTGTTTTCCTAGGCACTGCCGCTTGGCACTACTAGTAGAGTGAAGGACAATTTTACTTTCCTGTGACACTCCTGGTAGTGCTACGGGTAAAAGTACATTTTCCAGTGACACTACACTATTGCCAGTAGTGCCACGGGAAATATTATTTCCCGTGGCACGAGTGAACCTTTTGTGGGTAGTAACACAGTTATGTATCTAGGCAGACGAACTATATTTTTCTAGCGCTTCGGCGGCCGCTGCCGCGGCACGCTCGCACTGCTCGCTCGCCTTGCGCGTTGTTTCCTATAGGTACTCTAACATAACCTAACCAACTGGTTTCGATCTGATTCAACTTTTTCTCCTGACTCTATTCTGTCCAGTCGCTAATTTGTCCAGCTGGGAATCTGTCAAAATGCTCCTGACAGACTTAAACTAGTATTAGTAGTACCATTGTAAAGAGGTAATGAGGTGATCCACGGGAGATTTTATAATATGCGATTAATTACTCAATAAAAATAGCAGTGGTATGGAAAAATTAAAATTTCCCTTCACTCTAATATTAGTGCTAAACGGTAGTGCCTAAGAAAATAAGCCAAAAAAAGTATATAAGCAATATATCAGTCATGTGGTAAAACAAGCTCTGCTTACTTTGAGGCCAGATGATGCTGTGTGAAATGTCCGGGATTTTTATTATTATTATTTAACTACTACAATATTATGACGACTTGTGTGTCGCAGTAGGCCAAGGCCCGGCTGAGATGCAGAAGGTTGCGGGTTCGATTCCCACCGCGGGACAAATGTTTATATGTTCTGCAAGTAATTCTCGGGTCTGACTGTTTTTATGTAGCTATATACAAAAAAACGATATAGGTAGTATATCATGTGGTACTCATAACACAAGCTATGCTTACTTTGGGGTCAGATGATGCTTTGTGAAATATCCGGCATTATTTGTTTATTATTATTATCAAGTATCTTGAAATTATATCTTGTTCCATTATTGATTAGATTTTTCTAGAATTTTCCGTTTAATTAAACAAACACCAAAATACTATGGTTTGCACTTCAATCACGTAAAGCACGTCAATCATACTTTAATTTAGTAAATTTAAAATTTAGACTTTGAGTTTCTTATTCTTACTGTGTCATAACTTATTTCTAACCAGTGTGGTGAATGGATTAAAGTGCGCCTCAGAGTCTCCTTTCGTGCACTTGGCACATGTCTTTAACTTTTAGGTTCTACGACATGCCGGTTTCATCATGATGTTTCCCATCACCGTTTGAGAGTACGACCGGATTCGAACCCAAGACCTTACGATTGGAAGGCCACAACCACTAGACCACCAGTGTTCTCTAATTACTCTATTTTAGGCACTAGTGCAAACAAACAATGATCATTTGTGTTTTACGAAACTTTTTAGTCTAAGGAAAAAACAGAACCAAAGCCATTAGCTAATTCGTTCTATATTAGACCCTCTTAATCTTAGCCTAAGTCTGGCCTAACAAATTGAAACACTAACTCGTCCAAACTTTTTTTACGAGCGATCCCAAATCTCCCAATTTTCCCCAATATTTTACTCCAGATTGACGGGAACATATCGTGTTATATCGATACCTCAGAGACTTCGCTAGCATCGAATACACATCACTAATGTGAAAGTTTTACGCGCAGAAATAGATGAAGATGGAACGGTTAATTTTATTACATGGTAGTTAGGTAACTACCTACCTACAGCTGGATAGTAAAAATTATAGAGCCGTTTCAGAACAACATAAACACAGATCAACAGCATAGGTTTTTTGATAGTATTTAGGTCAGAACTAGAGGATAATTTGGTTAATTTCCGATTGGAATCGAACAGCAGCGGAATTTATACATGTTTTCGTATTCTGCTAAACAACAGCTTAGCTTACGATACGTTTACGAAGTCGCCAACGATCCATCGAATGTTTTCTTTTGTTTGGTTATAGAAATAACAGAATAGATTTTTAGGTAACTATCGAAACGTAATTGCAGCAGAAACGTAGATGGATTGGAATAGATCGGTAACGTTGTAAACATTCCGGTCTTATAATATTTATTTTTCTCGAGTTCATTCCGGTTGTATTAGTAATTTTGGTATTTTTTTAAGAGCTAGAGCCTAGGGTGTGAATAATTAGCTTTGTATAATGTATAAAAGCTTTGTTTCATTGTGGTTTAAGCAAAAATATTCCGCACAATAATTTAATATGAAAGACACCATCACTACATAGTATAAAACAAAATCGCTTCCCGCTGTCTGTCTGTCCCTATGTATGCTTAGATCTTTAAAACTACGCAACGGATTTTGATGCGTTTCTTTTTAATAGATAGAGTAATTCAAGAGGAAGGTTTATATAAGTAGTATATAATAGTTTATAAATAGTATATCAGTCATGTGGTACCCATAACACAGGCTCTGCTTACTTTGGGGCCAGATGATGCTGTGTGAAATGTCCGGTATTATTATTGTTAT
This sequence comes from Lampropteryx suffumata, assembly GCA_948098915.1. Lineage (NCBI taxonomy): Eukaryota > Metazoa > Arthropoda > Insecta > Lepidoptera > Geometridae > Lampropteryx > Lampropteryx suffumata. The sequence goes on along the minus strand of OX402566.1, from coordinate 2,139,532 downwards.
TATTATTATTAAATGTATAATACATGCATAATATAGAAGCGAAACACTGATAATTTCAGAGATTTCTAATGTGGTATCGTAAATAAACTATTTTTTTGCGCTTACATTGCAAACGCTGGCTGAACCCTACGAGATAGATCAAAATAATGTATTATACACCTTAAAAAGGTTTACAAAAAAGACCGCGATGGTATAATGTCTATCTCTTAGGGATAACCATTTTTTGTTATATTTTCAATGCAATAACGTAAATTTTTTTTTTAAATTTGAATAATGGGCTTGATAGATATTAAAGTTACCCGAAAATAAATATATCCGTTCCATCTTGACGATAATCTTCGTAGAAAACGGTCAGAAAAGTGTTTTGTATATAAGAACTTTGTATTGTATAGCGAAGAAAACTTAGACTATTTAAAAAATGGCTTCCGTAACGTAGCGTTGTAGCGAAAGGAAAGTCCAGATAATCTGGACTTTATTATTAATTTCAAGTTAGTTGTAGTCAATACGTACGTTGAACCAATATACGCTAACCTCTAAAATTATAAGTATGTCTTTATAAGTATCTATTATATTATGCATGTATTATATATATAAACCTTCCTCTTGAATCACTCTATCTATTAAAAAAACCCACATCATAATCCGTTGCGTAGTTTTGAAGATCTAAGCATACATAAGTAAAGACAGAGGAAAGCGACTTTGTTTTATACTATTTATTAGTGACAATCACAATGATCATTTTGAAATGTCTTATATTCATTCAATATTGGTGACAATCTCTCCTAAGACAAGTTCGAGGAGAATGAGGCAAGGACTCGACTCATTCTCGGGTTTTTAGTATTTTTAACTGATTAAAAAAAATGTCATAGTTAACGCTTTTATCTTATAGTGTCGCCTATATGTCAGTCTGACTGTTCATCTCTATTAGTTAGTTTGTCTGTCAGTCTTATCGTGATCACATTTACATTGCAATGCTTGTTAGTGGTCTCTATAAGAAAGTGAAATAAAAAATATATGTGTGTACACGTGGCAGAAGTGAAACCCTCAAGAAACAAACGTATAATACGTACACGTATACAAAACACCACGGTTGTTGTGATGCCTTTTCACAAACTTTGTACTACGCATGCGCGCACAAACACATAATAATAAACACGTATAATGCTTCCTATCTCATTTTCTCTCACGTTAAATTTTATGAATTTATGTGTCTGTCTCTTTTTACTGTCGTCTTTTCGTTTCATCGACTTTCAAATCACAACGATGCTAAAGAAGTTTTCACTTTAAATAAAAAAAATCTAAATATGTACTTTCTCTTTGTAAAATGGGGTTGTTTGTTTTGTTTCTCTTATTATATTATATTTTGTTGCATATTTTATATATAATATATAGCAGATTTCTTAAACAGTATTTGGATGTACAGAGTGCCCCCTCCTGCCCTCTACCGGCTAAACTGCTGTACGGGTAACGTTTTTAAAGTTTTAACATATATGTATACATACATATATGCAAAACTTATAAGCAAACTGCAATCTAATCTTATGTAATCTTAACCAGTTAGAAACAGATTTTAGCGTAAAATTGCATACATGTAAAAATAAATTGCATCTTAATTTAGCGAAGTTGCAGCTATTTATTAACTGACTTAATAATATTTTTTTCCTTTGTATACTCGTATATTCCTTTGATAATATATTGAGTTTTTAAGAACCCCGGCTTTAGCAGCACTTAGCTCCGGGGCATCTGGAAGGATAATCTCTTGTATTTTATGAAGCCCTGGTACTTTGAGTATAATTTGAAATGCTTGATAGTGTACTTTGCCTCCATTTCAGTTTAATTTAGGCAAAGGAATATTTAATCTGGTAACCAATGGATGGGTGACCGCTAGTGGTATTTATAAATTAATGTTCCTATGCTTCGAACCTTACAAACGTCGGATATTTATTTCGGTTTAGCTATAGCAACATATTTTTTAGCAAATTTTAACTCTTGTTATTAGGTGATTGATTTTCGTAAAAGGCCCTAAAAGAAACATAATATAATTATTCTAAAAATGTGAGGTCTCTAGGGCTTACGGTTGATTGTACATTAATAATCAGTCAGTTATAATTATTTTGTCTGATTCAAATTTTTAAATCAGTTATTTAGTTATTGGTAGATCTAAATCAGTTATCTATAGATCGTTTTAAACGGTTCTTGGATAGCAATATTGTATTTTTTATTATCCTTATATGCAATATTTTTATTAAAAAGCTGTGAGCATTGAATTTTTTTCCTTCGAAAGGAAACCCACGGAAGGCGATAATAACCATTATATTACAGTACGCAGTTTAATACGCACCCTTCCGTAATACGGGTCGATCTGGGCTGGCCAGAGCTTTAATATTTTCTTAGTCTTATGATTGCCTGGTACAAAATGTTTTACAGGACAGTCGATAAGTAAAGTGCTTTGGCTAATAAAATAGTTATTTTAAACATGAACGATTGGAGAAAGAAAGGGAGGCCTTTGCCCTGCAGTGGGACGTCATGAGCTCTTAATAATTAATAATAATAAAATAAATAAATAATGCCGGACATTTCGCACAGCATTATCTAGCCCCAAAGTTAGCAGAGCTTGTGTTATGAGAACCACATGACCACATATTTTTCGTATATCCATACATTGTAAAACACCCAAACTGAGAAATATATTTTCAGATCAAACAAACATTAGTCCCGCGGCGGGAATCGAACCCGCAACTTTCTGCATATCAGGTGGGACTTCGCCCACTGTGTCACAGAGGTCATTTTTTATTAATTTATTATTCTCAGAATGAAGCTAGTCATTATAAATTATAATAATAAATAAAATAATGCGATAGTTTGAGTGGATGTTTCGATGTTTGTATGTTTTTATCTTATTTGTTTTTGGCTCAATCATAACAAAACGGCTTAAAGGATTTATTTGAAACTTAGTATATAATGTCTATGACCGTGAATGAGATATAGACTACTCTGTAGCCTGAGAATACTCTACTCACGGATTATACTATACTCGTAAACCTAAATAAACCACGCACCGAAAAGATAAATATTTTCCGTTCTGTTGTATCACGCGTGCGAAGCCGCGGGAGTTAGCTAGTTATATTATAAACTAGTCAGTAGTCACTCACCCCGTCTTCGCACGAGTGCAATAGTTCTCAATGTCAAAGATATCATTTCACCTTATTTACTTTCATCGGCAAAAATTTGATGCCTTTGGTTATTATTGCATTTTTGTTAAGATCTCTAATATAAAAAAAAACAGACTATGTTACGCGCTGGTAATGTAGCTTTCTTTCTTCATATGTAGGTGGAGTAAGTTATTTCGAAAAAAAATATACAAAAAAAACTTATTTTTCTGTTTTTAATATTAATTATATTATAAAAAAGGTGTGAATGAACTGAATTGAATTAAATAAAATTTGTGATCTGTATTAAACCGTAGGTATTAAAAAAAATCTGTGCGTCTCGAGACGCCCGACAGATATGATAACTTAGACTAATCTAACTAGCACTGTGGGTTAGAGTGAGAGAGGAGGAGTTTGCCTACCGCTGCCGTATGCGCGAGAGAAAGGGAAGCCAGACAGACTGGCGCCATAACGCGTTACGTAACAATGCGATTCACCCTCCTATAAGAAGTTATCACTTCAAAACTTATTGCAGTGCGAAAAGTTTTTTATTAAGGAAGTGCCAGACGAGATAGAGTTACGAAATAGCAAGAGAGGTAGGTAGCTTTGTAGGTAAATAAAATGTTAGGCACAGAGCGCTTGTGCGAGCTAAATTGAACTTTGTTACGTCATAGCAAGAGTTGCTTATATAAACGTTTACGTTGAGTCAACCTTTCTGTACTAATAAGTATTCTGTGGTTGTGGTAAAACTCTTTGGTCCTCTTTTGGTCCTGTTTTGTTAAATACCTTTTAATTTTCACTCGCAGTGCTGCCTTATAATGATTCCTCTTTATAAAAGTATCAAAGACATACCTCTCTTTCCACCATTCCGTTTGAGAGACACAGTTTAGAGGGATAAGGTACGGAGGAATCCTCTAATAATGTTCTTAATGGTGCTGCCACACTGCTGTTAAGAATGTTTACAAACATTTTAAAACACTAATACAGAAATATCAGCCTTTAGGAATTCCACTGCTGGACATAGGCCTCCCCAATTGATTTCCAGGAAGATCGATTTTGAGCCCTCTCCATCCACCGACTTCCTGCGATCTATACAATGTCGTCAGTCCATCGGGAGCGGAGTCGCCCTACGCTTCGATTTCCTGTCCTTAGTTGCCATTCGAGAAATTTTACTCTAATTCTGCGATCTATATGGCCTGCCCATTGCTACTAAAACTTGCAAATTTTGAGTGCTGTGTCGATGACTTTGGTTCTTCTACTGATTTTCTCGTTGCGGATGTTATCTCGTAGTGAAACACCCAACATAGCTCTCTCAATAGCTCGTTGCGCGACTCTAAGCTTGTGTATGAGGCCAATAGTTAGCACTAATAGTAACACATCTACTAACAAATGTTAGGAATTCTTACATTCTGTCACGAATTGTTAGAAGTTATGAGTGCTTGCTCTTACAGTGATGGAAAATGTTCACAACCATTTATAACATTTGAAAACGTGACATCGGCTTGCAGTTTGGATTTACGTTCCGAGGCGTCTACACAAAAATGGAAGAAGATTTGTTAATATTAGCTTTTTTTCGATAAAAAAAAAGCGCTGTATCTGGATGCGCCAAACACTAAGAGCTAGACAAAAGTATAGTGCCACAGATTATATCAAATTTGGGATTTGACAGTTGCCTAATAGTTTTTTTTTTAAATGAAAAGTTCTAAATTTGAATATCTACAACAATTTTTTTAGAAATGTTTTATAACATTGTGATAAAACGTTTGTTAGATAATATTAAGTAATGTTTGTAAACAGTTTTAAACACCAGTGTGGCAGCATAGAAATACGATAGAAAGAGAGGGACCATGTAGGTATATAATAATGTGAGATAATAATATTTGCGAGCTGAGTTGAACTTTGTTGCGTTGACGCAAGAGTCGCTATTCGTACAAACATTTTCGTGAAGACAACATTCTTCACATGTACTAATAAGTTTTATTCTTAAACTAGGTATGTATGTATTAAAAAACTATATACCTACGATACAGTCTTAATCAGATCTGACATGATAAATTACATTTAAAACAAAATTTTGTCGTAAAGTCGGTTTACGCACAATAATTTTACGTGATAACGTCATAAGAAAACATTGATGAAAAATTGCAAACATTAAACCAATTAAGATGCATCACAAGCCAAACGGTTAGGCCGATCGTGCCTCTCTATCGCTTGTTCCGCGCTCTCGCTTGCACGGTCAGCTCAGGCGGAACATGACAATTATTCGTGCGTGCAACTGGAGTTCATCGATTATAAGACGATATAACGTCAAAAAATTACAGATGCTTCGAAAAAGAGAAGCAGAAGAAGGTGATACCTAAGACCTTGACAGGCGTCTAATAATTAAATCATTACCGCTTTCACGTCGGCTGTACGTTCGCGTGATGCTTGCATTATTTACAAACTAGCTGGTGACGTGTAAGCACGAGTTGTTCCACGTTAGTTATAGCCTTTGAGAAGCAGTCAACGTTATATGACTGTCGTTATAGTAATCTAATATCTTTAAACGAGCAATTCTAGTATATATATCTACTATATATTTGTTATTTGACAAATATATAGTAGCCCACTCACTCATTCATCACGAAATCTCAGAAACCACGAAACGGATTGGAATTATATTTGGTATGCAGCTTCCTCTAGGGCCGTAGGTGCTCGCTAAGAAAGATTTTCAAGAAAATCACTCAGGATCTTTGTCAAACCGCGAAAACCGCGATTATGCTTTGTCATTTTTCCGAAACATTTATTGGTAAAATTTTTATCTTGCTACTTTTTATCTACCACGCGGGTAAAACCGCAGGATACAGCGAGTGTATATATATAATCTGAATCTCGGAAACGCCTCCACGGATTTTTATGAATTTAGTATGCAGTAAGTAGTAGGGGGTTTTGGGGGCGTTAAATCGATATAACTAGGTTTCATTTTTAGAAAACGTCATATTATCCGTGTTTTATACTGAGCAAAGCTCGGTCATCCAGGTACTAAAAATATTAATTGCACTTATGTTGTTACAGTAAGATGATGATACATTGTTTTAGTCTCAAACATAAACCCTGTTAGAGCACCGAAATACTTAACTAGGGGCGCTATAACTTTATTAACTAATTAACTACTCTCTTAAGTAATAATATAAATAATAGGTTGGGGAAAAAGTTTCTTTGCATTTTTTAAGAAAATTCAAAACATTTTTAATTTAGTTTATTTACATTTTACTAAAGTATGTAGGTACCATTTTGTTCGATAACTTTTTGCCATCTTGTAGGTAGGGACATGATCCCATTGCTATAGGAATTTTGGGACTTCTGATCAAAATACCGCGACAAGTGGTTTTAGCAGTCCTCTCGTGATGTTAACCTGACACTGCCTAAAGAATTCTGAAGAGACCGAAACAGGTGGAAATCTGAAGGTGCAAGGTCAGAACTATACGGCGGATGCATTAACACCTCCCAGCCAAACTCTCTTAATTTTTGCTGAGTTGCTAAAGATGTGTGAGGTCTAGCGTTATCATGATGAAAAACCACACATCTTCTGTTGATTAATTCCGGCCGCTTTCACTCAACTTCTTGCTTTAATCTCATCAGTTGTTCGCAGTAGAGTACAGAATCGATGGTCCTGCCTGGTGGTAACAGCTCATAATGAATAATGCCCTTCCAATCCCACCACACACACAGCATCACCTTGTTGCGAGTTAACCCGGGTTTTGCCACAGTCTGTGAAGCCTGACCGGCCTTTGACCACGACCTTTTTCGCACGTTCTTGTCGTACGTGATCCACTTTTCATCACCAGTTATGAGCTTCTTCAAAAATTGTTCGGTTTCATTACGTCGTAATAAAGAATCACAAATGAGTACACGGTTCATTAGGTTTCTTTCAGTGAGCTCGTGAGGTACCCAAATATCGAGCTTTTATGAGTACCTAGTTTTTTCAAATGCATCAAAACTGTTTTGTGGTCAATTCCTAGTTCTTCAGCTACGTCGTAACTACTGATATGCCGATCTTGCTCCACTTTTTCAAAAATGGCATCCATTTTATCCGTAATAGGGCGACCAGAGCGACGTGCATCTTCAAATTGACATCAAAATTTTCGGATTGAAAACGCTTAAACCAAATTTATGCTACTCTCACAGACACTGCACTAGGTCCATAACATCGCAAATTTTTCCGAGGCTTGCGTTGCATTTTTACCTTTTTTGTAGTAAAATTTTAAAATGTATCGAATTTCTTCATTAGATTCACTCATCTTGACAGTACGAAAAACATATAAAAATCACACATATTCTTAATTTGAATTTAGAATTATGTTCTTTAAAATTTAAACTTTTAATGATACCAAAACCAGCCAGATAAAAATAGAAAAGCCAATGAGATTTTATTACAAGTTCATACATACTATAATGCGAAAATAATTTTTCCCCAACCTAATAGGTACTACAATTTATCACCTAAACCAATCATAGTGATTTTTATAATATTTCTTAAACATACGATGGAGATATCAATATCATCATCATATCAGCCTTTAAGAAGTCCACTGCTGGACATAGGCCTCCCCAATTGATTTCCAGGAAGAACGCTTTTGAGCCCTCTCCATCCACCGACTTCTTGCGATCTATAATGTAGTCAGTCCATCGTGTGGGGGGTCGTCCTACGCTTCGTTTTCAGGAAAAAAAAGCGTAGGACGACCCCCCTTGATCGCGAATGGCGACCAAGGACAGGTCCTTGGTCGCCATTGGAGAACTTTTACTCCCCAGGTTATCAGTACTTCAAGCTATAAAGGCCTGCCCATTGCCACTTCAACTTACGAATTTCGAGTGCCATGTCGTTCTTCTACGGATTTCCTCGTTGCGGATTTTATCACGTATTGAAACACACAACATAGCTCTCTCCATAGCACGTTGCGCGATTCTAAGCTTGTGTATGAGACCAATAGTTAGCGACCACGTCTCAGTTCCATGTCATCACTGGCAACACGCACTGATAGCACGCACAGACTATAGACTTTCGTATTGAGGCTCCGCGGTATCTGCGACGAGATAATGTTTCAATAATGTATCTTATAATAATTAAAAACGAATATAACTAAGTATAATTAACAGATTACAATATTAATGTAAATAAAGAATCTAAGAGTCCAAGAATTATAAAGGTGCACTGTATTAGTCGGTGCGGAAACGGCTCAAGCTTAACAGACAAAACTTGATTTTCACGGAATAAGACGTCAATTCGACGACCTCTGTGGCGCATTGGGTCGATGCCCGCCTGAGACGCAGAAGGGTTCGATTCCCGCTGCGGAGCAAATGTATTTATGGTCTGCAATTATTTGAGTCGGGTCTGGGTGTTTTTGCATGTTTAATATCTATATATTTAAATAAAAAGAAGTATAAATTATATATATTTTTTTCCCTTTAATACAAGCTCTACTTTGGGTCTTTGAGCATTTTGTACAGCATTCTTTTTTTAACCGACTTTATCAAAAACCGTATCACAGAGCACCGAAAAACGGATCAAATTTAATATTGTTAAACAACTTGTTCTTGTTCAATAAGTTAACAATAAATTTCTCAATTTCAATCTGTCGACTGTCTAACTCCATGCAGATTGGATCAACGTTTCGAAAATCGTCGAAAGAATAAACATACAAAGCCAATTTTCTCAAAGTACAATTGGGAGACCTTCGCTCGCTTCACTTGCTCGATTGACAAATTATACGGTAGGTTATCGAGCATCATAATATATTAATTATTTTATTTTATTTCTTCACACTTTTTAACAAAATTAAACAATGACCTTATTTAAATTAATTTATTGATTTGTTTACAGAAGTGTATAGAATAATATAAAATACATGTAAAATAGTTGAGCTATCTAAGGACCGCTTAAAGCGATCTATAGATAGCTCAACTGATCCAAATCACTCCCAGAGGGCAGCGTTCCCGAAGCACTGGCGGCATTGCCACGTTGAATGGCAATGCTAATACGCTGATCCAGAGGAGCCTGCCCTTGGGTCACGCAATATGTCTACAAGACGCCGTGAAATAATTTTGATTTGTTTATTTTTTATTATATATTTTTTCACAGTTTTTCTTTCGTGTTTTTATCATAATCAGGGATTGTTTTGCGTTTGTGCGGATATTCTTGTTAGGCCCTGTCTGAAAACCAGCGCTGTTTCCCACGAATTTGTGAAGGTGCAATTATGCTGAGACTGGACCTCCTTGGGCCCCAACATATTATGGGGGGCCAAATAGGCCAAATATGGGGCTAATTAGTACATAACTATACCAATTTACTTATTATTAATTTTTTTCCTACTCTTTTTTTCTGTTTTGCTATATCTATAAGTTATTTTTATTGTGTTCTCTGTGTATTGTGTATCAAATAAACAAATTATATTCTCTATTCTATTCTAGCGGTTGTGCAATACCGTTCGCCGTTTTCAGAAAACCAAGGCTTAAATACATGTTACTCTATTTTTAAGGCGGTTTACGTTTTATGTGTAGTTATATAAAAGTTTGATAGACCTTCCGAACGAAGCGAAGAAAATTACACAAAGAACAATGTTTAACAATACAATACATTGCTGGCATTTGTTTCCCCAGACTAGCTAAAACTTCCTTAAATATAAACGTCCTTAATTTCTTTCCACCTAAGTTCAAATTAGAGTAACAGAGTAATAAATAATTATTCTATTCTATTCTATTTTATAATGACAGTTTTAAAATTAGTTACAAATTGTCATATTGTTCTATTATATTATATCAAAGAATATGGCGCCATCTTTTTCTTCGTAAATAATAATAAAAATAAATAATGCTGGACATTTTACACAACATCATCTGGTCCCAAAGTAAGCAGAACTTGTGTAATGGGTACCACATAACTGATATACTACTTCTATACTTTTTTATTTACAATATATAACATAAATATATTGTTTGGACAAATATTTAATAAAATTCCTGCCGAAATAAAGGACTTGCCAATAAGGCTTTTTGTAAAAAAAAAAATTGTGGCTTTATGACAGAACTTTTTATACTGTTAACGAATTTCTTGGAAACTAATGAATATAATGGATTAATGCTAAAATAGATGATTACTATAATTTAATGTAATTATATAGTATTATTATTGAATGTTTTTGAAAACATTTTTTTTTTAAATTACAATTACATTGTCTTAACAGTACGAACACCAAATATACAACGGAATCACATAGCACATAAATAATGTGTAGCAGCATCTGACAACTTCAACAAACTAGAGATAAATATATAAATATATCAATATCATCAGATTAACATAAAAATTTGCATGCCAATGTTCTTTGCTGTAATATGTGAACCTACTGTAACTGTACTACTGCTACTACTACTACTACTACTGTACTGACTCAATATCTGTTACCTACCATATTTCTTGCAAATTAATTATTTCTCTTTCTATGCATATTATACATAGAAACATCCAGACCCGACACAAATGCTTTTGTCCCGCAGTTGGAATCGAACCCGAAACCATTTGCGTCTCAGGCGGTATTCGCCTACTGCAGTGGTCACACACAGAGGTCATCATAATATAATAATCATAATAATTTATTAATTCAGATGACATAGATCCATAGTGGGTTAGAAAAAATCTTAGGGTTAAGTTAGTCGACAGGCAGATTCCATTTAATTTAAATGAACATAGATTATTGTTTAGTCAGTACCCCAATACATTACCTGAATAGAGGACGATCGCACTTGTCCGCTATTGCCATCAAGATAGTGTTGGTACACGCGCGAAAAGATTAAAATGTGCAGAAGCCCTTTTGTGCATTTGGCACATGTCTTCAAATTTTCGAGGTTCTACGACATACCGGTTTCCTTACAATGTTTTCCGTCACCGAATATAAGTACTAGTACAGAGCACGTAAAAGCATGGTACAGCAATATCCATTGATACACGATCGAATTCAAACTCATGATCTTACGATCGGAAGACAGGGCAACTACCACTGGACTATAAGTGCTCGACACTGATTTTCATCAAAATTTTTAGAGCCACTACAGAAATCTTATCTAAGCAAAGGAATCTTTGTACCTTCAATTATATTATATTCGTTCATACGTGGGTAGAAGGATAACAAGATACCATCTGTTCCTTACAGATAGATGGCGTTCAAAGGTCAGTGCGTAGGAAGATACCAGTAGGCTGATAAATACAGTGACCCATTGTATAAGTCGCATCATCGGCTTTATCAACATAATAATAAGATAGATCCTCCTCGGTTGTTTAAAATTTGTCGGCAACGATTCTGCATGGAGTCAATTAGGTTATTGATTTCCTCCTGGGGCAATTGGTCCCAGTGGAACTTAGCAAGTTTTTTTTAGCTGTTCTTCCGTTAAAAGCCTATCAAGATCTTTCAGGCCTCATCTCTGGAGCATATCCCACACATGCTCAATCGGATTCATTTCAGGCGATTGAGCTGGCCATGTCAAAACTCGTATATTTTCGCCCTGTAGCCATTCTTGAGTCAGTCTCGCTGTGTGCGGACGGGCATTGTCTGACTATTGTACTTCATATTTTGTGATTTATTTTTATGTATGTAAATTAAAAGCTCTGTAGATGGTTTTTAATGTTTATGATAATTTCATGTATATTCTGAACATATAGTACATGAAATAAGGATTTAATTTTAAGTTTAATTTTTATAATTAGCGATTCTTGCAATGACGCAACAAAGTGCAATCCAGCTTGCACAAGCGCTTAGTGCCTAACATTATATTTACCTACATAATGCTTCTCTGCTTATTTATAGTCCAATCCATACAAAGTTGCCTGGCAGAGATCGCTGTTCGCGATGACGCTGTTAAAAAGACTTATCTATATATCTATCTCTTTCTATCCTGTAACTTTATCTCGTCTATATGAATTAACCAAACCCAGGCTGGATGCGTCAATCCTAAAGTGCGGAGTACGCCTAGCCTAGTTTGAGGATAGATAGTGTATTATATATCAATAAATATATATATTATATATCAATATATATATCAATAATAATTCACAAAAGATTGTCTATCAATATTTATTGACCGAAGCGCGAGTGATTGTCTCCGTTCCAGCTGTAGAATTGCTTTCGTATATCTGTCCGAACGGCGTCCGGCCGGAGTCTGTCCGGATGTTCTCCTCTACAGGTGGCATTTCTCTACCCATTCTCGTGAAATTTTGTGGGCAGGTTCCATAGCTATAAGTATAGATTTTTGGCCATTGAAAACGTAAAAAAAAAATATTTTTGTCATTGCAAAAAATGTTCGCGAGGTTTACAGCTCTTTGAGCCACTAGCTTTTACATAGATACATGTGTCCTATAGCACTACTGATGTTGCTAGGGAGTTATGTCAAGGGGTATAAACGGTGTAAAATATATTCCGAATTTTCGTAAAAGCCTTCTTTGAGAGGCTGTTGAAATAGATTGGATTGGAGCGACACCCCGTGGAGCGATAACAACCCTTCTTAAACATTGCTCTTATAGACTAGTGGCTTAAACGTAAGAGGTGCTGGTTTGAATCCCGGGCTTGCGTGGTTTGCAAACATTTAATACAATGGAAATAATTATGTAATTATTCAAGATTACTGGCAATCGTGTACGCTAGAATTTTAAATAAAGTAGCTTTGATCCTCTCATCACATTGACTCGAAATAACCAGTGACAGTATGAAGAAGAAGAAGAAGAAAATGTAGGTTTACTTAGATTAAAAACTGTACAGTGATTCTATTTTTTAGTCAGATTAATTGAAACTTCGTAAAATACGAATGATCATATGTTACTTGCATCAATGCTGGGCCAAGTTAGTGTCATTGTGAAATTACAGCTCTATAATAAGTTAATATTTACTTTTTGGACGTCTCAATGGATTTTCCTAGGATTTTACTTATAATTTAAAATATACCGAGTTAATTGAAAAAAATTGTGCCCATACAAAAATTTGAGATGCAATTTTTTTATATATATTATTCATGTATTTTTGTATTATTCCTCTTGAATACATTACTCAATATAAAAGTCTAATATAAAATTACGTACCATATTTATTCACCCTTAAGTATGGTATTTTTTTTTAAATTTAAATGGGACCTAACGGGAAGTATACCCCTCCAAAGAAATGAAAATTTTACAAATCCGTTCATATATGACGGGGTTCTGAGGTAACATGAAAAAATGGAAACTCCCCTTTTTAGGGTTCCGTAGCCAAATGGCAAAAAACAGAACCCTTATAGATTCGTCATGTCTGTCTGTCTGTCTGTCCATCCGTATGTCACAGCCACTTTTTTTCCGAAACTATAAGAACTATACTGTTGAAACTTGATTTGGGGTTCCCCATACTTAGATCTGAAATTCAAAATTTTTTTTTTCATCAAACCCACGTGTGGGTTTTGCTTTGCATGTATTTTGCATGTATTATACATATAAACCTTCCTCTTGAATTACTCTATCTATTAAAAAAAATACGGGTTGCACTCCGGGAGTGCCGACAGAAGTGAAAACTTATATTGGCGCGTTAGTGTTTAGTAATAAATCACTTCAAAGGTATATTCTGTGGATAGGTCTTCAAAAATGATATTGAGGTTTCAAATATAATTTTTTTCTAAACTGAATATTTTGCGCGAGAGACACTTCCAAAGTGGTAAAATGTGTGTCGTCGTCGTCCCCTGTAACTTCTAAAATAAGAGAATGATATAACTAAAAAAATATATGATTACCATGCAAACTTCCACCGAAAAATGGTTTGAACGAGATCTAAGTCAGTAGTAAGTAAGTCGTTTTTTTTAATACGTTATGACGTATTAAATCGTAAACCGCAATTTACCTTTCATTCAATCAACTCAAATATAAAAATAAAAAAAAACATTTAATTTCATAAACATAAACCTTATGCATAAACTGTGAACTAATAGTAAATCTGTAAGTAAATAATAATTATAATTATAATTATAATTCGCGCGGGGCGTGGCTTGATCGGTATTGCCCAGATGTACAAACAAAACTTTCATGGAGTTCATAAACAAAAATGTTTTTTGCTACAACAATATGCCAACATTACTTTTTGGAGACTTCAACGAAGATTTTTTAGAAGACAATTGTATACTGTCATTCATGCAGAACGCTAGATACAGGACGTTATTACCACCTTGTCCAACTACGCGAGGAGGCACACAAATTGATAATATTTTTTTAAATATTACTTGTCAAACTGGAATATATATATTAGCTTGTTTAGCTATCACAAGCCTATATGGGCTCGCATATAGTTAGATCTAAATCCCATCATTTAGGTACCTAATTATAATGTTTATTTATCAATAACTTAATTTAAAAAATACACTTTTATTTAAACATCGATCAAAGTTACAACTGCGAGAACTTATATTATGTTACTTGCTGGTACGGAACCCTTCATGGGCGAGTCCGACTCGCACTTGGCCGCTTTTTTTGAAGTGTGATTGACGTGTCTTACGTCAATTACACGTTAAATTTGTGTTTTTCTTCAAATAAAGCTAGAGTTATTGACACGAGTTTGGAATAATTTTGTGTTTCTAAGCGATTCGAGCAAAAATAATCAGTGTAAATATTTTATATAAAAGTTTTTTTTTATATAATAACCATAGACGAACGAAACATATGGCGTCCTAATAATAAACACTTGACATTGGTAAAATTATGCCATTTTAGAAAGAAGAACAGAACAGTAGAGTTATCTAAAAATACATTTAAAAACGATCCAAAGATAGCTCAATATGGTTCAATTTGAATAAAATATCTACGGACGCTTTCCCTCTAATAATATAATGATATCAAAGTGAATTACCATCTGTGCTACAATAATGTCAGACCTTGTTAAAATATTATACTAACAAAGAGTACAATGGTAGCATTTGCTGTATTTTTTCCACCGGAAATTGTGATTGACCTAGTCATAGAATTCTCTGTAATCAGGATAACAAGAATCCCATTTCACTTTTCTTATAGAATCCTGAACAGATCCTGAGGGTCTCAATGGGCCCATTTATACCCTCCCTAAATACACCCAATCGCAAGCCGCGTACGGTGCCTCATCCTCGCTAATGAAGATTTATTACATCCTCCTGGATTATGCTTCCCTGGTACTTTGATCCTAGCTTACAATGCTTTTTTTAACTTATTAGTAGGTTCTTGGTTTTTAACTACAAGCTTCTGTCAGCGGTTTTGCACGTGATACCTACATAAAGAGTAGCCGATACAATCTATTTTCTTACCAAATAGCATTAAAATCCGTTCAGCCGTTTAGCCGTGAAAGTAACAAACAGAGACACGCGAAGTTACAATATTAGTAAGTACAAGATGCTGCCCGCGGCTTCGCACGCGTGGTACCTACTTTTTAGTTTTGAAACTACCGAAATACAGTAAAAAAAGCTTCAATAAACATACAACAAACAAGAAAAAACTGACGAACTTATGCCAAGGAATCCAGTTTTTCGAAAATCCAGTTGTCCAAAACATAAAAAAATATTTTTGACACAACGACACGCACAACACTTCATCTCCACTAATGAAGAATAATGTCCGGTACGGTTATATCCTCTCGGCTTATGTTATCCTGGTATGCTCTGGAATTATAAGTTATGTTTATGGAAGCGAAACTTACGTTCCCTTATCCATCCAACAAATATTATAAATGTGTAAGAGATCCAGATTCTAAAGTATCCTTATAATGACCAGAATATCATATTACTGAAGCAACTAATACGAAACAAGTTTATTAAGTTGGTTTAAATTTATTATAATTACATACTTAGCTAATAAAATTTAATTAGAATTAAATTCATTTATTATATTAGACAACGTAATTAAGTCCATTTATTGTTAGTAAGTTTTCTTAAAAACTATGCTAATTTACAAGAAAAGCACAATACATCAAAAAATATAAGGAAGGTTAAAGGACCCTTACTCGTGCCCCGATCGAACTGTCTCAGGTTGACTTTTTACTTGATCAGGACCCGAATACAGGCCTTCATTACTGGCAGGTCGTAGCGATCTGGAATGTGTCATGGGTCTTTCCTGGTCTATCTAGTGACTGTCTGCGTGTTTATATCAGATACCTAGTCTCTGATTATAGAAGGACAGACAAACAGACAGACAGATAGACAAACATGGTGAAACTCTGAAGGTTCCTTGTGGACTTTGAAACCCTAAAATTGGTAAAGGTTTTTAACGGTACATTTATCATCATCATCATATCAGCCTTTAAAAAGTCCACTGCTGAACACAGGCCTCCCCAATAGGTTTCCAGGAAGAACGATTTTGAGTCCTCTCCATCCACCTGCATTTGGACATTTGCACTTCCAGCAATCTACCGTACATTAACTAAATGTTATTATGAGATATATTTATAGTCTAGAAGTAAACCGGAGTGAGTTATCGATTCTAAAACCTCAAAGCTACCTACAGTTGGAGGGATTGACGTGGCTGGATGTGTTATGACGCATTGTGCATGCAAAGTAGGGTGTGGTCACAGTATGCTCGGCAAGCGACAGTCAAAAGAGGCTGTTGGTATAAAATACGGTGTTTCCTACCTACATTGCATGAAAAAGTGTACACAAGACATTGTTTGGCTACACATTTTCGCTCGTAAATCAGAAAGAAATTTAATAAAATAAGTTAGGGAAGAGAATGGTTCATAAAACATTACGTCCGCTGAAATCGAATGCAATGAATTAAATTAACCAATAAACTAAACCTCCTTATTTTTTACTACAGCCAGCAAACAAGTATATGGCCCACCTGATGGATTTACCATCAGGTGGGCCATATACTTTATCGTTACTCATGGAAAAACAGGAGATATTACATAACTTGCACTTTCCCGGCCCTAGACATAAGTTCTTTTGTCTGTTCGTCCAGTAATGTCACTTGCTCCAGGTCCTTCGAACCGGCACACAGTAATGCTTACACCACTGTACAGAGACAGAATATCTGCCACTGTACTGGTATCAACCAAGATTGACTCTTCCTGTAGAGTCTTACAACATTTTAGTGAACATTCATTACATTTTCGTATATATACTGACAGGGTCAGTATATACACGAACCAATAAACCAATAAATTTCAAAACCAATAAATTTGAAAATGTTTTAAAAAATGTCCATTGGTTTAAAAAACTTGCGATTATCATAGTATTAATACTAGAAATAAAGATAAACTCGCTGTTCCCACTGTTAGGTTCTCTAAAGTTAATAAGTCTTTTATATGACAAAGTGTAAGCTTCTATAACAAGGTCGCGAGCGACGTAATAAAACAGAAACTGTCATGAAAGCATATTATCAGATTATTTAGATGACAAAAAAGCTTGGGATGAATTTGCTCCAACTCGATTCGACATCCGTAACAAAATTGGCAAGGATCATACAAAAAATAGTTGAGACAAGCCGAGTTTTTTGCCGGATTCTTGATGAACTGGGGTTAGGAGGAACCGGCACCTAGATTCACTAGCATGTAAGTAGCCGATCTTGAATCGGTCCTTACAATTTTATTAAATAAAGAATATTTTTACTTTGATATGTAGTATATCAGTCATGTGGTACCCATAACACAAGCTCTGCTTACTTTGGGGCCAGATGATGCTGTGTGAAAAGTCCGGCATTATTTACTTAATAACAAAACAGAGAACAGTTTTTTCAGGATGTCTGGTGAAAACATCACCTGACCAAAGAGATGATCTGGCCATTCAACATGGTAATGCCGCCAGTGTCTTAGTTACGCTGCTCTCTGGCAGTGATCTGTATCTGTTGGCCATCTATATATCGACGGTCCCACCGAATAAACGGGTAAAGGCCTTTGCCGTATATTTTTTTTGATTTTTGGATTTTTACGCTTAAAATACACCTCCCAATTTTTTTTCAGAAACATTTATCTTAACGTTATCTTAACGTTATATTACCTTACCTCTGACTTGAAGGATAATGTTGACATTGAGAGGGAACGGAGGGCGCTGTTTGTAAGAGCGAACATGATAGCCCGCAGGTTCGCTCGCTGCTGTAGAGAAGTAAAAACAACTCTTTTCAAAGCCTACTGTACTAGTTTTTACACATGCAGCCTGTGGGTGAATCATTCGCAAAAGCAGTATAGCGCTTTACGTGTTCAATACAATAACTCGTTCAGGGTGTTGATGAGGCTGCCTCGATTCTGTAGCGCGTCAGGGATGTTCGCCGAGGCGCGTGTGGACTGCTTCTACACCACCATGCGTAAGCGGGGAGCATCTCTGGTGCGCAGGGTCCGAGCCAGCTCCAATAGCATTCTTAGCGTGTTCGCAAATAGGTTCGACTGCATTTATATGTATCACTACTCGAGGATGCACGTTTTCACTAATAATAATAACATAAAGTATAATTATTCCAAATAAATTTGTGTATCTTTGAATGTATTTCTTTGTTTTGACTATTGTACTTATTATTTTGTAATTGATTATTATGTATGTAGATGATTTTTAATGTTTATAATAATTACATGTATATTATGGACCTAATGTAGTCTGAAATAAAGATTTAATCTAATTTAACGTAATTATATTTATATTAACGTTACTGTGAATGTTAATTCTACGGAAAATAAAAACACCAATCTCGCACGAATATTGGAAGTAAGTATTTTGCACACCGTCTACTCTCACTCGTTTATTGCAAACTAACTTTGTAATATTATTCGTGGGACTTTGGAAACAAAATAATAATCGTAAAAGTGTTTACTGAATTTTGGAGTTTGCCTATAGTAGGTAACTTTCTGTATAATTTTATTCATTTGTACTTTTTGATCTTCGTTTTCCTAAGGAATTTTACCAAACTTTACCAAAATATAATGAATACCCTAAAACTGTGTATAGTTTGTTAACAATTCTAAAATGTTTTATAACAATGTGTTACTTTTATTGCACACATTTTCTCGTTGTTTCTTTTAGTAAAAGCATTCTATTGCCTATCAAAATTATGATATATTCCGTAAAAGATGGATGGACAATAGATCAGCCACGGGGGATCATCATCATCATCATATCAGCCTTTAAAGTCCACTACTGAACATAGGCCTCCCCAATAGATTTCCAGGAAGAACGATTTTGAGCCCTCTCCATCCACCGACTTCCTGCGATCTTTACAATGTCATCCTACGCTTCGTTTTCCAGTCCTTGGTCGCCATTCGAGAACTTTTATTCGCCATCGGTTATCAGTTTTGCGAGCTATATGGCCTGCCCATTACCACTTAAACTTGCAAAGTTTGAGTGCTATGTCGGTGACTTCGGTTCTTCTACGGATTTCCTCGTTGCAGATTTTATCACGTAGAGAAACACCCAACATAGCTCTTTCCATAGCACGTTGCGCGGCTCTTAGCATGTGTATGAGGCCAATAGTTAGCGACCAAGTCTCAGTTCCATATGTCATCTTTGGCAACACGCACTGATTATAGACTTCGTCTATAATCAGTGCGTGTTGCCGTGTTGCGTGTTGCGCGACATCGTCTTGAGGCTCTGCGAAATCTGTGACGAGAGGATGTGCAGTAATTTCCCAAAAGCTGCCAATCCGAGTTGGATTCGTCGGCTGACCTCTTTGTCGAAGTTGGACTTGCCTAGTTGAATCGTCTGACCCAAATAGACTAGAATATAATAGAATAGTAGTCGAAGTTGTGGACCATAATGGTCTACAACTTCGATTATATCGCTCCCAACATGTACCGGTACGGGTGCAACATGAGCATTTCACATGATTTTTGTCTTGCTCATGTTCATTTTAAGACCCACCTGTTGGGAGGCGATATAAAGGTCGCTAAGCATTGTGCGAAGGTCTTCCAGCGATTCTGCCATGAGGACTTTATCGTTGGCAAATCGAAGGTGAGTGATGCGTTCGCCATTGATGTTGATACCATGTCTATGCCAGTACAAGTGATTGAAAACATCCTCAAATGCAGAAGGGAACAGTTTCAGAGAAATAACATCTCCCTCTCTCACCCCTTTATGCAATGGAATGGGATTCGTGCTCTGGTCCTGGAGGATGGAGGTCCTAGCGGGGGGGATGCATTAAGTCATTACACATCACACAAGGTCAGAAGCGGTAAAACATGCAGCTTACTTTTCTTGGGCTGATGTTCGCAACAGCAAAGCCACGGATACACGAACTAAGAAGAAAGCCTTTAATCAAGACGCCAAGCCCTTCAAGAAGGTGTTACGCCAAGTTTGCGACACATCCAGTTGGCAGCAAAGCATTCTGGTCCTTGGCCAAGTCGGAAGCGAACTTCAGCCGCCCTTCTCTCCCTCCACTACTAAAACCGGATGAATCTCTAGCCTGTAATGCAATCGAGAAAGCGAATCTCTCGCCCAATTTCGGTCACCTCCCTATTACGTGTCTTGAATACGAACGTCCTTACATACCTTGAAGACGACGACCTACTCAGTGATCGACATTACGGTTTTCGACGAATGCCGTCGACTGGGGATCTTCTTGCGTATGTCACGCACATTTGGAGTGAGGCCATAGAGAAATATGGTGAAGCATTAGCTGTTTCACTTGACATCTCAAACGCCTTTGATAAAAGTCTGGCACAATAGCCTTATTGGTAAGATTCCAGCCTACGGATTGCCAGTTCAGTTCTGCTCATGGCTTGCTGCCTTCTTGAGGGAAAGATCCATTCGAGAACTTATTGACGGCTACTCGTCTGATAGATTGGAAATTAATTCAGGGTCAGTGCTCTCGGCCACATTGTTTTTACTGCACATAAACGATCTGCTTATGCTCGGAATCATTGGGTATGCAGACGACAGAACAGTTGTGGAGAGATACTTTGCCAACGCACGAGCCAGTAAAACTGATATTCATAAAAACATAAACGAGATGCTTATTAGTCTGGATTTAACTCTCCAGGTCGTGTCCGATTGGGGCGACGCCAATCTAATTCAAATAAATTAAATGCATCTAAAACGCAAGTTTGTCTTTTTTCGGCGTTCCCCGTTTTCCGAAATGTACCGGTAACTGTAGATGAACATATCAAACTCTTGAGAGTTTCACTTACTCGGACTCTCAATTTTGTCTCCTATATCGAATCTTAAGCCAAGACTGCTGCCATGAAGCTTGGCATTTCCAACAAGGTGAGGCGATACTTCAGCTTTCAAGGACAGTTTTCAACTTTATATAAAGTTTAGTCCGGTCGGATATGGAGTATGAAGCTGCCATCTATGGGATGGTTCAGCCAAACACCAGCTGGTTGCTTTGGACTCGATCGAGCGTAGAGCATTGAGGGTGATAAGTGAGCAGTTAAACGCTAAGACTAAGGTCCAGAGTCTCGAGCACCGGCGTAGAGTTGTTTGCCTTTCGATCTTTTATAGAATACATTTCGGAGAATGTGCCCAGGAATTGCATGATCTCATTCCACCATGTCCCTTTCACAACAAGACAAGCAGAGATACCGCTCAATACCATCCATACCTTGTCAGTATACCACCCTTACAAACAAAGCGCTTTGCTTCCACATTTTTAATGCGTACAGCCAAGGATTGGAATGCTTTGCCGTCGTCTTGTCTTTCCTGAAAACTACAATTTGGGTTTCTTCAAGTCAAGAGTCAAGAGTAAATAGGTCTTCTCGTCGTAAATCTTCTAGACCTGCGTGCCCCGTCGTTGACAACATCGTCGTTTAACATTAGGCAAGTTCATGGTCAAACGTAGGTCTATCTATGGTAAAAAAAAACATTGTTTTGGAGTGTCATCTTGTTTTCAGTAAAATTTGTGCTAAGAACCAAAAGACTAACAATAAATGACTTAATTTAAACATAATATTCGGTTTTGTTTATTGCTATTTCAGTAAAAAACGACATAACTAGATAGGTACTTCTATAATTAAGTACCAAATTGTTTTATCCCTCAAAATAATTTAGAATAACCTGTAAGTTCCAAGTTATTCTTAAATATTTTAAATATTCAGTACTTTGTAGTTGAACAAACGCATTTTACAAAATATTGTAAAATGAAAAGCTAAATGAATAAAACAGTAATGCAATTTTACACTTTTAAAATATAAAGCTAATTACTGGAATACCCATGTAACTATCTAATAACCACATTACCAAATCAAAATACCTGTAGTAAACCAGGTCAATATTTTGTTACACTTTTTAGGAACTATAACATTTCCCACGAATAATAGTGTAAACATTGAAAACGAACCAACCTCGAAAAGTTTTGGCTAGAATAAAAGGGATTTTTTTAATATTTCAAATTCTGTTCGTATATTGGTATTCTACATTTTATTAGAAAAAAGAAGATTTTTCACCTTTAATTTAATAATACATTGTTTTTAGGTATATATAATAATCACCGAGTAATACATTTTGTTATGTTTTTCATTGCTCCTGTAAAGTTACAGTTTTTACTTTATACGTTTATTCGATGGGGCCGTCGATAATATAAACGGTTCTTATATAACTCAACTACTTCACGTTATATTATTTATATTGGTTATATTATTCTATACGTTTCTGTAAATAAGATGCCAAATAGGAAACCCTTAAATTATTATTCAGCTCATGTTTGCGTAATGTAAATTATTGCTCAGTCTCTAAACTCGTGCTTGTTTTGTTAATTTGACAAATTATCGCTAAAGTGACACACCGATATTGTCCGACTCGCTTCCTCTTTAATGATCTTATTAATAAGAAAATTACGCAACTGATTGACTAATAACCGCACAGAGTCCTTAATGGTTAGTTAAGTCACTCTTTAGTATAGATTTGACATAGATAATATCAGAAAATTCTGAGTGCGGCTATTACTGCCCAAAAAAGCAGCTCACGAGGCTGTTTTTTTTAGCAGTTATAAAAGAATGACAAACAAAATATAAGTAAGTTTACTTGTGAAAGGTATTTCCATTTTTTGCCGTTTAATAAAAAACAATATTTTTTATCGATGACGTTATTGGAATTGTGACTGATTGAATGATAGAAGTGGTTCTGTAGAAACACAGTACTAGTACCATGATGCCATTACAGCGCTAAGTAATAATAAATAATGCCGGACATTTCACACAGCATCATCTGGCCCCAATGTAAGCAGAGCTTGTGTTATGGGTACCACATGACTTATATACTACTTATATACGTCTTTTTTTTGTAAATAAATACTTATACATAGAAAAACACCCAGTTATATCGAACGAACGTTTCAACGATTTTGGAAATACCGGTTCGCAGAGTAGACGTTTAGAAACTGACATCGCACAGCGAGGCTTAACTTCGTTGATCAGTGGGTCGATTATGGAACTTTGATACTATCAAAACATTGATACTAATAGCCTTCAGTTAGTATTGATGAATTGGTATTACGGATGCGATTTCTATCGGCTTCTATCGCTAGTTACAATGTGAAGTTGGTGTTAAACTATGCATAACTCGACCAATTTACAAAGTACGATTGTGGTAGAAACCGTGTCTAGCGTACTCAGCATTTAAATACATCGTATATGATTGATTGTAATAATGCCTATTGCTAATCGAAACTGATAGACATTGATTGTATCAAGAGTTCCATAATCGCCCTACTGTTAGACATGACAAAAGTAAGCTATCCCACGAGCGCTTTATGAAGTAAATAAAAGGGTTTTAAAATGCGTTTTTGCAAGTTGGTAGGTTTGATTTAATAAGCTTCCTTTAAATGCAACAGAATACGCAATAAAACAGAAATTTAAAGCTTACATAAAAGGTACACTTGTGAAGAAAACGTATTAAAATATAAGTTATTATATTGTTGATAAGAATGCATAGCCTCATGTTGCTCTGCCCGCAGACAGTTATCTCACAGATTTGAATTGTATAAACTCTCTTGTATTCGTATTTCTTACTTAAGCTAGTTAGTACCTCGATGACCGAGGTTTGCTCGGTATAAAACCCAGATAAAAAGACGTTTTCTAAATGAAACCTAGCTAGATCGATTTACCGCCCCCGAAACCCCCTGCATACTAAATTTCATGAAATCGTTGGAGCCGTTTCCGAGATTCAAATTATATATACATATAGATAAACAAGAATTGCTCGTTTGAAGGTATCAGATAGATAAGAAGGATCATACAAAAAAGTACTTGGAGCAGGACGAGTTTCTTGTCAATTCTTATCGGGCTTGGGTTAGGAGAATTTGGCACCTAATTTCACCTATGAATTAAGCAAGACATTTCAATGTGATCCTTGGTATTCAATAAAAAAAAATTGACTTTGACTTTTTGTCAATATTCTTTATAAGGTCGTGTCAAATTCGTCGATCTTGACCGACATCGGACCAACCGACCGATATTACTTTAAAAATATTTAAAAATTACGCGCATAGGTCGCGTACAGTCTGACCACACCCTTACATCAATATTCATTCCCTTTTCATTATCGTATGCAAAAGTAAACACGTTTTATCTAGCTTGACTGTACAAAGATTACGTTTTGAATCCAATCTATTGTTTCAACACTCTTTTTGTATATTATATTAACACCTACGACCTCATAATACGAGTTATTATTCATTAATAAAAATCTGAACGGACTATTTCCTTTTTAATAGAATAACTAACATATTATCCTTACTAATATTATAAACGCGAAAGTTTGTATGTATGTTTGTTACTCTTTCACGCAAAAATTACTGAATGGATTTTAATTAAACTTTACAATAATATAGCTTATACATCAGAATAACACATAGGCTATGATTTATAAAGATATTGTGTGAATTGGCAAATATATAACGATTCCTTACTATTTTGATGAATTTTGGTATAAACATAATTAGGACCTTGAAGAAGAAAATATACTACTCTAAGTATAAGTATTCCTGCGCAGACGAAGTCGCGGGCACCAGCCAGCATGACGACGTTCGCGTGACGTCATCTAACGTGAGATTTTCATCTCGCACTCTGTGCATTTGCTTCTAGTTTAAATGAAGAGCACCGACAAAATCGTTAACAAATCGACAAATGCATTGGGGAAAAAGAAAGACAATAAAGTCTTTTTGTCCTAGTAGTTCAATTGGCATAATTGAACTATTGAAACAAAAAGTCTCACTACTTCAATTGCCATCTCAAGTGATTTTTAACAGACTTTTAAATACTGAAAATAAAACCGACTTCATTGAATGAAATTTGAGCCTATAAAAACACAACCGAGAACCTCCTCTATTTTTGAAGTCGGTAAAAAGTTTTTTTTTTTTTTTTTTAGCACTTTTTCAACCGACTTCAAAAAAAGGAGCTAAGTATTGAGTACTTTGGTTTTTTTTTTATACAATGAAATATTTTTTTTAGTTTTTAAACGTAATTATGAAATGTTATGAAAAAACATATAAAAAACCACAAAGAGAAAATATTTTTTTGTCTCAGTAGTTCAACCGGCATAATTTAACTGATGAAAAAAAACTTAATAGTTCAACTACCTAAGTAGTAGTTATTTGTTATGTTATGAAAAACTGACGTTATAAAGGAATCCTACCTAACCTACCATTTTATAGACAAGATTTATAAACAAGGCACCACAGGAAAACTAGAACGCGCTTTCGTTGCGTATTGGAAATTCTATACATTAATAATAATGCCGGACATTTCACACATCATCATGTGGCAAAGTAAGGAATGGTATAGGTACCTACTACATGACTGATATACTTTCTTTTTGTAAATACATACATATTATACATAGAAACTCTCAGACCCGAGACAAGTACTTGCAGATTATACAAACATTTGTCCCGCGACGGGAATCGAACCCGCAACCTTCTGCGTCTCAGTCAGGCCTTGGCCCACTGCGTCACGCCAAATATCTCGAGATACGTTACCTGATTAAGAGATTAATCCTCAAGTTGTGCTCAAGTATGTTCTGTCCTTGTCTTTACAATGTCAAAAAAAAGAGATGGCAACATATTTAAACAATTAATTATCTAGTTTTTGCTTATAAGAATGACCCTTATAATATTAATGAGATGAAATATTTTGTATAGGATTTTTATGTATACATATTTGTTTGAAGCTCAATTACGCCATAACGGCTTAAGAGTGAACTAGTCGATTATATTTCCATACAAACGTCGAAGGATGATCACTCCACCGTTTGATGTTATACAACCAAAACTAAGAATTGTATAAGTTTGTCTCGTCATAATCTATACTTGTATTGCAACAGATTTATAAAAAAAACGCATGCGTCTCGGGACGCCCGACCGAAGTGATAACTTAAACTAATCTAACTGGAGCTGTAGGTTAGAGTGAGAGAGAAGGAGCCTACCTACCGCTGCCATATGCGTGAGAAAAAGGGAAGCCAGGCAGACTGGTGCCGTAACGCGTTACATAACGATGCGATTTACCCATAAGAAGTGATCACTTCAAAAATATGGGTTTGGGCTTGAATTATTTCATGACGGTCGCATAGTGGAAAACAGGCCTAACTAGTAACAGAAGTTTTCTGGGTCATAGCCTCATTCCACGACTCAGCAACTGTCATTCAACTGAAACTCTGTGTGTTGTTGCAATTATTCTTAAGTAGAGGGTAGGTACCTAAAACCCTAAAGCTTACTATGACATTTTCAAATATACTAGTGGTCGTCCACTGGTCGAAATTCGACCATAATTAATTAATAATTAACGTATTTTTTATACATAATTTAACAAAAGTATTGGTATTCTGCATTCCTTCTATATCTAAACTATAAGTGTGCGAAATTTGACACTCCTCCGTCCGCGCAATTTTCGTAAAAAGGGGTACAATGTTTTCGCTTCTCGTATTAATATATATGTAGATATGTATTCTAGCAGTCATCTGCTTCCCATACCTAAATAAATAAATCTATATCTACATAATGTATGCATAAAACTAAGTCGTGTTAATTACACCATTTATAACTCGAGAACGGCTGGACCGATTTTCTGGATTAGATTTTTTGGATTTGTCTCCGCCCCGAATAGCAGAATAATTATAAAAAAAATGTAAAAATAAATAAAAAATTACGATTTCATGTGGTGTGTTCAGTTTGATACAACCTTTGACGATGTTCGGATTGTTAGGTTATGACTGTTGTCATTGTGTGCGTATCAACTGTGATATTTAGAAGCTAAGTCAAGCAAAATGTTTTATTCTAATATATTTTTCTAAATGATATTACAAAGTAAAGATATGTTAATAGCGCGCCCGAGTTGAAGATTCATAAAAGACCCAATTGACCACTCTCGCTCTCAGTTCACGAAAAGAGATAACAATTTCTTTATATCACGCGTATGATAAGGATGGCGGTATAGATTAAAAGATCAGATGCGACGACTTCGTAGGTTTTGATTTTAGCCGGACGAATTATAGTGCCATGACAAACACAGTAAAATGATTGTTTTACGAGCTACAGGACTAGAAGGTCGAACGTTTGTTCATATGCTTACATGAGTACTTAAATACCTTAAAATTTTTCACAATTTTTTTATGATATTATGTGGCAATTACCTATTATACGTGTAAAAAGTGGACATTTATAAACACCTTAACTCCTAATACCAGTTTTATTTCTATTTGTTACCTACCTACTTTTCTTCTTTACCAATGTCCGTTCTGTTCGATTAAAAATCATAATCTGTGTATCCACGGCGACAATCGAAGCGCAATTGGTTACAGATAGCTTTCTCTCTTACTCTTGTGTTTTCCGTAATAATCGATCGTTCATTAGTGAAACAAGTGAACATGGTTAGTTTGCACTTTGTCTATTTATCCATACGCAAGACTATTACTAGACTATTTTTCAACGCAATTTACTAGGAACGTAACATATCTATACTCTGTGTAATATCATTGATCTTCTCTTTAAAAAATAAATAGCGCTCGAAGTCGCAAACGGGACAGCTAGTAAATAATAAATAATGCTGGACATTTAACGCATTGTCATCTAGCCCCAAAGTAAGCAGAGCTGAAGTTATGAGTACCACATGACTGATACACTACTTATATACTTTTTTTTTGTAAATGCATGCATCATACATAGAAACACTCAGACCTGAGAGAAATACTTGCAGATCATACAAACATTTGTCCCGTGGCGGGAAACGAACTCGCGACCTTCTGCGTCTCAGGCGGGCCTTGGCCCACTGCTTCTTAGTAGTTGTCAAAACTACGATTCTCTAACAACATTTATAATTGATTTATTACAAGCAACCCGTACCGGCTTTGCACGTGTGAATTATATACCTAATCCTTCATTAATCTCCGTCTTTTGGAAACACGTATGAAAATCCGTTCGGTGGTTTTTGAGCTTATCGCGTTCAGACAGTCAGACAGAAGCAGCGGGGGATTTAGTTTTATAAAAGTTGTTAAACATAATTTGTTGTTTTCGTGACGAGAAATTATCCTCCCTCGGGATAACAGTAGTAGTTTCAGGACACTGTATAAGTACTCTATCAGTTATCTGTTTTACTACAAGTTTTGCTTAGTTTGGGGCTAGATGATTTTGACCTTGAGTCTGTTGTTTTGTTGGACTATCATTTTGTGAAATACAATCTTATAATGTTTGTATCAAAGTCTAAAGAGACAGACTCTTAAGAGACTGGGGGGGAACATACCGTGATAATTTTAATTTTATTGTAACCCGCTCCACTTAAACACTCTGTTAAAAACTATCCGAGGGGGGTAAATTGAAAATCAGCGCTGTACCTAGGTGCAGCTTTCTGCTGAATTTATCCCCTTTGCCCTGTGAACTAGTTTAAGTTTATGTAATTAGGTATGTTTAATTTTAGTTTTAGTTTTTTTTTAGTTCTTATGTGGCAATAAAGGATTTTTTATTTTTATTTTATTTATTTATCTGAATTAGAGTAAGTTTTATATGACAGTTTTAAAATAAGATAATACTAGGGGCTCTGTGAGATGTAGACCTCGCAAACATTTTTTGAAATGATTGAAATATAACTTTTTTTACGTTTTCAACCCCCTATATCCGCCATTTTGAAAAATTTACAAAAACTGAATCGACAAAAAATCTATATAGTTATAGAACCTGCTCACAAAATTTTACGAAAATCGGTTGAGAAATGCGATCTGTAGAAGAGAACATCCGGACAGATGCCGGATATACGAAAGTATTTTCGTCTAAGCTGAAACGGAGACACTTGCTTCGTTCGGTCTATTAATAAATAAATATTGGTGGTGAATGCACACTACACCATCTAGCCCCAAATAAAGCATAGCTTGTATTATGGTTACCTAGCAGATACTTTATAACACCCAGACATAGAATAAGCACTTATGTTCATCACACAAATGTTTACCCTGGGAATCGAACCCTCAACCTAGAGCGTAGAAGGCAGAGCTACTACCATCTGAGCATTTTAGGATTATTCGCAGTTTTAATCAACACCAAATAACATGACGTGTATCGAGCTAAGAGAGTAATTGAAAACGCGGTGGCTCCTGTTCCCCACGGGCCCGGTCTTGACTTCAAACGGCTCAAATATGTAGGCCTTATCAAGACCGGCATATTTGCACCTTTTGAGGTCCTCGGCACATTCAGCCGCTGCACCAGCTCTAACGAAAGTCCCCGGTAGATGGGATGCTGCCAGGATGTTTACGCAAGTAGCATAAATAAGATATTTGATGTATATATTTTACAATGTTTTAGTTAGGCCAGCGAAGGAATAGAACAAATGTGAATTGACCAGCAATATTTTGTCATGTAACTGTCCCAAGCAATTTTAAACACAAACAGCCTGTAAATAATAAGTTTCGCTTGACGCTGTATAACATATACTTACATGTATATATATGCAGCACTTTATTACATAATCAAGCTTCGGAACAGTGAATTTCAAACTAACGAACAGATAACAGCTCCATTTCAGCCTTGAAACGTATTACAGCGTACGCTTCGTGCTTACATAATGGAAACACGAGTAATTCAGCGCCATGTTCTTTTGCTATGGAGATTCAAATGATACTTGCAAATACTAGAAAAACAATAGTATTTCACTAAACTTATCTAATACCTTTCAACGAACAATTCTTGTATATATATACTTATATGTATATAAATAAATAAATAAATAAATAAATAAATAATCCCGGACATTTCACACAACATCATCTGGCCCCAAATTAAGCAGAGCTTGTGTTATGGGTACCACATGACTGATATACTACATATATACTTTTTTTTTTTTTGTAAATACATACATATTATACATAGAAACACCCAGACCCGAAACAAATACTTGCAGATCATACAAACATTTGTCCCGCGGCGGGAATCGAACCCACAACCTTCTGCGTCTCGGTTGGAACTTAGCCCACTGCGCCACAGAGGTCGTATATTTAATCTGAATCCCGGATACGGCTTCAACGATTAAGAAATTTAGTATGCAGGGGTTTCGGGGGCGATAAATGGATCACACATTTAGGCACTCAAATTTCATTGGTGCCTGAACAGGTTCGAACCCACCCTTGCTTTGGTGAAGTCAAGCGTTCACTACACCCCAGGACTTCAAATTCTAGCTCCATTACATTATAAGTACTTGGTATACCGAGCTTTGCTCGGTATAAAACGCGAATAAAACGCTTTCTATAAATGAAACATACCCAGTATGTTATATAATTACGTTTTAAAAACTAAAAAGAAACCGACTTCATTGAATGAAATTTGAGCCTATAATACATTTTTAATGGAAAGTAGATGTATTTTGTGCGTATATAATATGGGTTTATTTTTAACCGACTATATCAAAAAGGAGGAGGTTCTCAATTCGTCGGAATCTTTATTTTTTTATTTTTTTTATGTATGTTCACCGATTACTCAAAAACGGCTTAACCGATTTGGAAAATTCTTTTTTTGTTTGAAAGAGTATACTTAACAGGTGGTCTCATATAAATTTTATCAAAATCGCTCGAGCTGAAAAATCAACGAAAATTTAAAAATTGTATACATCGATGATGTTTTCATGTGTTTTCATACCTCGCTGTCTCATTGGAGAGGTGCGTTTATTTGGCCTACCCATATTATATATATACAAAATACATCTACTTTCCACTAAAAATGTATTAAAGGCTCAAATTTAATTTAACAAACTTAAAATTTATATGGGACCACCTGTTAAGTATAACCTTTCAAACAAAAAAAGAATTTTCCAAATCAGTTCAGCCGTTTTCAAGTAATCGGAGAACATACATAAAAAAAAACATGACGAATTGAGAACCTCCTCCTCTATGATAAAGTCGGTTAATAAATAATGTACAAACCGCGAAACCAGCCTTTTGGGTTTACTAAACACCTAACATTAATGATTGTACAATCAAAGTAGAAATAGGCAATTTACAGCCATAGCATATCATAGGGCTAGCAAGATACTAACGACGATGATAGTAGAAAAAAGAGCTAAATCTCTAGAGCTATCCTTACTGCACGACTTAAAACTCTCACCATCTTTCAATAGCCGCAGATGGACGAGAGGCGATAACCCCGATTTGATATTTTTGGGTTCGAACATTAGACCCTCGTGCCAGAAGTTTATCTGCCCTCCAATCCCAGATACTCAGCATAAGTCAATCGTATGTCAAGCATATGCTGCCTTGAGACCGTTGCAGATCCCTTTCAAACACCCCTTTAGCTTCACAAAGGTGAACTGGGAGTATATTATTACAAATAGAATGATCTTAAACTCAATCCTTCCAAACCCATGTGTTAAAAGGGTGCACAGGGGTTTTGTAAAAAAGTACATAATCAGTCAGACGATCAGTCATCTGGTTCCCATAACACAAGATTTTGGGGCTAGATGATGCTGTGTGAAATGTCCGTCATTTTAAATAATATTGTTATATTAATCTGCTCGGCTGTAGGCCGGAATTAATAATACGCTCGGGCCTAAGCCAAGTGCGCATTAGATGATAGGTGATTTAATGAGTTTTGGGCACTATGATTTGGTGTCAGCATGTCGGTTGAGAAATCGGTTTGTAGAAACTTTCTGACGATTCGGCGAGTATTTAATGCTTTTTGCATTGGACTAACGGTGTGTTTGCGATAGTCTTAAAATTATTGGAGGTTGTTCCCCCTGCTGACTAACAGAAGAACTAGCAACAGAGAAGGAAAACTTGAAACAAACCTGGTTCGGTGCTAGCCGATATGCACCTACAACCGAACCGACACCGCATGTACTGACTCCTCTTTCCTGCGGGTCCTGTCAGCAAGGTCGAGAGGTTAGTGTGGGTACCTGGGAAGACCTGCGCTATCAAACAGAATCCCAGGCAGAGTGGAATCAGTGGAGAGGAAACTTCACCCATCTCAGCTTGCTGGAGTGGATCCATGAGCGAAAGTTTTCAATTTCAATTAACTGCTCTGTAACTTTACTGACGCCACCTAAATCATATTCAACAGATGAACTAAGGCCAATGATGAACAGTGTATTTGGGTAAGTCAAGTAGAGTGAGTGACTGGAATAATTGGTGTGGAATAACTCCAGTTGAAGATGGGACGATAGGATTGATGTAACCTTTTCCAGTCATTCACTAAAATGATTATCCTGAGAGGGAATCGAACCCTCAACCTACAGCGCAGAAGGCAGAGCTACTACATGAGCTGTTGCAGCGTCTGCTTTTCTGTAGCTAAATTGCGTTTGTTCAAGATTAACTTTTGGTAGTTCCGAGTTTCAACCACCTGCATGGTTATCATAAGCTCTTCTGTCTCAAGGAAAAGTTTCCCTTGACTAAGCCATTCGTTCGACGTTTGCATGACGACGATGGGCTGCAGATTGTGATGATTCCTTACGTGTAGAGATTTAAGGGTCTTTTCAGAAACTAAAGTCTATTTGTCGGTCAGTTCTTATATTTTTTGTTTAATTTGGTCTTAGTGGTGTTAGTTTACCGTTCTGTTTAACAACTTAATACTTGTATGCTTAATTTTCACTAAGAGCTTCAATGGTTTTGCCAGACTGCAATAAATATTTGCGATTTGAGCTTTAGTTGCTTCCTTAATTCTTTAATAATTTAGAATCAATTTATGGAATTTATTTCGAATTATTTGAGTACTATTTAAATTATCGGAAATAATTAAAGTAATTTTAAGTCGAATATTTTTATTAGGGTTTTTGTTTTGCAAATCCTGTAAATAAGCTTCAATAATTAAGAAATGATTTTTAGAATTTATTAACACAATATTAATTGTAATTTTAATAAGTTCCTGCACCATCTTTTTTGACTTGAACGGAAGTGCTATGAAAACAAGAAGATGGCGACAAGAGATTGCCTGTGAGTCAAAAAGACGTACTTGCTTTGCAACTTGGAAACCGAATAGAACTGTAAGTTGAACTCGGTCCACTATTCAATAAAATTGTTAGATTTTTATTAGTGTTATTTTTGTTTTATTTTCAATTAAATTACTGTAATATTTTATGTGGTTTCGCTTGATAGGAAATAGTTCAAATATGAAATATCTAAAGTAGGTAGGTTAATCAATGCTTGCAAAGGCAGTACCGGTGACCGAGAAATAAAGTCAACGGTACTGCACGTTTAAAAACTTATGATAACCTTCTTTTTCGATATATACAAAGTGAATAGGAAATAAATCTGAAACATAACATCAAAGCAATCACAAAAACATATAGAGTTTCCGTTTTTCAAATTAAAAGAAACGTAAGATTAAATAGTGACATTAGAAGGCTTCTGTATTTCATTTACGATGCGATACCCTAACCTAAGCCCGAGAAGAACTGGCAAGAAACTCGTCCTGGTCCTAGTGATTTTTCACATGACCCATCTAATATCTACCTTAACTACGAAAAACTAATACAAGAGAATTTATATATTGTATACATTTCAAATGTGTCTGTTAACTGTCTGAGGGCAGAGCAACATGAGGCCATGCATTTTTATTAATAATATAGTCATTTATATTCTTATACGCTTTATTCAAAAGACTATTCTTGAAATAGCTTTAAATTTATTAATAGGTAGATTAGATACATTTTTAGGAAGCTTATTATAGAAGCGCATCGTGTTCCCCATAAAGGACTTATTTACTTTTTCTAGTCGAAACCTAGGGATGTATAATTTGTTTCTGTTTCTAGTATATATTCTACTTAGAAATGAAACTTATAAAAAAAATCTTTTTATAACCATACGTGTGGTGTATCTATGGATAGGTCTTCAAAAATGATATTGAGGTTTCTTATATCATTTTTTTATAAACTGATTAGTTTGTGCGAGAAACACTTCCAATGTGGTAAAATGTGTCCCCTGTAACTTCTAAAATAAGAAGAATGATAAAACTAAAAAAAATACATGACTTCCACCGAAAATTGGTTTAAACGAGATCTAGTAAGTAGTTTTTTTTAATACGTCATAAATCGTAAATATCAATAACTTAATTGAAAAAAATACACTTATTAAAACATCGATCAAAGTAACAACGAACTACAAGAACTTTTATATTATGTTACTTGCTGCTACGGAACCCTTCATGGGCGAGTCCGACTCGCACTTGGCCGCTTTTATTTGAATTACATATATTTTTTCAATATCAGCTGCTTTTCTCCAGAGAATGATACCATATGACATAACACTATGGAAGTAGCTGAAATAAACTAGTCTAGCTGTAGCTTCATCGTTAAGCCAACGTATCACATGAACTGCATTTGCAGCGGAACAAGAAAATAATTTTCGATAAATTTATATTAAGAATAGTATGATAAGCAAAAAAAATTTTTCATGGTACAAAAGCGTGGGGTGCAGTGTTAGTGATGTACCAAAGGATACAAGACGAATGTATCGATATCGATTATTATACCTACCTACTGATGGATATCAAAATACGAATATGATGGGTACGTCAGGTTATATTTGTGGTGGGCCAAATAAACAGCTTTTCTTGATTTTAAGACAATCACACGCTTGTGTTTCTTTGGCGTTGAGGAAGGTTTGGCTGATAAATTTTGTGTCTGTAATTTTTAATACGTTTCATTAAATTTCGATTTTACTTAATCATAATATAAATTAAGGTAATTATTTATAATATAACGTCATGAATATAAACACTATAATAACCTGAAAAAAAACAATATTTTTAGAGTCTGTGTGTGTCTGTGTCAACCATGTATTTTTTCCACTTTTTTTATTACAAAATCTTGTTCCTTAAAGTGGTTTGAGCAAATTGTGCTTGTTTTTGTAGAAACCAGTTTTGTTTCCGAGTTGCATCAATCCATTTTTTTTAATTTTTGGTGCCTTGGGAAAAATGAAACCAGAAGTTTATTTTTTTTAAATACTTCTTTTATTTTCATCTTAACTAACCACTGGACACCATATGGCTTAAATACATTTAGAACAAAGTCATAATAAAAACAAAAAAAATAATGACCTAGAATATATAAACCTTTTAATAGGGGTAGGGGTAATGATGAAGTTTTCGATAACACATTCTTCAGTTTTTTAGGGTAACATCCCTAATTGAATAACGAAAGATGCGATTTAAGAGAAACGCGACCTTACACGGTATGATTCATAGTCTGTTTCTGTTTGACGGTTTTGCATTTACTACAAAACTTAAATAAAACCGTTTAAAACAATAAAATAATACTTATTAGGGAATTGATATGATATGCCCCTTTTTGTTAAATTTTTGATTTGGCTATCATTTTTGCACTCCAGAACAGCACAATACAGCATTTTATATTTTTTTATGATTTTTTTGAGTTACGTTTACCCTGACAAACTTCGAACACGACGGAAGTGAGCGAAGCTTGTAGTGTGCGGTATTCCGCATACTAGGTGTTACGCGGGTCTCGCCTACTTACTACTTCTATCGTTTTTTCTGTTCTGTGGTGGGGTGCTTGACGTCATTTGTTATAATATTTTAATGACAGATATTGGTAAAAGAGAAAGAGTCATTATTATGTTAAAAAGCATCCCACGCTTTTCTACAATGAACAATTTTTTTGTTAATCATGCTATTCTAAATTTAAATTTATTGAAAATTATTTTCAAATGTCGCTCGCTCAGCTGATTTAGAGCGAGCACCTCGGTCAATTAATGTGTACTCGACATATCGCTAGGGGCGCTTATCGATACGGGTATAACAAATATAAAAAAAAATTACGATCGACTATTATCCGTGGCATAGAGGAATCTTTTTAGGTTTGTTAGAAACTAGCTGCTTTCCGCGGTGATATGAAACCCGCAGATTTGAAACAATTGGACTAAAGTAAATGCCTTAAATGTTCCACCAATTAAAGAAATGGTCGTCCATTTGGTTCATTAGGAACGTGGATTTTGCGTGCGTGTAGCCCAATGTAACTCAACCGATTGTTCAATTAGTTTGGATCAGTTTTTGTTTGATTATTTAAACATTTAAAATAGATATGGCGTTATAAATTCGAGAAATTAAACAGGAATCGGACATCCCTTGTACGGCTACAATAAGGCGCACGGACGACTTAAAAGCCGCAAGAGTTGCCTCCGTTGTACGTCTGCTTTACAGGGCAGATAATAGACTGGACCTCTGGCAAAAAAGGTTGCCCCCTCCTCTTGATCTTTTAAGCCCTGATGAGCGACTACCACCAGGAAATGATCAACCTTACGCATTTTTTTCCACCACACCAGCTCTAAAGGAAGTTATGTTCCTAAGCTGATTAATTTGTCATTTTTACAAATAGATTATTTATTTATTATGTATTAGTACTTTGTTAACTTAATTTTTATGCATATTTTTTGTTTACTTTTGGATATACTTTTTAATTCTACTTTCAAAATATAACAGATACTAAACTTTATAATATTGTTGATCAAAAAAAAACCGGCCAAGTGCGAGTCGGAATCGCGCAAGGGTTCCGTACAAACCTGTAGGTATATAAGTAAAAGTTCACCCATCACGACAATCGAGTCATAGTTGGATGATGTAACTAAAATTGTAAAATTTTAGTTTTTGCATTTTTTACTTTATCTGTGATATAAGACGTTGCTTCGTACCAAATTTCAAGATTCTGAGTTTACGGGAAGTACCCTGTAGGTTTTTATTGCTGCGAGTGTGAAAAAATTAAAGAAATTTGCGGCATAAACGGCTGTAAAAGATACAGCCGTTTATGCCGCAAATTTCCCCAATTTTTTTTGCGTTGGCTTAGAAGTTTAGATTTTTTTACAGCTTTAAGGGACAGTAGATCTGAGTATTTGACATAAATTTCAGCTTGATACCTCCACGCTTTCCTGAGAAAAAGGGTCTTGACAGACAGACGGACGGACGGACGGACGGACGGACAACCTCCGTCCTCCTATAAGGGTTCTGTTTTTTCCTTTCGAGGTACGGAACCCTAAAAAACATTACGTGGCGTGACTTTGCGTAAATCCATTACAAAACATTAAAAAGATAGACAAATATTCCGCCAAATTATTCCTTCCTCAAAAATAAATTGAATGATATTATAAATATATACTATTATGACTATTATCTATATATTAATACGTGAATCAAAAACTTGTACCCCTTTATACGAAAATTGCGCGGACGGAAATGCGAAATGTCATACTCCACATTTCGCACACTTATAGTTTTTAAAGAGAAGGAGTGCAGAATGATAATATTTTTTTTTAAATTATGCATAAAAATTACATAAAATAATAATTAATTATGGTCCAGTGGTCCAGTCCAATTAAGTTCGACCAGTAGGCGACCACTTCTAGTTATCATTATTATGTTCAACACGGCCCTAGTCTCGACTCCAAAATGCTCAAATCTATGTTAACTTTTACCCCATAATAATAATAATAATAATAATAATAATAATAATTAACAATAATAATAATGCCGGACATTTTACACAGCATCATCTGGTCCCAAAGTAAGCAGAGCTTGTGTTATGGGTACCACATGACTGATGTACTACTTATATAATTTTTTTTTGTAAATACATACATATTATACATAGAAACACCCAGACCCGAGACAAATACTTGCAGGTCATGCAAACATTTGTCCCGCGGCGGGAATCGAACCCGCAACCTTTTGCGTCTCAGCCGGACCTAAGCCCACTGCGCCACAGAGGTCGTCTTAAAAACGTCATAAAAACGTGTATCGAAAGTATTAAGTACATAAGCAGTCGAAGCCGCGGGCGGAAGCTCTTAAGCAATAAATACATCGTCTATTTTGCTTAGGGCGGTGACATTATCGATTACATAAGTACCTCTTTAAATATTAATAGCTGCCTATGATGTTCTTAATATACCTACCAGGTCAGAAATTGTCAGACAATAATGCTTTCAATATTATATTCCCTTTCCTATCACTACATAGTATAAAACAAAATTGCTTCCCGCTGTCTGTCTGTCCCTATGTATGCTTAGATCTTTAAAACTATGAAACGGATTTTGATGCGGTTTTTTTAATAGGTAGAGTGATTCAAGAGGAATGTTTATATGTATAATACATGCATAATATAGTAGAAAAACACTGATAAAATAATGGGTTTCTCATGTGATGTCGTAAATAAATACATTTTTTGCGCTTACATTGCAAACGCTGACCCTACGGGATAGATCAAAATAATGTACTACAGTGTTGTACCCGTGCGAAGCCGGGGTGGGTCGCTAGTAATAACTTAAATAAGCGTGGCGTTTTAAGTATGTTCTGTCCTGGTGTAACTAGTGTCAAAGAATAGAGATAAATAATTGATCGAGTGAAGCGAGTATCTCCGTATCAGCTTAGGCAAGAATGCTTTCGTGTGTCCGTCTGCCTGGCTGGCGTCTGTCCGGATGTTCTCCACTACAGGTCGCATTTCACAACCGATTCTCGTGAAATTTTGTAAGCAGTTTCTATAACCATATAGATTTTTTTTGTCGATTCAATTTATGGATTTTTTTCAAAATGGCGCAGATATGGGAGTTGAAAACGTAAAAAGTTATATCTCAGTCTTTTCGAACAATGTTCGTGAGGTCTACAACTCACAGAGCCACTAGTAATAAAATAAATAAATAATACCGGACATTTCACACAGCATCATCTGGTCCCAAAGTGAGCAGAGCTTGTGTTATGGATGTGTGTTGTGGTACTACTTACATACTCTTTTTTTTGTAATTACATTCATATTATACTTAAAAACACCCAGACCCGAGACAAATACTTGCAGATCATACAAACATTTGTCCCTTCGGCGGGAATCGAACCCGCAACCTTTTGCGTTTCAGCCGGATCTTAGCCTACTGCGCCACAGAGGTCGTCGTCAGGTGGCAACATATTTAAACAACTCTTTTGTTACTGTGTGATTATTAGATAGACCGTCAATGCGTCCGTCAACCGTACTGTTCTAACTATTAGAACAATTTACAATTGGGTCGATTTAACTACTAGGATAAGAAAGTCTGAATAGATTTTCTTCTGCTTTATTTTTCCAGATATATTTTTGTTTTTTTTTTGAGTTTGTTACCTTATAACTCTGTAATCTATGAACCGATTTAAACAACATTTTTTTCATGTGAAAGGATAAATTTAATCAAAATCGCTTCTGTAGTAGACATAACTAGCGATAAAAAGAAGAAGAAGCAGTCATCTGGTTTCCATATTACAAGCTTTGCTTTGTTAGGTACTAGATGGTGCTTTGTTAATTGTCTAACCCCTTTGTTAACCCTCGCGTCTACATACAAGTGCAAACTTCATTAGAGCGAGGTACCCAGAGTACCAAAGGGCTTATCACACTACAATATTTGGTGCGACCTATACAGTAACAGTTAATTAATCTGTGTTTGTTGTCTAAGACCATTTTGAATAAATATATATTTTTTTATTTTATGTATAAATAAATAAATAATCCCGGACATTTCACTCAGCTCATCTGACCCCAAAGTAAGCAAAGCTTGTGTTATGGGTACCACATGACTGATATTATACTACTTTTATATTTGTTTTTGTAAATACACACATTATTATACATAGAAACACCCAGACTTCTATCATCAAGGACGCCAGACATGTCTTCTTTTCTTTCTTCATTTCTTCGTTAATAGCCTGTGACATACTAATGTCAATTCTGCTAATGTCAAGTGTGTATTGTTTATATTCAGTTTGTTTGTTATAAGTCTTAGTCGATGGTCAGTTGTCAATTCTAGACGACACGCGGAATGGCGTCTAGAATTTTCTTGGGATTCCTCGTCGTTCAAATCACACTGCACCACAATACACATGCAATCCAATTATCCATAACCACCCCGCAGCCACAATTTATTCATTAAAATTCCGCCAAGATTACTGAATAAAACATGCAATAAAACGGGTAAAATATATTAAATTAGCAGAGCCATGTTGCTCCATGAAATGACAGACGAAGAATCCCAGACATGTCTTAATCCCAGTTTAAAATTATATCTTTGACCTTTGTCTCCTTACTGTCACTTTTCCTAATCCATTCAATAAGGCCCTAGAACAATATGGCAAAATGGAGATACACATAATGTTAATAATTATAGAACCATTTCGGTTTTGAGTGTACTCTCAAAAATCCTTGAGAAATTGATCAACCGGCGTCTTCTCGGATTCTTAAATGATAAACATATCTTATCTGATAATCAGTACGGCTTCAGGAGCGGAAGATCCACCGAGGATGCAGTAATCGAGCTCACAGCTGAAATTGCCAAAAATCTTGATGGAAAACTCAAATCAGCTGGTGTTTTCCTGGATCTCTCTAAGGCTTTTGACACTGTCTCTATCCCCATATTACTCGATAAATTGGAGCTAATCGGTGTTAGAGGCAGTGTCAAGGACCTTTTTAGAAGTTATCTTACCCATCGTACTCAGGTAGTGGTCGTTGGGATAGGGTTAGCGGTGAGGAACAGTTGGTCTTTGGCATTCCGCAGGGAAGTGTACTTGGCCCCACTCTAGTCCTTGTGTACATTAATGATTTGTGTAATCTGTCACTTCGAAACTGCAATATTTATACCTATGCAGACAATACAACACTCCTCATCACTGGGAATACCTGGGAAGAAGTGAAGTCACTCACCGAAAACGCCCTAAAAGCCGTATTAAACTGGCTGTCATTGAATCTATTAACACTCAATGTCAATAAAACAAAATTCGTTACATTTTCTCCTAATAGTCATACCCAACTAAAATCATTTTCCCTACAT
This sequence comes from Lampropteryx suffumata, assembly GCA_948098915.1. Taxonomy (NCBI): domain Eukaryota; kingdom Metazoa; phylum Arthropoda; class Insecta; order Lepidoptera; family Geometridae; genus Lampropteryx; species Lampropteryx suffumata. The sequence continues at coordinate 2,098,220 of OX402566.1, read as the reverse complement.
GCATTTCTGTCTTTGCCTGTCACTTGAACGTACGAATTCAATCAAGTACCTTGGTGTTCTCCTATACAGTACCTTATCATGGATTCCTCATATTAATTCTACAGTGGCTAGAGTACGTAAGTTAATCTTCGTCATTAAAAACTTAAGAAGTGTCGCTGACTAACCCAAATGCTAAGAGTGGAGCGCGCACAGAGGGCAGTATTAAAAGTGATGTCCTCTAGGCCGAGACGGTATCCCACGACATTATTATATTCATTTTGTAAAGTACTTTCTGTTCGATAAATCTTCGTTTTAGCGACTATATTACGCAAACACTCGCATCTCTTGTTTGATCCTCATCTCACCACCAATAAACGTCGCTCAGACATTGTTTGTAAAGTTGAACCCCGGAGAACTGCTTTGGCAGGCCGTCACTTTCATTATTTAAACCCTTCGCTCTACAATAAAGTTAACAAAATCCTCAAAATATATCCTCTCCCTCACCACAAGTGCAAAATAAAATGCTTAGCGTGGCTTCTTTCCCTTTCTTATGAAGACTGAATGTCTCCTCACAACATTGAGATAAATAATAAACAAAAAAAAAAAATATATATATATGTATATAAATCTATAACCTTGGTAAACTTTGGTAGACAACACTAACACACACACAACACAATACTCTTACTTACTCACCTTCCAATAGGTACTCACATGAGCTACTCCAAAGAGACCCAGACTTCATAAGACTTGTGTTATTTGGGAGAGCTCACATCAATACATCCCTAAACACAACACTCACTTCATATATTTTCCCACCCTTCACATACACATTACTTACCCCTACATGCACACTTACACACTCTCGGTTTCGACTATTGGTATCACCCTTAGTTTTATATTCTTGTAAAACATTTTTATTTTATTAGTTAGTACCTACATAACTTGATCAATTCAGAACTTTACTCCATAGGTTAAGGAGGTGGGCGTTGAGGCTGCTACACAGTTTTTCAAAACTTTTGCTGTTTCATCGTTGTATTTAGTTTTCTGCACACAATGTACATTGTTCTGAATAAATAATTTTTATAACTTAAAAAAAAATAAAAAAAAGACCCGAGACAAATACTTGCAGATTATACAAAAAATTGTCCCGCGGCGGGACCCGCAACCTTTTGCGTCTCAGCCGGATCTCCACAGAGGTCGTTGTATATGTATTTTGTTAAGAAACATGTGGTGCGTTCTGGTAGGCTAGTCAGACCACAGCACAAACTATGCAAGTCAGAAAGATAGTTTGGTCAACGTTCGTGACTAAGATTTCACGAGTGAAAAAAAATCCTGACATTATATTTAAATAGTTATGAAAATCTTAGTTACGAACGTGGACCAAACCAGAAAGATCTGTATATGCTATGGACCTTTCTGTTTATAGTAATATATCCGAAAAGATAAGGGACGCTGCTTCCATCGCCTTTTTAACTGACTAAAAAAAAAGAGGAGGTTCTCTTTTTGTCGGAATCTTTTTTTTATGTATGTTTACTGATTACTCAAAGATTCTTTTTTTGTTTCAAAGAGTATCTTCTCAGATGTCGAAATCGGTCGAGTGGTTTTTAAAAAATGAACAGAAATCTATAAATTGAATACATCGATGACATTTTCATTACTCAGAAACCACGCTGTCTCATTGGAGCAGCGCGTTTAGTTGGCCTATATTATATATAAACAGAAACAGTATGCTTAACACATTTTTTTAAATTCAATTAAGACGGTATTCTTTTTAGTTTTTAAGGCGTAATTATTAAATAAATAAATAAATAATGCCGGAAATTTGACCTAACATCATCTGGCCAAAGTAAGCAGAGCTCGTGTTATGGGTACCACATGACTGATATACTACTTACTACTACTACTACTACTTACTACTATACCCCAAAAGGCAGAAATATATAACCATTGCCATTGGATGCATATTTCCGCCTCTTGAGGTCTTCTGCCGCAGCAGCAGCGGCACCCACGGTCTTAGACGTAGACGATACGTGAGATGCTGCCAGAGCGTCCACACAAGTCGCATCCCACACCAGAGGTTTACCACGACTCCAGGGAATTAATGTCATGCCGTCAGGCCTCTTACCATCGTCACGTGCGATACCGTTCGGCTCTAGGATGGCCGGCACGTTCACGGTGGCGAGTGCCCTACGGGTGATGTCATTAAGACTGCCGTGGCGAGCTTGACGACCTGCGCTGCGGCAGCAGGAGAGTCCGTGGTGGCCTTGTCTGTCAACCATGATGCCGCAATGACACTGGTGAGGTTCATTGCTAGTGGCTCCTACACGGAGACTTACTGCCAAAGAAAATGTATTATCATCCATTAGCGTGCCTATGTTTGCTGAAGGCAGAGCATGCAGCCAAAAACCAGATTCCCGTGCTCCAGAGGCAATGAGGCGAGCCCGTTCCGTTTGTGAAGGCACTGAATCCAAAAGCTCTTGTTGTATTTTTTTACAAATAGGCTCGTCCCGATGTCTCTGTAAATGAGGTTTTTCAGGAATCGTTTCAGATGGACAGACCAATGCCCAAGCATTTTTTGTCTCGTCAATAGCATCGGTTTGATTAATACCTAAAGAAGATTGTATAATTTTAGAAAACAGAGTTGTTGTGCTATGAACTGAAGATAAAAATGCTGCTAGAGAAACTCTTGAAATTTTTCTAATGCCTAAACATCCAAAACGTATGAGTAGAGAGGCCTGGCACCAAGAATTATCAGACATTGGACAATTTAAAATTTTGATAATTACAAGTTTTAATGCAGTATCCAAATCTGTTAAATAATCATGAAATATCCAAAGGGGGCTGCATCTCAGGACGTAAGTCAACTGAGGCACAAACAGACAAAAAAGAATTATGTGGTAAGCCATATGACAACGAATTTTGGACAACCTTTCAGTATATTCCTCGAATTTAACACGCTGCTCTGCAATGAATGAAGGGAATAATTCATTTAAAATTGGGGCACCTAGAAGGTAGAGAGTATTTTTATTAACAATTTTGATATTAGGAGCTAGAGTATTAAAACTTTTAATAATATCATATTTTCGTGTTGGTTGTATTGAATCCGATATGAATAATTCACATTTAGAAAAATGTAAGTCTAAGCCAATGGATTGAAATTTATCAATTAAAAGTTTAAATCATTCAGAACTGTTTCTACGTTCCCTCCGAAAGTGCCATCATCCAAGTACCATACGTTAAATTTTGAAGAATTTAATTAAATTTTAAAAAACTACTTATATACTTTTTTTTTGTAAGTACATACATAATTATACATAACAACACCCAGACCCGAGATAAATACTTGCAGAACATTTGTCCCGCGGCGAGAATCGAACCTGCAACCTTTTGCGTCTCAGACGGGTGTTCGCTCACTACGCCACAGAGATCGTCTTTTATTAATAACAAATTATTTATACATAGATTATTTATTATTTTAAAGGTGATTTTTTTATTACCATTAATTTTCATTTTAAAATTGTTATGAACTTATATTATAAAATTAAATAAATCTAATAAATATTAGAATTTATTAAAAGTACTAGCATTGCCATTTAATGTGGCAATGCCGCCTGTGCCTTGGGAACGCTACCCTCTGGCAAGTGATCTGGATTAGTTGAGCTATCTATAGATCGTTTAAAACTCTCCTTAGCTTAACTTTTTATACTGTGTTCACGTGTATTTTATAATATTCTGTTCAATTCTGTAAATAAATGATTACATACAGAAAAAAAAAGAAATATACTATAAAAACAAAAATCGAAAATTATATTATTTAACTAATTAATCACTTGACTTGTAAAACTGTTTTTTAAATAAAATCTTAGATAATTAATTCAGGACAGGAAATTATAAAACATTAAATAGAGTTTTTTAAACTTACGCGATCAGAACACATTATTATAAATACTAACGGGTATTTATCGCGTTTATTTACCCATTTTTCCCGACGTTTCGACAGGTTTTCACTCTGTCGTGGTCACGGGATGACTGACCCCAACGTCGGGAAAAATAGGTAAATAAACGCGATAAATACCCGTAAGTATTTATAATAACATTAAATAGATTGACAAATATTTAGTTATTACTAAATATTTGTCCATTTATTTATTGTATCTAGTGGTCGCCCACTGCTCGAAATTCGACCATAATTAATGTATTTTTTATTTATCATTTAAAAAAATATTGGCATTCTGCACTCCTTCTCTATATAAACTATAAGTGTGCGAAATTTCATACTTCTCCGTGCGCGTAATTTTCGTAAAAAGGTGTACAAAGTTTATGCTTTACGTATTAATATATAGATTTATAATTAAAACTTTAAAATATATATAAATTATATGATAATTATAAGAATCGAAAAACGGTAAAATACTGACTTAATTAATCATTTGATTTGTAAAACTGTTTTTATTTATAAAATCTAGAATTTTGCCTCTAACTTGATTTTCAACAAAATACTCGTATAAATCAACTGACAGATGCCATTAACGATGTTTTTATTTAAAAAAACCGAGCATTTGTTGAGGACATTGATGGATGGATAACCATTCACCATAAATTGAAATTGTTAGAATCAAACTAATTATAGCTTGTAACGAAAATAGCGAGCGGTTGAAATGGTCTTAAAAGTTCATGGGTTTGGATCTATAATTCGTTCGACGTATTAGGGAGGCGTTCTTTTTCTTTGAACTGACTTCAAAAAAGAGGAGGTTCTAAATTCGATTGTATTTTTTAAAGTGAAAACTTCTATAGCATCGTTGTGGTTTGAAAGTCGATGAAGCTCACATTCTTACATTTTCCGATCAGCATTCATCAGACCAGATCATACAGGACTGAATTCGAACCCACGATCTTTGGATTGGAAGGCTGGGCCACTTACACTAAATCAACAATGGATGCTTTGAAACATATGGTTGTGACACGTTTATTGAAAGCGAGAGAATTATGATTCGGTTGAAAATGCGTGTGCAACTGCAAGCTTTGCATATCTGAGTCTTTTAGTGTAAAATATATCTTATATTTTTGTATCGATAGATTTATTTTTTTAGGTATTATTTTCCTAATATTTTATAAAAATGTTCTGAAATTTCTCTTAATAAATTTTACAAATTATAGTCTGTTTTGGAATAAGTATTGTCATATAATTATTTAGTAATATTATATCTATTGTAGTTCCCAATTAATTATTATATACATTGTTTGCCGTGGTGGTTCCGGCATAGTATTGGACCCCTCCATCTCCTCCCGTGGATGTCGTAAAAGGCGACTAAGGGAACACACACACCGGGGGATTGGGCAGCAGCATCCCCCGTGTACTTAACTCTAAATCTGCGGTCACCAATCCGCCTGCCAAGCGTGGTGACTATGGCAAAACCCCCAAATGACAGACACCAACAGAAGACAGCCCGCAGTTCCCGGCAGTTCCGCTATTCCTGGCATAGGTGGCGGCCACGGTAACGGCGGAACAGGGGGTGCGAAGAATCTCCGGCAGAGGTCCTGCTACGAATTCCAACGACCCCTGGACCTGGCAACATACAACGCACGCACACTGAGGATCGACGAGAAGGTGATAGAGCTGGAAGAAGTAGTAACAAAGTTGCACTGGGATATTATAGGGTTATCAGAAGTCCGAAGAGAGGGAGAGGATACGATAATCCTAAATTCCGGCAACTTATTCTACTACCGGGAGGGCGATCAACTATCTCAGCATGTTGTCGGCTTTCTTGTCCACAAATCCCGCGTTAACAACATTGTAAAGATCGAAAGCGTGTCGAGCAGGGTGGTATACCTTATACTCAGAATAACCAAACGGTATTCGCTTAAGGTCATACAGGTGTACGCACCTCACTCGAAACGTCCAGACGATGAAGTGGAGGCTATGTATGATGACATTTCAAATGCCATACAAGCCTCGAAAACACACTTTACGGTTGTGATGGGGGACTTCTACGCGTGGCTAGATGTGAGGAGCGGCGATGAACTGAGAGTGGGGCAATTTGGATTTGGACAGCGGAACCAACGGGGTCAGCGATTGGCCGACTTCAAAGAAAAGGAGGGATGATTTATGATGAACTCCTTTTTCAAGAAGCGGTCGTCCACAAAATGGACATGACTTCACCCCGGTGGACACAAACGCGAGATAGATTTTATCATGACAACAAAAAAACAAATATTTTATTATGTCTCAGTGATCAACAGGGTCAAAACCGGCAGTGATCACCGAATTGAAAGGTCACGTCTGATGAAATCTACGCTTCGCCCAAGTCCTACCCAAATCCAAAACCCCGAGAGCTTGCACTTGGAACTCCAAGATCGCTTCCAATGCCTTGCCGAATGCGGATCCGTGGATGAATTAAATGACGGGCTGGTGGAAATTGTCCATGCCGTTGGCTCAAAGTTTTGTAAGACCCAGCGAAAAGGTAGAACCCAAAAACTCTCTGAGCACACTCTAAAACTCATGGCAGAACTTAGCGAAATGAAACTGCAGTCTTTAGTCGACATGTCGAAATACAGGACGCTCAATAAACAGATCTGTAAGTCTATGCGACGCGATTTGCGTCTCTTTAATACTCATAGTATATTATATTTATAAAGAATGCGATAGAGCGCAATCAAGGTTCCAAAGTGTTCGCGAGAGATCTGTCTATTGGGCAAAGCATGTTGACGAAGCTGAAGACCGACAGTAGCAGTGTGTTTCCTCGAAGTCAGATATTTTACGAGAGCTCGAGAAGTTCTATGAACAACTGTACACCTCATTGCAAAGTCCTGCTACAAGCACGACTAGCGATGCAAGAGCCCGCCTAACCCGACACTACACTAAAGACATTCCGGACGTCAGCCTATACGAGATCCGAACGGCTCTCAAGTAGTTTAAGAACAAAAAGCACTGGGGGAAGACGGAATAACGAAAGAGCTTCTGAGAGCGGGTGAATCACCGGTACTTAAAGTCCTCCAGAAGCTGTTCAACTCCATCATCCTCCAGGGAACTACGCCAAAGGCGTGGAACAGGATCATGGTGGTACTGTTCTTTAAGAAAGGGGATAACACCCTCTTAAAGAATTACAGGTCCATCTTGCTATTGAGCCATGTCTATAAGCTGTTTTCGAGAGTAGTTATAAACCGTCTCGCTCGTAGGTTTGACGACTTCCAGCCTCCCGAACAAGCCGGGTTCCGAAAAGGCTTTAACACCATAGACCACATCCATACGCTCCGGCAGGTTATACAGAAGACCGAAGAGTATAACCAGCCACTTTGTTTAGCGTTTGTGGACTATGAGAAAGCCTTTGATTCTGCCGAAACCTGGGCAGTGTTGCGGTCACTCCAGCGGTGCCAAATCGAATATCGGTATATCGAAGTGTTAGAACGTCTTTACAGTAACGCCACCATGTCTATCCAACACACCATGTGTTTCCAACAGGAACAGAGCACGAATCCAATCCCATTGCATAAAGGGGTGAGACAGAGAAATGTTATTTCTCCGAAACTGTTCACCTCTGCATTGGAGGATGTTTTCAAGCTCTTGTACTGGCATAGACATGGTATCAACATCAATGGCGAACACCTCACTCACCTTCGATTTGCCGACGACATAGTCCTCATGGCAGAATCGCTGGAAGACCTAGGCACAATGCTCAGCAACCTCAATATCGTCTCCCAACAGATGGGTCTTAAAATAAACATGAGCAAGACAAAAATCATGTCAAATGCGCATGTTGCACCGGTACCGGTACATATTGGGAGTGATATAATCGAAGTTGTAGACCATTATGTCTATTTGGGTCAGACGATTCAACTAAGCAAGTCCAACTTCGACAAAGAGGTCAGCCGACGAATCCAACTCGGATGGGAAGCGTTCGGGAAATTAAGGCACATCTTCTCGTCACAGATACCGCAGAGCCTCAAGACGAAAGTCTACAACCAGTGCGTGTTGCCAGTGATGACATATGGAACTGAGACTTGGTCGCTGACTATTGGCCTCATACACAAGCTCAGAGTCGCGCTACGTGCAATGGAGAGAGCTATGTTTCACTACGTGATAAAACCCGCAACGAGGAAATCCGTAGAAGAACCAAAGTCGCCGACGTAGCGCTCAAAATTTGCATGTTGAAGTGGCAATGGGCAGGCCATATGGCTCGCAAAACTGATAACCGTTGGGGAGTAAAAGTTCTCGAATGGCAACTAAGGACAGGAAAACGAAGCGTAGGACGACCCCCACCCGATGGACTGACGACATTGTGAAGATTTCAGGAATTCGGTGGATGGAAAGGGCTCAAAATCGTTCTTCCTGGAAATCTATTGGGGACGCCTATGTCCAGCAGTGGACTTCATAAAGGCTTATATGATGTTGATGATGATGATGATTGTAGTTCTGTTTGTTCTCGCAATTTTTTTTTTAATATTTTTGGACAATGCACCTAACACCATCTAGCCCCAAACTAACTTGCTAGCTTGTATATGGTGACTAGATGACTGATAGAAAACTTACATATTTTTTAAATACATACATAAGATACATTATAAACACACAGACACAGAACAAACTTCTATGTTCGTCACAGAAATGTGTGTCCTGGGACTCAAATCCTCAACCTACAGCGCAGAAGGCAGAGCAACTACCAACTGAGCTGACAGGCCAGTCAAAATAAACTAGCTTCAGCTTGTATATATGTATATAGTTACAAAATTCATGTCTTATTAGAATGGCTGGTCAGTAAATAAGAGTATAATTGATTATTTTCCTTACAATACACGAAAGATAAAAATCTATGTTTGAAATTTTGACTGAAATTTAGATATAGCGCGCATTTTTTTGCTTTATTCTGAAGTATGTCATTTTAAATGCGTTTTTTTTTTCGATAGTGTGTGCGTCAACATATGATTCCATGTTCCATAGAATAGCACGGAAAAATTCGCATTGCGCAAAGTCAAAGGATCACTTTAAAACGTCTTACATATTAGGTGAATTTAGGTGCCAATTCCTCCTAACCCAAGTCCGAGAAGAACTGGCAAGAAACTCGTCCTGGTCCTAGCGCTTTTTGCATGATCCATCTTATACCCTTAACTACAAAAAACTAACACAAGATTACAGAAGTTTATACATTTCAACTCTGTCAGTTAACTGAAGGCAGAGCATGAGGCCATGCGTTCTTATCAATTTTTTATTTTTTATTAACCTATACTTTCCCACTGCTGGGCAAAGGTCTCCCCCAATTCCTTCCATTTGTCCCTGTCCCCCGCCACTTCTCACCAGCCTTTCTCGAAGGCAACGAGATCGTCACGCCAACGTTTTAATTTGGCGGTCTTGTCTCCGACGTCTGCGATCCCGGTCTTTGCGCGCAAGGTTGTATTGCGGACTCTGTCTGTCCTCTTATCAATAATATAGTCATTTATATTTTCCAAATCGGTTCGGCCGTTTTCGAGTAATCGGTGAACATAAATACAAAAAAAAAAGATTCCGACGAATTGAGAACCTCCTTCTTTTTGATAAAGTCGGTTAAAAATAGTTTTAAAATAGGCTAATGTTATTAATAAAATAAATTCAATTAATAAACAAGTAATCCTATTAATTAATAATTACTTTTTAACCGAATTAATCAAAATCAAAATCAAAAGAGGAGGTTCTTAATTCTTCGGTTTTTTTTTATGTATGTTCACCGATTACTCGAAAACGCCAGAACCGATTTGACAAACTCTGTTTGTGTTTGAAAGAGTATACTTCTAGTCCAGGATCCCTGGTCCATTTTTGCTTTTGATTACTATCAAGCTAATTTTCCGTGAGTAGCTTCATTTTGATGAGACGGCCAACAATTTATTGTACTAAACTCTCTATCGTGGTAGCTAACAGAGGAAGCAAGGATAAAATATGTCGATTTTAGGATTATCAAATATTTATTACTAACTGTTTTTTTTTTATTAAATCTCAAGTTAATTATCTAAATTATTCGAAAAAATATTTGTCCTACAAAATCTATGGTTTGATCAAAGAGTCCCGGTCCAACGCTGTGAAATTGGATATCAAGAATACTTTTGAGCGTAGGACCGGGATAACGTACCACGCAATTTGTAGGACAATATGACTGTTAAATTATATAAATATTAACTAAGTAAAAATGAAATAATCAACTGGTTAGTAATCATTTATGATGACCTCGTTATTGACACATGTTGGAAGGCCCCTCCTTCCAAACCATATCAACCATCAAACCATAGATTTTGTAGGACAAATATTTTTTCGAACAATTTAGATAATTATCTTGAGATTTAACCAAAAAAAAATCAGTTAGTAATAAATATTTGAAAATCATAAAATCGACATATTATTATCCTTGCTACCTCTGTTAGCTACCACGATAGAGAGTTCCGTACAAGAAATTTTTGGCGTCTCATCAAAATGAAGCTACTCACGGAAAATTAGCTTGATAGTAATCAAAAGCAAAATGGACCAGGGATCCTGGACTATTCCCTGGTGGTCCCATTTAAATTTTATCGAAATCAGCCAAGCTGAAAGATCAACAAAAATCTAAAAATTGTATACATCGATGATATTTTCGTTTACTCAGATACCTCGCTGTCTCATTGGAGCAGTGCGTTTATTTGGCCTACCCATATTATATAATATATATTTACAAAATTCATCTACTTTCCACTAAAAATGTATTATAGGCTCAAATTTCATTAAATGAACTCGGTTTTCTTTTTAGTTTTTAGAACGTAATTATTGTCTTTTAAAAATGTTCCGACGTTTTTTCGATTAGAGCTAACGTAAAATTATCCTTTTGCATTTATTACTAAAATAATTAAGTAACAGGCAGTAACGCGGTTTCACGTTACTAAAATTGAGATTTTTTGTTAAACAAAAAAAAGGCTTAAAAGAAAGATAAAAGAAATGCTTTACATGTAATTAATTTATTATCTATCTGCCACTGTAATGGATGGTCGCAGCAGCGGTGATTTTCTATCGGAGTGTAACGTGATGTGTTACGTTACGACTTCCAATAAAAGCACATAATATATTAATATCATACATCCCTATTAATATTATAAATGCGAATGTTACTGTCTGTCTGCCTGTGTGTTACGTTATCACGCGTAAACCGCTGAACCGATTTTGATGAATTTTGGTACAGAGATATTATATCGGACTTTGGGAGACGGACATAGGCTACTTTTTACGTAGGTACCACGCGTGCGAAGCTGCAGGCGACAGCTAGTAATATATAATGTACATAAGGTCATTTTCTGAAGTCATTTTCAGTCTTAAAATAAATTACAAATATAAGTAAATAGTAAATTGACTTTAATTTTACATAATATGATAAACGTCGGCTTTATAATATAATATAAATTGTAAGCCAAGCGTGTAAAATAATTCATCAGAATATACCAGGGCAACATAAATTTGAAGAGTCGAGAAACCCAATATCCGTTTATGCGAGGGGAAATCACTTTGAGCCGGCGGAAAATTGAATTGACTGAGGGTTTCTGACTACCTGGTACTGCGGTACGCATGTACTAGGCGGACAAATTTAACGAGATTTGAGACTGCACTCGTCCATATCCATTTCCATACAGGCCAGTCAAAATAGCATTTAACTTTGCACTAAATTTCGGATCCAATTTTTTTTTTATAATGTTTAGGATCACTTACTGAGCATAAAATCACAAAATGCTTGACAGATCCAGGTGACGCTTCAAGCGCCATCTTGAAAAAAAGTAATTGGCCGATATCTTGGAAACTATGCACTTTAGGGCAAAAGTTATACAGACCATTATTGTAGAAAATAAAATTTTGCTTCCTTACGATGTTTTCCTTCACCATTTGAGAGTACCTACTAGTATATAGCGCACATAAATTTTTTGATTAGAATAATCCATTAGAGGAAACGAACCCACGACCTTAGGATCATATGGCGGAGTCACTACCACTGGACCGTCAGTGCTCTCAGTTTCATAAGTATATGTTTCATGTATATTACAACTATTCTGAACACTCAGATATTTAGGATCACCTTTAAAGTCTTCAAAGTAATCTATACCTATATAATTACGTTTTAAAAACTAAAAAGAAAACCGACTTCGTTGGATACAATTTGAGACCATAAAATTATTTGATTTTGAAATGTTTAGTAGAAAGTAGATGTATTTTATATATACCTATATAATATGGGTAGGCCAACTAAACGCACTGCTCTGCACTGCACGTAATGATATTACGTTTTAAAAACTAAAAAGAAACCGACTTCATTGAATGAAATTTGAGCCTTTATTACATTTTTAGTGGAAAGTAGATGTATTTTGTATAGGTATACAGAGTGTAAAAAGACGACTACCGAAAACTGGGGGGTCGCAATCAGACCATGATACTGAACATATCTGGCGAAAAATAAAACGCAAAAAATATTTTGAACTATCTACTTCTTTTTTTTTCTAGTTACATACACATAGTACAACATAATAAGACCATATCTATCTAATTATTTAATTTAGAATAGCAAAAAACAATTAAAATTTAAAAACCAGTAATGTACGCGCAGCGCAGCGGTGTTTCCGCCCGTACTAATATAATACTAATAAGAACAGCTGACATCGGCCGCGGTCATTAATCGGGCGTACGAGCAAGATGGGAGACTCGCGATGTCGTCGTGCGATCGCGTCACACGACTAATAAACGCCCGCGTCTGCGTCTCGTCTACTACCTAGGCAGCCAGCCTACCTTAGTTTTACAAAAAACAGAATCTGAGGTGCCAGGTAAACAACATTTAAACAAATTGCAAGATTTGCAAGTATCTAGGTTTCTAGGTACTAAGTCCATTAACTGTCAGAACTTATTTATCTAGATTGTTTAGACCTAACTGGATGAAGAGAGCACCTTTGTAAGCACTTGTCTTGGTAAGATAGTTTAAGCGGATAAGGTTAGCGGTTACAAACATTTTTCCCGCGTCGGGAATCGAACTCACAATCTCTTGCGTCTAAGCCATAGGTACTTATCTAAAGCTCATGGGTACAAACATTTCACATTTGTCCCGCGGTGGAAATCGAACCCACAAGCAAACACAGAGCCACAGAGGTCGACATTCAAATAAATAACTTTTCATTTAAAATCAAATATGCTAGGTAGATAATCTAGGTGTCTGTGTTTACTTGTTCATGATCGTACAATTACCTAGGTGTAGCACCTTCTGCTTCTGACGTACTTACCACACACAAGTAGGTACCGACCGACCCGACTAACAAACAAACCGAGCTCAAAACACACACACAGCAATCACAAAAACAGAACCGCCAGAAACAGTCAAGGGTACCTACCCACCCACGAGGGAAGCCGCCTTCGTACCAGAGTGCCCGTGGCTTGCCAGCTAATGGTTAGGCACGTCACAATCAATCACAACACTACACAACACACAATCAACCATCTCTTCATTTCTGTATGATGATCTTCGGACATCACACGGATCAGAAGTTCACTCTGCGACCATCTTAAACGAACTAAATTACCTTTACATTACTTTAAAAGTACCTTTACCTACGCCAAAGTACGCGAAAAGAAATCTAGCGAAATTAAAATAAAATACTTTGATATTCGCCGACATGCATACATGCGCCTTTTTTAACTAAATAATAAGCGCCCCAAATTACGCGAAAATCTAGCCAAATAAAATCCTTTGATATTCGCCGACGTTCTTAGGATTCATTTTGGAATAGATTTATAATCTGAAACTTATTATTATTACATTAAAACACATACTAAGTTAAATGACAGAGCGGCGCCAGCGCGTCTAATAGAATTCGCGGTGCCTTTTGCGGCTTTTTTCAAAGGGCTAACAAAACGTACCATAGCTTGTCGAGTGACAGAACACATCCGGGCGGTCAAAAATATGGACACACAAAAGTCGGCCATAGCTACACATCTACTAGAATCTGGCTCAAACCACTGGATCGAGTTACACAATCCACAGGTAATCTCAACTGAAAAACATTACATCCCAAGATTGGTACAAGAGGCAATAGAGATTACCAAACACAGGAATTTCAATCGAGAAGACGGTTTTCAATTGTCTGGAGCCTGGAACCCTGTGGTGAGGATGTGTGGAAATCGTAAAAGTGAGGTACCAGTTATGCGTCCAGATACCGTGAGTGTTGTGTGTCGTAATCGTGATCGAGTTGTTAGTGACAGTGAAACCGGTAGTAGGGGTAATGTTCGCAGTAAAAGACTGAGAAAGAGGGTAGACCGTTTTGTCTGCCAATAACATCCACCCGCAAAGACTTCAGTTTATCTCGTGATCATGGCGCATGCAACTGTGCCGAAATATCGAGAAGCAGAAAAACTCATATATCATGGTAAATATCCCGTTTTGAGTGAAAATTATTAATTTCTCCGTCTATAATTTTTTTTTGAACAACTGATATTTTTTATGCTTGGGTTTTGGGGTGTTGTACCACCCCCTTTTGTTTTCGGTAGTCGTTTTTTTACACTCTATATATAATATGGGTAGGCCAAATAAACGCACCGCTTCAATGAGACAGCGAGGTATCGAAGTACATGAAAACATCATCGATGTATACAAAATACTATATATTTATACTAAATATTATATATATATATTTTTAGATTTTCGTTGATGTTTCAGCTCGACCGATTTTGATAAAATTCATATAGAACCTGTGAAGTATACCTTTCAAACAAAAAAAGAATTTTCTAAATCGGTTCAGCCGTTTTCGAGTAATCGGTGAACATACATAAAAAAAAAAGATTTTTGATCCTCCTTTTTGATAAAGTGGGTTAAAAAGAGCTTAACCTGACTGACTGACTAACTCAACATCGCCGAGCTGAAACCGCTGAAGCTAGAAAGCTGAAATTCGGAAGGTAGCTTTCTGTTATAGCAAAAACACCCACTAAGGCGGGATTTTTAAAATTCAACCCCTAAGAGGGTAAGGGGTGAAAACGAATGTATGAAACTTTTTAACGCGTGGTGCGATTTGCTTGAACTAGTTATGAATAATTAAAATGCAAAAAAAATGGACACGTGTTTCAGGATTTTTCAAAATAAACCTCATAAAGGAGTAAAATGAGGTGTGATTGTTTCTATGGAAACTTTTTAATTGGTGGTCAGGTGATTGGTTTAAAACTTATCAATAAAATTTGGCAATGACATAATTTTACATCCTGGGGAAGAATTTAAGCTACAATTCCTTGCAAAAAAATGCGGACGAAGTCGCGAGCAACAGCTAGTAACATAAATAAAAAAGTTAGAAGACAGAATATTTATAAATATTAGAACAGCCTGGTTGGTAAACCTTAAAAAAATAAAAGATACTAAATTCTAAAGGATACTTAATTATAGATTTCTAACTAGATGGCGTTAAATTAGTTTTGGACCTGGAGGCTATAGATAAATAGATAGAAAAATTAACGCTTTATTATACACAGAGAGAACATACAAAAAGCAATTAGTAATAAAGTTGTACAATGGGCGGCCTTATCGCTAACAGCGATCTCTTCCAGGCAACCTCTGGGCAGGATAAACAAAAAACAAAAATTAATATGTTATTCTGTTAATTTACAATGGTTATCGTTTTATTGATGACGTTGATGTCTGCGACACAGTTTTACACTTTTACACAGATGTCATTGACTTGCAATGTTTATGTGCCTGTTGTTATCTGTTCCAAATAAAGTTTTATTTCTATTAATATTATTATTCCAATCTATCTACGTTTCAGCTCCAATTACAGTTCGATAATTACCCGAAAACCTGTTATCTTTATGACCAAAAAAAAAAACGTTCGATCTATCGTTGGCGACTACGTAAACGTAGCGTAAGCGAACCGTTGTTTATTATTGTCTGAATTGTCTAAAATATAACGATATAACGATCAATCTGCCATCTGCGAGCTATTCTGGCGTGCGCTGCAAAAACGCGCAGACGAAGTCATGGGCTCCAGCTAGTTATAATAGTAGGGGATTGTAGACCCCTTCACAAAAATAATTAAATCTGAAGTAACATGTGTGTAGTGTGTAAAGTGTGTGTGTGTGTGTGTGTGTGTGTGTGTTCGTGAATGTGTATGTGTGTGTTTAAAGTGAGGGTGAGTTTAAAGGTGTATAGCAATAATAAATGAGTTTTTAAACGGTATGTAGGTATGCAAGGGGTACGGAGAAATTTGTTAACTCATTTGATGTTTATTCCGTGTAATGCTCTTGGCCATTTTATCCCTCTCATTTTCCAAATTACGTCTGTAACGTGCAATAAAGAATCGGTCTTGAAATATGTTTTATGCGAGGGAGGGTTTCGGTAGTAGGAGCAAAATATTTTTGATCTGAAAACATTTTATCTAAAATCAGAAGCCATTTTAATGGATTCGCCGAAAAAGCCAATAGAAATATAAAAGGTTTTTCGTTATAAATCGGTAGGTATCTTTCTATCTATATTATTATTGTATAGACTGGCCTGACAGCTCAGTTGGTAGTAGCTCTGCCTTCTGCGCTGTAGGTTTGAGTTTGATTCCTTCCAGGACAACATTTGTGTGATGAACATAAGTGTCTGTTCTGTGTATTATAAAGTATCATAAATTATATTTAAATATATATAATTATTAATAATAATGCCGGAGATTTCACACAGCATCATTTGGCGTCAAAGTAAGCAGAGCTTGCGATCATATGACTAGGTAACTACTTAAATCCTTTTATTGTAAATACATACATATTATACATAGAAACACCCAGACCCGAGACAAATGCTTGCAGATCATACAAACATTTGTCCCGCGAATCGAACCCGCAACCTTTTGCGTCTCAGTCGGACCTTCGTCCAATGCGCTACAAAGGTCGTCAACTGATAGAATATATAAGTAATTCTTATCAGTTACCAAAATACAAGCTATGCTTAGTTTGGGGATAGATGGTGTGTGCATTGTCCAGCAATATTGATTATAATAATTACGTTTTCAAAACTAAAAAGAAACCGACTTCATTGACTGAAATTTGAGCCTATAATACATTTTTAGTGGAAAGTAGATGCATTTTGTATATATATAATATGGGTAGGCCAAATAAACGCAACGCTCCAATGAGACAGCGAGGTATGAAAATACATGAAAACATCAACGATGTATACAATTTTTAGATTTTCGTTAATTTTTCGGCTCAACCGATTTTGATAAAATTTATGGGACTACCTGTGAAGTATACCCTTTCAAATAAAAAAAGAATTTTCCAAATCAGTTCAGCCGTTTTCGAGTAATCATAAAAAAAACAACAAACACAAAAAAAAAAGATTCCGACGAATTGAGAACCTCCTCCTTTTTGATGTAGTCGGTTAAAAACAATCTGAATCTCGGAAACGGCTACAACGATTTTTATGAAATTTAGTGTGTAGGAGGTTTCAGGGGCGATAAATCGATCTAGTTAGGTTTCATTTATAGAAAGCGTCGTTATACCCGTATTTTATACCGAACAAAGCTCGGTCATCCAGGTACTGATTTTAATTTTTTATTTTCGGGTGACATAGCCTACTTTTTATCCCGGGAAAATTTGTTAGTCTCGGGAAAAATCTTCAACGCGGGCGAAGCTGCGCGCAGACAGCTAGTCATAAATAAAGAACTGGGGTCTATATTATAATCACGCATCTCTTATATCTATTGTACTCTTAGTAATACTCCTTAGTACTCCAAGTACTCATGATAAAATAAATGTAAAATTAAACGCTTCGTGGAAAGTCGTTTCCAAGAAGCGATGAGCTTCGCTGTAAACCCAGTTGTCCAATGGTGAATTGGTTTATATATAGACCTGAACTATGAACTATCAATGAACTATTCAAACTAATTATAGGTTAGCATGTGTCGTAGTTTTGTCTAATGATGAAATTATAGACAAGGCACTAGTGATGTTCCATAGACTTTGTAGTTCCTGAGTCACGCAAGACCGTATTTACTTATATGTTTGATATGTAATCTATCTTCTTGCTTTCCTGCGGGAGTGATTTCGTGAAAAAGGCACGGAAGTAACTGGAAGCCGGAGAATCGCGAACAATTAGATTTAACCAATGATCGCGCGCGGTTTTAGAGTTGGCTATCAGATGGTACCAACCAATTTACTCAGAGGTTGGTACTGTCAGCCAACAGTGTTGAGTGTGTGTGATGAGAAAGAGAAAGGGAAATAGAAAAGAAGAACGTATCAGCTGTGCGTTTAACCTTAAATTGTTGTGTATAAAGTGTGCTGTTATATAAACTAATTGTTATATAATGTTAATATAGCTTCTTACCAAGGTGAGATGTCAGATGTTACACATCATATGCGACTACTATAAGGCTCGCTCGTTTTTTTTCGTTTTTTAATGGTATATTTTATAGTGCTCTCGTATGTAGGTACCTAATATAATTCATTTTTTTTTAAGGTACCCCTTACCTATTTTTAAGAAATTTTCAGCGTTTTCAGCATCTGCAATTTAATTATGGGACTTATATTAAAAAAAAATATAAATTAAAATATATTTTTTTATAAATAATATCTGACATTTTACACAGCATCATCTAGTCTTAAAGAAAGCAGAACTTTTGTTATATAACTGATAAACTCGAAATACTCAGTACACCCAGACCCTAGACAAAAACTTGCAGATCACACGAACATTTGAAACAATTGAATTGAACAATTGAACACATTATATAAAACACAAACACAAAGTCCCAAATAAAACTAAAAAATAAGACGCGTAGATAGGATCATGTCTGAACACACGAACATTTGAAACAATTGAATTGAACAATTGAACACATTATATAAAACACAAACACAAAGTCCCAAAAAAAACTAAAAAATAAGACGCGTAGATAGGATCATGTCTGGGCAGGCAGTAGTGGTATTAGTAGGCAGTAGGATACTAGTATTTTCCATAAATAATAAAAAACCGGCCAAGTGCTAGTAGGACTCGCGCACCGAGGGTTCCGTACAAACCTGTAGGTATATAAGTAAAAGTTCACCTATCACGACAATCGAATCATAGTTGGATGATGTAACTAAAAATGTACGGTTTTAGTTTTCCTTTATCTGTGCTATAAGTCGTTGCTTCGTACCAAATTTCAAGATTCTGAGTTCACGGGAAGTACCCTGTAGGTTTTGATTCCCTTTCGAGTGTCGAAAGTTTGCGGAAATTTGCGGCATAAACGGCTGTATGCGTTGGCTTAAAAGCCAACGCAATCAAAAGATACAGCTACAGTTTGATTTTTTCACAGCTTTAAGGGACAGTAGACCTGAGTATTTGATACAAATTTCAGCTTGATACCTCTACGCGCTCTTGAGAAAAAGGGTCTTGACAAACAGACGGACGGACAACAAAGTGAACCTATAAGGGTTCCGTTTTTCCTTTCGAGGTACAGAACCCTAAAAATGATTTTTATGAAAATAAAATTGCCGAATAGGTCGAGCCATTCTCGAGGTTCGACCAATTTTTTTTCGACCAATATATTCCTTAACACCCACGGAAGGTTTTAAAACAAAAAAAAAATTGTAGATACTTTAATATTTTTTGTAAATTTGTAACCGCCCAACGAAATGGGCACGGATCAGCTAGATTCAAATAAAAAAAACAATATACAGTCAACACAATAAACACAAGCTTATATATATATATAAATAATGCAAAGCATCATCTGGTAAGTAAGTTGAGCTTATGTTATGGGTCACTGATATACTACTTATAATTATACTTTTTTATTTCATTTCTTATTACAAACATAGATAGAAAGATAGATAACTCTTTATTGATATAAACTCGTACTACACACACGAAAAATTACAAAAACAATTATTTTACAATTAAAGGCAATACAATGTGCGGCCTTATTGCTGACAGAGATTTCTGCCAGGCAACCTTTGGATGGAAAGACTATAAATAAATAAAGGGGCATGTTGGTGTGGTGCTTAAATATTGTACTACATAAATATATGTACTTACATAATATGTAAATAAACTAAAGAAAATACTGAAATAAAATAACTACATCTATGCACAATAATCTGAATCTCGGAAT
Organism: Lampropteryx suffumata; assembly: GCA_948098915.1. NCBI lineage: Eukaryota > Metazoa > Arthropoda > Insecta > Lepidoptera > Geometridae > Lampropteryx > Lampropteryx suffumata. The sequence continues at coordinate 2,078,168 of OX402566.1, read as the reverse complement.
CGCATGATATATTGAGTATGCAGGGGGCGATAAATCGATCTAGCTAGTTTTTGTTTTTAGAAAACGTCGTTTTATCCGTGTGTCACCCAGGTACTAATTATAATAAACAGATAAAATCATAGCGGACAAGCATCACATATAGTATCCTGTTTTAATAAGAAAAATTGTCTAAATAAATTAAATAAAAAATTCCGAATATTTCACACAGCATCATCTGGCCCGAAAGTAAGCAGAGCTTGTGTTATAGGGTTATATGACTGATATACTACTTATATACTTTTTTTGTAAATACACCCAGACCCGAGACAAATACTTGCAGATCATACAAACATTTGTCCCGCGAATCGAACCTGCAACCTTCTCCGTCTCAGCCGGATCTTAGCCCACTGCGTCACAGAGGTCGTCTAGAAATACAATAGCAATCTTTGGCGAGTGTGAGAACTAAAGTTAATTTAAGATCCATTTGGTTTAAGTTTCCAAGTTGACATATAGTTTTCCCATCACTAGACAGTTACAGCTATGAGTATGGCATAATCTCTAAGGCTCAGCGAATTTATTAGTCACTCGAGCGGTTATTGGATATCATACCATTTATAGCTTTTTGATACGGTCCCGATTTATAGCTAGTAGAACCTATTTCACCTATTTTAGCAGTTTTACTATTGGAGAAACACGGGCTTTATATAGGATACTTTTAATTACCATGCTAAGCAAGCTAAGCAAGCTTAACCGCGGGATATAGATAGTAGATTCTTATTTAAAACATACATAAAGGGTAGTTTGTGGCACTGAAGTGGCAGTGGCCAGGTCAAATATGCCGCAGAACCGATGGCCGTTGGGGTAGACTGGTTCTTGAGTGGCCGTGTGTAGTCTTTTGAAGAAAGCGTATTATAATATAAATGACTATATTATTGATAATTAATTCACCTAGTATGTAAAGACGTTTCAAAGTAATCCTTGTGATTGTATTGAATAAAGTATCTTTAGACTTTGACCATCTAAAATCATTTAATATAGTCATGTGTATGAATATATTTTGTCCTTTTGCTATAAAGAGTAAAAAACGTGCAATATGTCCGTCACGTTTCAGGATCATATATGGGAAAATAAGTACTTTATCTCGGGGTTTGTAATAAAAGGGATGAGGAAAATATTTTGTGTTTGTTACCCTTTTCCACTCGGAAAATTCGTTGCGATTACTTCGAAGCCGTGACCAGGTTGTAAGAACTTACAAGAGTGTTTTGACAAAGATTCTGGCGTATGATGTAGGATAAAAACCACCCTTTATCGATGCTGAGAGCCTGGTACTTTAGAACGAAGTTGTACTGTAAATATTAGCTTAATTTACCCCTCTAATCAAACCTTGACATTACGCTTGATATTTGTATTGGCTCTAATTCTGTAGTTTTGACAAAGATTCTGGCGTTTTATGTGGGATTAAAACCACCATGAGCCTGATACTTTAGGACAATGTTGTACTGAAAACTTTAGCTTAATTAGATAAAAGATTAATTTCGGCGGTATTGTAAAGCACTTATTGTGCTCTCATATTATACATATATTTTTCTGGAGTTATATCCGCTTGTATTAGTAATTTTAGTGTTTTCATTTAAATAGAGCTAGAGTTCAATAATTGGAATTCACTCGGTGTGAACAATTGGAATAAAAGCTTTGCGTTTCTTTGTGATTCGAGCAAAAATTTTCGGTTCTGTAATTATGAAAATTAAATATGAAAGACACCATTTCACATAAAATAACCAATGACGAACGACAAGATACGACTTTGTGTCTTCATACTATAAACAATATAACACTGACATCGGTAAAATTGACATTATTATGCCATTAACGAAGAATAAGAAAACGAATGGAATAATATAAATACAGATATGAAATATTAATTTTACATTATTTTAGAACTGTAATTTAAAACCTTTTTTGAAAATCAGGTGTTTCTCGTAATCGAGTAAAGCTTAACTAACCGTGATTATTTTATTTACAAATAGCTTCTGCCCGCGGCTTCGCACGCATAGTACATACATAAAAAGTAGCATATGTCCGTTCCTGAGCTACAATTTATTTACATACCAAATTTGATTGAAGCAAAAAAAATAATCTGTTGATCGGATTGCTACCAAACTTCACAGGATCACCTAGGCCACGCTAGGCCAATCTGAAGATTTCCTAAGAATTTCATCGAAGTCGGTCCAGCCGTTTCGGAGTCTATATGGAACATACATACACACATCGCAGTTTATATTATATATTAATAGGAAGTAGCTGTCATTTTGCATAGCAACCCTGCCAATCGACTCTAAATACGAGTACAAAGCGCGCGCCGGCAACGGGCTCACTTTTGCTTGGGACTTTGTAGCGACAACACCTAACCTTATTATTTTTATTTTGATAGTTTTGCTGTTAGAATGTTTATTTTAGATAAGAGTCTGTTTTAGTTTATTTTGATAGTTTTGTTTTGTTGTTAAATTAAATTATTTAGTTCGTTTGTTATTGTTTAAATGTTTATTTAGCTGAAACAGCTAATCATATTTTATATTGTTTAAATATCTCAGATACCCCAAATAAGGGTTTAACCAGTAGCTGGTGTCCCACAAAGCAACATTTACAATTTCAAAGCGTAATTTATGTATCAAAATACAGATCAAAAAGACTTTCCATATCTTTGAAAGAACTCTGTATTCCACACGATGGGTTAAGGAAATAAAATAACTTTTATAAACTTCATATTCAAAGTTCTTTTTTCATAACTTTGTACATTGTAGAGACCACTAATACGTCGTAACAAACGCATTATACGTACACGTATACAAAACACCACGGTTGTTGTGATACCTTTTCTCAAGCTTTGTACTACGCATGCGCGTGACAGTATAATTGAAATTATACTCGTAAGATTCCAATAAAAATCCACCTGTCATTTAATTAGTTCACAGCTAAACACACAGATGGTGTTTTGATAAAACAGTTAAACAGTTTTATACTCATATTATCATTTTATAGTTGGTTTTAATTAACATTTGCTTGAATAAATATTATTGTAATAAAAATGATTATACCATCACACACATTTGAGAAAGAAATTAGGATTTCAGAACGAAAGTATCCAATGATTGTAATATATTGTAAATTTAATTGTTCGATACATACTTTCTTACTATTTTTCAGTAATTAATTAGTTTGGATTTATTAACGAATATTTCACTTTATTATTTTCTGTTCTCATTATTCTGATATTTACAAGTCCTTCATTTGATTGTTTACTAAATCGGTAAATTCGTTATAATTCTTTTATTAAGACATATATAGCAAAACTATGAATCCATTGTTTCTTGAATTATATTTTAACATCTTTTTATTGTTATTAAGTAAATAACATTCATTATTATACTTAGATTATTAATAGGCTTCTGCGATTGGTTGAATAATGAATATGGTGTGATGTTTTGTAAATGTATAAAAGGCGATGTGAAAGCCTAAGACAAAAAGGATTGGGAGTGAACTAGAAAGATAAGTACCTTGTAATAATATTGTACTAAAATATATTTGTGTGTATTTAATATGTGTATTGTTAACTTTTTGTGTTGTTCTCTGTTTGGTAACTATTCCAGGCTTTAAAACTATTTTATCTTTGTGAACTACATACATTTGTATCAGTTACTTATTCTGTCGTTGTTTCCTTATATGCCTTATGGTGTTTATTTTGTAGGATACTTGTGTTGTGTAAAATTGTAAAGGATCATACAAAAAAGTGTTAGGACCAGACAAGTTTCTTGCCGGATTCTTCTTGAACTGGGGTTATGAGGAACCGGCACCTAGATTCACTAGCATGTAAGAAGACGATTCTAAGTGGTCCTTGTGATTTTATTGAATAAAGAAAATTGAATATACTATGGTAAATTTGTTATAAGTGTCTTCTTATTGAATTTATCCTTGCTTACATTTAGCTTCAATTCCTTATGTGAAATGTAGGTATTTAACTTCAGTAATTGTACTAACTTTCATTATTAACTTCTAAGATTTCTTTGAGACAATCCCAGAGTTCTATCTAATCTTGATATTAGGTGTAATATATTTTTGTAGGTAATAGAGCAGGTACCTATCGATTTCTGACACGCTTCTTTCTTCTTTTCTTCGTTAATGGCCTGTGACATACATATGTCAATTCTGCCAATGTCAAGTGTTTATAGTTTATAGTCAGTTTGTTTGTTATAAGTCTTAGTCGATGGTCAGTTGTCAATTCTAGACGACACGCGGAATGGCGTCTGGAATGTTTTTCTGACACGCGCACAAACACGTAATAATAAACACGTATAATGCTTCCTATCTCACTTTCTCCCACGTTAAATCTTATGAATTTGTGTCTGTCTCTTTTTACATCGAGTTTCAAATCACAACGATGCTAAAAAAGTTTCACTTCAAAATATCTTTTGACTTGACTTGACTTTATGTTACACACTTCCGTCCCTTTTCACGAAATCACTCAAACCGATTGCAGGTAAGTTTGAGGAAAGATTTTACACATCAAGAATTAGTCAGTTAAACGAGAGTGTTCTTATCAATGTGAATATAGTTCTAAAATAAGTAAAGCCAAATACAATACACAATTGTTTATATACATACAAAAAAAACATGTGTGCAATTCACACGTGGTAGAAGTGAAACCTTAAAAAAATGTTGGCTTCAAGATAATGAGACGAATAAGAATGTAAGAAACACTGTATAATGCTTCCTATCTCATTTACTCCCACGTTAAATCTTATGAATTTATATGTGTCTGTCCCATTTTACTGTCGCTTTTTCGTTTCATCGACTTTCAAATCACAACGATGCTAAATTCAGATTCATATTCAGATTTTTTATTGATAACATAAAAGTTACATGTCCATTATCATATATATTAATTAGAGTTAGTAAATAAAAATATAAAAACAAAAATAGTCAATTACAACACAACAACATTGAATTAAGTACATTAAAAATAAATTGTAAAAGTATTCACATTGTAAAAATTATAAATAAAATAATATATTAAACATTTTTAAATGTTTTAATGCCATGTCGTAAAGAAATATTTATTAAAGAACTCATCAACCCTATAAAAGTTTTGCTCGATAAGCCAGTTTTTATACGCTTTATATTAGCTTCAATTGTATGTATGTTTGTATGTTTGTAACCGACTCCTTAGGACGCGATTTTGACCCACTTTAAACGGCCAGATTTCATTCAAATTTTGCACACCTGTCAAAGACCGATGACAATGCAATAGTTCAAAAAAAAATTTAAAAAAAAATTTACATATCCGATTACCCTAAAACTAAAAAGTAGAAAATAAATAATGGTTTAATAAAACTAAAAAACACGCTTTATATAGAAAACTTAACTAAAAAAATAGAAAATAAATTTTAATAAATGTAGGTAGGTAAGAAAAAATAATACTCCTTCTCATATTTGTCAATGAAATATTTATAACTATTGACACCATGCACCCCACGCTTTTTTTTAATTAAAACATTTTTTTCTTTCTTACATCTATTAACATTTATTTTCTATTTTTTATGTTTTAGTTTGGTTTTCTATATAAAGCGTGTTTTTTAGTTTGTTTTAACTATTATTAATTTAGCTTGTGTTTAAAGGATTGCGTTGATAGCGCGCTGTAATACACTCCGGTAGACCGTTGTAGATAGCAGGCCCCATGGCGTGAACCAGTTTTGTGGATTTTACTAGCCGCCACTTTTCTACTCGCAGTCTTTGGGCGTGTCGGGTCGGGTATCTATGAACGTCGCCGAGTCTCGCGAATTCGTCCAAGTGGAGGCGAGCATACATAGCTGCATTAAAGATGACGAGGGCGGGTATGGTTAATATTTTTAGTTTCTTGAAGAGGGGGCGAGCTGTGGGCGTGGAGCTGTGGGGTCACAGCTCCACGACGTATTGAAGGAGCGAGTGAACGGATGCAAAGTAGCAACTTCTGGTCATCCCCTCACCTTGTGTGTGATAAAGAAGTTTTCACTTCAAAAAAAAAACCTGACTGTTTTATAGAAAGAATGACTTTGCAATAGGCCTCTGGTTCAAAGTATTAGTGTTACGCGTACCAGGCGCACGTCACGTAGGACGTAAAAATCCGTCACGTCTGCGAGCCGCAATAAAACACCTTAACTAATATGCTGCCCTGGTACTGTAAACTCACGAAATGTCGAAATTGCGTTGGTGTTTTCTACTTTTATATGGAAAACCAGTAAAACCTAACTTGATGTAAGTCCCTTTTTAATCGATCGTAATTGAAACTCAAAAATATGAAATTCATTTGGCTTGTGTACGTACTTGATTTTAAAAGAATATTGTATAAAATAGTACATTTGTGTACAGTACAATAAGGCATCATCATTATCATTATGAGCAGCAGTGGTTTAGTGTTAGTGGCTCCACCTTCCGATCCTAAGATCGTGTATACGATTCTGTCCAAATGGATTTTTGTTCGAAAATATTTGTGCGCTATACCAGTAGGTACTCTCAAATAGTGAAGAAAAACACCGTAAGGAAACCAGCATGTCGTAGAACCTGTGACTGAACATGTAAATTTTGCAAATTTTCAAATGTTTAATAGTTATTCTGTTTCTGTTATTTGGGGTGACTTTACTTTATTTATATAGACTAGCTGTACCGTTCGCAAATTCGTACGCTCGATTTAAAAAGAAAAAAATGCTTGTCTGTAAAGTCGGTTTACGGACTATAATTTTACGTGATAACGTCATTAGAAAACATTGATGTACCGATCGTGCCCCTCTATCGCTTGTTCCGCGAGAAAACAAGCGATAGAGAGAGATTTTAAGACGTCACAAAGTCGTTTGTTGTCGTTCGTCGTTTGTTATTTTATAAAAAATTATGTCTCTTTATAAAATAACTAGCTGACCGCGCGCGGCTTCGCCTGCGTTGAAGATTTTTCACGAAACGAACCAATTTTCCCGCAATAAAAAGTAGTCTATATCACCCGGGGTAGCTTTCCAACGGTATAATAATTTTTCAAATCGGTCCAGTAGTTTTGGAGTTTGGAGCCTATTCAATACAAACAAACAAACAATCAAATCTTTCCTCTCTATAATATTAGTATAGATATAAATATAGATAATACGGATTGTTTTTGCTCGAATCACGAAGAAACACAAAACTTTAATCCCAATTATTCACACCCGAGTCAATAACTCTATTCCTTATTTGAATAAAATTCCAAAATTACAAATAAAACCCGAAATAAATCAGGTAAAATAATATAAGAGCACAATATTTTACTACTTATACACTTTTTTATACGCTTTATATTAGCTTCACTTGTATATTATGATTGTATGTTTGTAACCGACTCCTTAGGACGCGATTTTGATCTACTTTAAACGGCCAGATTTCATTCAAATTTTGCACACCTGTCAAAGATCGATGAAAATGCAATAATTCGAATAAAAAAAAATAAAAAAAAATGGTATCCGTTTATCCTAAAACTAAAAAGTAGAAAATAAATATTAGTTTAAAATCTTTCAATCAATCTTTTTTTTTAAAACTATTATTTATTTGTTGTAAATACTTACATATTATACATAAAAACAACAAAAATAACATTTGTTTCAAACATTTGGAATCGAACCGAGGATCCCTTCAAGGGTCCCTTGTGGACCTCCGAATCCTAAAAAAATAAGCTGCCAGAGTTTTGTTTTCTGCTTTTGTTTATGTAGGATCTTTTTATATTATCCTCACCTCTTTGGGATCAAAATATTCCATGAATTTTCACAAAGAAATGAAATCCATTTCATTTTGCTACAGAAGTTTGACCTTCGGTTTCCGAATCGCCTGGAAGGAGTTATTGCCGAAGTTCGAAGAACTTGTTTTATTGTAACCCGAGAAACCTTTTATTTAAGGATTTCGTGCATTATTTCTTGGAAATCGTGGTCAATACTTTTTGTTTGTTAAGTACCTACTTCTTTACATATAAATAAAAACTGTATGGATAGACTTTTCTGAAAACTGAGACTATTGACAGGACCACTGGGAAAAAAAATCAGCGGTATAACCGTGTTCGTACTCTTGTTTTATTATCCTGAGTGGTAACCGCCGTTTTTAAACAGACTTCAAAAAAGAAGGTTTCTAATTTAGTTGTTTTTTTTTTATTTTTTTTCTATTTTCTTATATCTTTTACCTTATAGTTCTATCATTTAAAAACCGCTTAGAAAAAAAATTAAATTCAGTTTAGTAGTATGGGTTTATTATAAATATTTACGGGTATTTATCGCGTTTATTTATTTCTTTTTCCCGACGTTTCGACAGGTTTATACTCTGTCGTGATCACGGGATTGAGTCATCCCGTGACCACGACAGAGTGTGAACCTGTCGAAAAAATAGGTAAATAAACGCGATAAATACCCGTAAATATTTATAATAATGTGTTCTGATCGCGTAACTTTAAAAAACTTTACTATGGTTTTAAAATCAAAATAGCCTGGAAAAAATATGACATCAATCGAATCGAAATTTTGTATTTTCATATAAATATGTTTGTATATGTGGGTAGATACAAAGCGTGTCACAGTATGCTTGAAGTACCTAAACTTATAGATTCCAATATAGCGTTGCCATTCACTTAGTTCACATTTAAAATCACAGATGGAGTATTTATAAATCGGTCGTTAGAAGTATTTTTTGACGACCTCTGTGGCGCAGTGGGCTTAGGTCCGGCTGAGACGCAAAAGGTTGCGGGTTCGATTCCTGCTGCGGGACAAATGTTTGTATGTAATGTAAATCTGCAAGTATTTGTCTCGGGTCTGGGTGTTTCTATGTATAATATGTATGTATTTACAAAAAAAAAAAAAAGTAGGTATATAAGTAGTATATAAGTCGTGTGGTACCCATAACACAAGCTCTGCTTACTTTGGGGCCAGATGATGCTGTGTGAAATGTCCGGTATTATTATATTATATTATATTATTATTATTTTTCTAAACAACATTTATGTAAGTGAGCAGATGCTAGTGCTGATGCTAGATGCTAGAGTGAAGCACACTTTAATATTTTCACCACACTGGTTGGAAAATGACACGATAAGAAGAAAACGATTTGTTTTGTGGTGTTTAATCAAACTGATTAAACACCACTATTTACTCTACTTCAATCCCAATTCAATTGAAACCATTATATTATATTAAAATTCGAAACAATTTTAGTCAACATGTTGAAGAAGTATCCATTTTTAAAACAAACTATATTTAAATTGGCGGACGAAATCGCGAACGGGTCAACCAATATTCAATGAAATCACAAGGATAATTTTAACACCATATTTGTGTTGCTAAAAAGGGCTGTTCGTGCAATAGGGCCCTAGAGAATCACTCGGAAATCAATTTATTGAAAATATATCATGACAGTGCCTTGTCAGTATATATATGTATATAAGAATCTAATATATGTTTTCAAAAATGGTTTAATTGTTTAATAAATTGCGATTAGGTAGAAACTCGCTGTTCCGACAGTTAGGTTCGCTCACGTTAGTAAATCTAAATCTATACTAATACAACTAATATTATAAATTCAAAAGTAACTCTGTCTGTCTGTCTGTTTGTTACGTTTTCACGCCTAAACAGCTGCATCGATTTTGATTAATTTTAGTATAGAGATAGATAGGACCTTGGAGAAAGACATAGGCTACTTTTTATGTAGGTACCACGCATGCAAAGCCGCGGGCAGCTAGTATTTTATAATCTTTTATCTATGTATGTACACCTCCCTAATAAGGCCCAAGTGACGTGTTAGACCAGAAACTGTCTCATAAGACATATTATAAAATAACAGATTATTTAGAAGACAAAAAAGCTTGGGATGAATCTGCTCCAACTCGATTCGGCATCCGTAACCAAATTACCAAGGATCGTGTTAAGGCCAAACGAGTTTCTTGTCGGATTCTTCTTAAACTGGGGTTAGGATAAACTGGCACCTAGATTCACTAGCATGTAATAAGACGTTTCAAAATGGTTAAATATTGAATTAAGAAGTTTTGATTTGAAGCGTCTTTCATTTGGTGAATTTAGGTGCAAACTCCAAACAATGCAAACCCAATCTTTAGTCCACAGTCACCTCACAACGTATACATATTGTGTTGTTATCCCTGATATCTTCAAAACTTTTCCAATTACCCGTCTGAAAACCAATATCACCTCCAAAGTTGTGAAGTTGTTCAAAGTGTTCACTTATGAGAGGTTTCGGAGAGCTATTGTTCTCCGTCTCGGCCAAGGGCAGTCATCTGGAACACTGGTAACCAAAGCTTGGGGACAAATGGGCCAGATTCGTTACAAAATTTTCAGCATTATGATTCTTTTACTATCGCTAACTAGTATTTGTCAATATCGCTAGACCACTTTAAATTAGCTGCACATTTAGTTATTACAATATTTTTGAAGTGATCACTTGTTATGGGAGGGTAAACCGCTTCATTACGTAACGCGTTACAGCGCCAGTCTATACGGCAGCAGTTGGCAGGCTTCTCCTCTCTCACTGTAACCCACAGTTAGATTAGTTTAAGTTATCACTTAAACTCACTGTCGGGCGTCCCGAGACGCACACGTTTTTTTTTTTCTACATTTGTATATCATCGTGTTAATATTTCTAAAGAGTTGGCATCACCAAGCTGACAACTAAAGCTGTATTACTATCTCTATCAATATCAATGTCACTTTCGAAGTAGTTCATAGGAGAAAAAGAGATAAGTTTATATTGTCATGTCAAAAAGTCTATGTTTCAGGTTTTCGGCAGAACCAAAAAGTGGTTATTTACACTTTTTTGACGCGGAGAATAAAGGTTTGCTCCTCTAGTTATATTTCTAGATGACTCTAGGTCAACAAGAAGTACCCCATTGGTTTTGAGTGCAAGTGTCGAAATACGTGGTAAAATTTACCGCGATAGAAGCCAAATTTTGTTTGTACCTTTTATAATATTAATTTCAACTCGATAACACACTTAGCACGTTCTTCAAACGTTCAGAAAAAAAACATTAGGCTTAAGAACGTGGCAGCAAGCATTTTTATTTTGAGATACGGAACCCTAAATAAGACTAGGTGTCGTGGGACATCAGGTAGGAAAAAAGTTAAAAATCATAAAAATGTTTGACGTATCAACATTAAATATTTTGCAAAAAAATTATTTGGCATTTATGCTGTGTGTTTCTATGTAAAATATGTATGTATGTGAAAAAAAGATGTAGTGTGAGTAGTATATCCGTCATGTGGTACCAAAAATACAAGCTCTGCTTACTTTTGGGCTAAATGACGCTGTGAAATGTCCGTCATTAATTATTAATTATTTAATAATTATTTATTGTCTTAGGTTTTAACATAGGTAGATAAATAAGGTAGTTTATCTACGTAATGAGAAAAACAGACCTTAAACTTTAGACAAAGACCCTCGTCGGAGAGTTTGCAAAACCGTCCCAACCACAGCGTGGTCACAACTCATGCATAGCCTCGGTGATAAGGGTTAGATAGTGCAGGAGCCAGAGAGTGATATACTCGTATGTATTCTAACACAACATACAGCAGCTTTGGTACAAGTTACGCAGATTATTGATTTGTATAATTGGAATTCAGGGCCCGTCTTTGATGCATGCTTGCTGCTTCCACCTTCTTGGGACTGCTTGCTGAATTTAATAGACATTCCCCACGTTCTGTACCTAGTTATTAAGGCTAAAAATAATCCTCTCATCGTAAGGTCAACCTCACTGTTTCATTCGACACCCCGACCCGTCGCAGACAGCGCCGTTACATCACTATCACTACATAGTATAAAACAAAGTCGCTTCCCGCTGTCTGTCTGTCCCTATGTATGCGTAGATCTTTAAAACTACGTAACGGATTTTGATGCGTTGTTTTAATAGATATAGTGATTCAAGAGGAAGGTTTGTATGTATAATACATGCATAATATAGTAGAGAATCACTGATAATTTCAGAGGTTTCTAATCATAATATACATTCTGTAGTATTTAGTATGGGCATTGCACCGGTGCTAAGCCGGGGCGGGTCGCTCGCTATAAAATGAAACTTTAAGGAAAAAATAAACGAGTTATATACTTTGTTTTGTAAATAAATACTTATTATACGTAGAAAAACACCCAGACTCGAGACAAATACTTGCATATCATACAAACATTTGCGATGGGAATCGAACCCAAACCTATTGAACCTTTTGAGTTTCAGGCAGGTCTTTGCCCACTGTGCTACAGAGGTCGTTAAACATAGCATGTAACCTTCAAAAGTGATAACTTTGATTGTATTGTTTTAGTACATTTATAATTATAAGATACGAATACTTGATATATAACGTACTAGAACTGAACTAGAAGTAAAATAAAATAAAGATCACCGACTCCTTGACTATTGACTCAGTTGTAGTACAGTCAGCTACACAAAGTTTAAACGTTTAAAATCGAAGTATGTTTATGAAATCACAGAATCTCTGAACTATTCTAAGGAGGTTAAACTCCTAAGTTAAGCGTAAGCTTTTGCGGGATTTTATTTGATTATACTTTTTGACGAATAATATTTTTTTTTGAAAGAACAAAAAAAAGAACAACGAAAATGAATGACTCATTGTCACGTTCCGCCTGAGCAGAGCGTGCAAGCGAGAGAGGCACGATCGGTTTATCAACGTTTTTTTATGACGTTATCACGTAAAATTATCGTCCGTAAACCAACTTTACAGACAATTATTTATTTTTAATAATTCTTTACAACTTTACTGTGTAACCAAATCATCCATTGACCCACTAATATAATATAATAGTTATACTAATATAATGGTAATTTTTTTTAAACTAACTTAATTTCTAGTGATATTTGTTGAAAGAACAATTATTACCTTAAACAGTTATTCATTGACAAACTTTGATTAAGCAGTGACCTTTGAAAAAAAGAAAATCGGAAGAAAGATAAACAAGTTTTGGGTGACATACACTCAGCATAATAATAATAATAATAGCTTTATTTACCCTATTATAAATAAAGCTGAGACTATCAAATACTTAGGTGTTACCATAGATCAACGTCTATCGTGGCACGCACATATTGAGGTACTTATGAATAGGACGAGAAAGCTTACTTATATATTTAGGAATTTAAGACATGTGGCAAAACCCGACCTTTTAAAACGTATATACATTTCTCTAGCGCAGTCAATCCTAGCATACTGTATACCGATCTGGGGTGGAGCTACAAGATCTAATTTTCTGAACCTTGAACGAGCGCAAAGATCATTACTTAAAGTAATGTTAAACAAACCTTACAGATACCCAACTGAACTGCTATACTTTAATTCAAATATACTCACGGTTCGAAAACTTTATATATTGCATTCGGTACTAAAACTGCACAAATCTCTCAGCTATAACCAACAATTACTAAATAAAAGAAGACACTTTACTATAACGGACAGACAAACTATACATTCAACTTTTGCATCACGCCAATTCTCAAGCCAATCCGCTCATTTATATAATCGGATCAATACAATCATTAACATATACCCGTTAAATAATCACAAATGTAAAATGACGGTAACTAAATGGCTATTGTCAGTAAATTACGATGAAACTGAAAAACTTTTGGATAAAATCATATAATACGAGATAATTCATTGTACACACACATCAAAACACATACACACACACACACACACACACACATCACACTACACACTCATACAAACAGACACACCACACCCAGTGGTTACGACTGATACACCAACTCACATTAGCCTGGTGTTATCAGACGAAACTTTTACACTTGGACCATACATCAATACTTACTTACAAAAACTTACACCTACTCAAACACTCATTCACATCGACACTTCGTGACACTGCACAACAATATTTTTCTACCCACAAAAATTACCTACACCTCACCACAGCACTCGCGCTGAACTTCAACATTCACAACTGACTTTGATAACTGTCTCAAATCTACCCTCAAAAATTCACATGAATGTTATTTAGTATAAGTAGTTAAGTAAATGTTTTAATGTATGTTACAGCAATATAACAGCTATAAACCACAATTAAGAAGAGCGATATTCTCCTAATACAGGTATTTTATACTTAAAAGGAGGTATCCAATACTGATAACCTATGTTACTTAAGTTACTGAAATAAAACATTTTGTATTTGTATTTGTATTTACAAAGAAAGAATAGAAACAAGAAAACCTAACAAAAATCATACCTACATTAAACAAGTAGTTAGGATGTAGTTTTGTGTTTAGTTAGTAGATAATTACTGGCCTTTTTGAAAATCCTTACCAATATTATAAATGCGAAAATAACTTTGTCTGTCTGTCTTGCTTTCACGCCAAAACTATTTAAATGAAATTTGGTACACTAGTCTAAAGCTTGAGAAAGGACATAGGCTACTTTTTAATTGGAAAAAAGTGTTGTAAAGGGTTGAAAAGGGGGATTAAAGGTTGTATGAATGTATTGTCATTTTCAGAACTAGAAGCATACAATTTTAGGCTGTTGATTAGATATAAATTTCTATTAATATTATAAATGTGAAAGTTACTCTATCTGTCTGTCTGTTTGTTAAGTACGTTTTCACGCGTAACCCGCTGAACCGATTTTAATGAATTTTGATATAGAGATACATGGGACATTGGAGACGGACATAGGCTTCTTTTTATGTAGGTACCACGCGTGCGAAGCCACGGGCAGCAGCTAGTAAATATATAAATAAGGGCACTAGGATTCTCTGGATCGTGATTAGTCCGCAAAATTGTACAATGATTCCATTCAAACAATGAAGAAAATAAATAATTAAGTTTTAAAAAACTAAAAGAAAACCGACTTCATTGAATATAATAAATACAAAACAAACTCCTTTTTTGAAGTCGATTAAATAGTTTATTTGTACTTTATCATTTTGCGAAACACCACAGGAAAGTCACAGAAAAGCAAAATATGAAATTAGGCTTACCTACTTGGATGACATACATTTTCTAGCTATTTTTCCAGCTTTACGATTGGTCCCATATACATTTCATTAAAATCGGCTCAATAGTTTGGTTTTTAATTAATAAAATATGTCTTCTAAGTAAATTCCGTGTTATATAAATGATGTTGGTTTTCTTGTTAGTTTTTAAAATGTAATTATGTTTTTTTTTTTTTTCATTGATAAACCTTCGTTTGACCACGATCTCGCTTGATGTTATTCGACGATGTGGCCGACGACGCAGGTCTAGAAGACACCTATTTACTCGAGACTTGAAGAGACCTAGATTGTAGCTTTCAGGAAAGACAGGCGACGGCAAAGCATTCTAAGCTTTTGCTGTACGCATTATAAATGTGGCAGCAAAGCGCTTTGTTCGTAAGGGTGGTAGGTTGACAAGGTATGGATGGTATTGAGCAGTACGTCTGCTTGTCCTGTTGTGAAAAAGAGATGGTGGAATCAGATCATGTAATTTCTGGGCACATTCTCCGAAATGTATTCTATAAAAGATCAAAAGGCAAGCAACTTTACGTAATTTGTTTTTGTAATTGTAAATAAATGTATTTGACATAGCTCCATAAAAGTATGTGCATCAGCACTTTTTACGCTGACTGTACAAGCAGAAATAGACAAGAGATCTATCAGGGTGCCAAAGGCAGCCAAACCACTTTTCAGTGCTTCAGTTTTTAAGACTTTGATGACAAACGAACAATCTTTGGATGCTGCCATATTGAATTACCTACTAATAGAGCTTCTATACAACTTTGTGCGAGTTTTAAGTGCTTCAGCTGTTCTCAAGGCTTTAATGACAAGTGAACAAACTTTGATGCCGACATTTTGAATTACCTACTTCTTCCTTAATAGAGATTCTAGTACAACTTCCCGCGACTTCGTCGAACAAACTTGAACTGAAAGCAACCCTCAGAAGTTACATTTCGAGAATTCCGTTCTTACTTCGTAATTTTAGCTTAGTAGCTAAGTACTTAGTTATCAATCGCTTAATATTATATATAAACTAGCGACCCGCCCCGGCTTCGCACGGGTGCAATGCTGATACTAAATATACTGCAAATGTGTTTATTTACGACATCACATTAGAAAAACCTGTAAAATTATCAGTGTGTCTCTACTATATTATGCATGTATTATAATGTAAACCTTCCTCTTGAATCACTCTATCTATTTAAAAAAAATCGCATTAAAATCCGTTGCGTAGTTTTAAAGATCTAAGCATACATAGGGACAGACAGACAGCGGGAAGCGACTTCGTTTTATACTATGTATTGATAAATACAGAAATGTACATAATAATAATCCGTAGAAGAAGAGTCACCGACATAGCACTCAAAATTTGCAAGTTGAAGTGGCAATTGCCAGGCCATATAGTTCGCAGAACTGATAACCGTTGGGGAATAAAAGTTCTTGAATGGCGACCAAGGACAACGAAGCGTAGGACGACCCCCCACCCGATGGACTGACGACATTGTAAAGATCGCAGGAAGTCGGTGGATGGAGAGGGCTCAAAATCGTTCTTACTGGAAATTGATTGGGGAGGCGTATGTTCAGCAGTGGACTTCTTAAAGTCTGATATGATGATGATGATGATGACATTATAATATACAATAATATAGATAACCCGTGCTTACTTCGTTTGGCGGTTACAACTTCACAAAGAATATTAAAGTGCTTATATGGGTATTAAATAGAGCGTATAAAAAAAGATAGCTGTTAAAATTATTGTAGTAATTACAGATATTAACAAAGTTACGGATAAATATTGATAGATGGCGCTAGCGGCCACCCGCGGCTTCACCCGCCCGTTGTTTTACCGGGAGAAAAAAATAGCTTATATATATCCAAGTTACTAACTATATTCATTTTATGTTTCATCCAAATCGGTCTAGCTGTTCTTGAGTTATAAGTGGTGTAACTAAAACGACTTTCTTTTATATACATATACTAGCGACCCGCCCCGGCTTCGCACGAGGGCAATGCTTATAATATATACCTATATTACTGAATGTCTAATGTGACAGAAACCCCAAAAAAAATCAGTGTTCCTCTACTATGCATCTACTACAATGCATGTATTAGCATGCATGTAAAATTTATTAATTTCTGTAATTATTACAATAATTTAAATAGACATCTTTATTTTAATAGCGATATTAGTACATTAATATTTTTTGTGAAATTGTAACCGCCCAACGAAGTGGGCACGGGCTAGCTAGTATAGTATAAATGCTGAGTTTTGTCAGCGTGGTTCTCTATAACACAGTTTTGCTTAAATTGAATCTAGATGGCGCTGTGTGTAATATCATTAATGTATTTCTATTGGTATTTCATTTATTATCTGTTTTGTAATTTGTTTATTTCTTTTATGTAGGTATAGTTTTACAGAATCGATACTAATGGCATACCAGCGTCAACAAACCGTTGACTCTACAATTCGCATAATGTTGAGTTAGGGTCCATTTTGCAGTAACCATTAATAATGTTACTAGTACAGGTACTTTTTTTGTCTATTGCAAATAAAAACTAAACATATAAATAATGCCGCACATTTCACACAACATCATCTGGCCCCAAAGTAAGCAAAGCTTGTGTTATGGGTACCACATTACTGATATACCACTTATAAAATCTTTTTTTAAGTTTTAAATTTTTTAAATACATGGAAACACCCGGACCCCAGCCAAATATTTGCAGATCATACACACATTTGTCTCACGGCGGGATTCGAACCCGTTACCTTTTGAGTTTCAGCCAGACCTTTGTCCACTGCGCCACAGAGGTCGTCTTATCCTAATTCTTATCTTTCCTAAAGATACAATCTATCTCCATACCAAATTTTATCAAGATCTGTTCAGTCATTTTGATGAAAAAATATAACAAACAAACAGGCAAAAACATTTTTAAATATACAATATAAAGTGTATTGGAGTATTACTTACTAGCGGCTGCCATCGGCTTCGTACGCGTAGTACCTTCATTAAAAGTAGCCTATGCCTATCTCCAAGGTAATATCTATCTCCTTACCTAGTTTGATTAAACTTCGTTCAGCCGTTTAACCGCGAAATGTAACGTAAGTTTTAAACGTAAACGTGAACGTAATCGCAAATTGTATGCGTGGCATTGCACTGAGACGTTTTAAAAGTACAATTTTAATTACAAACAGACAAATAGACATGCAGTCATTTTCGAATATAGGTGGATTATTTATAACGACGGAAGGTCCTTGTGACTTGTGGTTCTACAGAATCTATCACAAACACCAGCTTCTTACAAAGTGAGACCTACATGTTCAGATTAGCGTGAATGTGAAGTTAAAATATACAGAGATGTCTACCTAGCTATATCGTAAGGTGACGTCATGACGAGCGGCGAGACAGGTGGTGTTGACTGCCAAAGCGGTGGCATGATGCAAGCACTTAACCAGACAAGATTTAGAAATCAGTTTGACCAGTTGCTATCAGAACCAAACCAGTTAGCGGGGCTCATGGTGGCTATAGGGAAGGTCAAAGGCCATACCGGAGGAACATCCCCCAAAGGTCTCACAGAAGGAATAGCCCTCAGAGAGACACGAGACAAACCACCCCCAAAGGTCTAACATAAGGAACAGCCCTCAAAGAGACAGCGGGGAAATACGCGGAAAATAAGTTCGCGGATAACTTCGTCGTTTATGAACCGATTTTGATGATTCTTTTTTTGTTGGAAAGGAGTTATCCGAAGGGTGGTACCATGATAAGAAAACCAGGATCTGATGATGGCATCCCAGAGAAATCGAGGGGAACTTTCGAAAATCGTAGTGGCGACTAGTGCGTTTGTTTATTTTTTATGAAAGTATTTTAAAGCACTACTAGTTAATGAAGGTCTTGAGTTGATCTGATGATGAAGCCGAAAGACAGTCGAGGGAACTCCTAAACGATTTACCTGGTGTTTGAGCTTGATTCATTTGTATTGATGAGAACTTTACACCTAGATGGGTTGTGACTGTCATTAGGGGTCTGATGATGAAGACGAGGGACAGTCAAGGGAACTCCTCAACGTTTTACAGTAGCTACCTTGTGTATATACATGAATTCGGTTGTCTTTTTAGTTTTTAAAACGTAATTATATATTTAAAAATGTTGAATGACAAGATACGACTTTGTGTCATACTATAAACAATATAAACACTTGACACTGAAAAATATTACATTATTATGAGACATGCCATTAAGGACGAATAAGAAAAACTTTTGACAGAAGTTGAGCCGTTTAGGAGTAAGGCCGATGTACAAATAAATCTAGTACTACACTAGGCCCTTATTCTCAAATTTCGCCGGACTAACATAAGTTTTCTAAAACACGAACTACCCTATTTTGCTTGCACCAAAGACCAAATTAGAGTAACACATAAATTACACTTCTTAAATTTACTAAAATCATGTAAAGAGGTGTTGATTAAGACTGAAAAAAAATCCTAGGAAAATTATTTCAATGAACGAATCTAATAAATTTGAACTAGTTTTAAAACTGTCATTAAAATATGTCATACTGTTGTCATACTGTTACTTACTCTAATTTAGACTTCAGTACAAGATAAATAATAATAATAATAATAATCCCGGAAATTTCACACAGCATTATCAGGCCCCAAGGTAAGCAGAACTTGTGCTATGGGTACCACATGACTGATATACTAATTATATTTTTTTTAATACATACATTATTATACATACTTAGAGACAAATACTTGCAGATCATACAAACATTACAAATAAGGTCGTATTAGGATATTATAGCTGGTCAGGCGAAACTACAGACTTTGAATCATGAAATTTATTAATTTATTATAATATTTATTAATATATTTTCATTACTTATATTCGAAAAGAAAGCCTGAAGTTGCCTGAGGAACGAGTTGAATGAAGTACTTTTCAGCCCTAGGGAGGACGTTTTCAATTGATAGCTCTCAACAGAAATGATAAATCTGCATTCCACTGACTCTCTACAACCAAGTACTTCAAAAGATTATCCAATGCAAACCAAAAACATTGCTGTAACATGTGAAGAAAATAGACAACGTTGTTCCCAATATACACTCAAGCATCCCTGGATACTGCAGAGCCTTAAGTTTCCCAGAAAATATCAAATATCAACATACCCGGAAAAAATCTTTCACTAACTATAACTCATTGCTCTAATTTTACCATAAACTTTAAATAAATATTTTTTGATTGTTGATATTTGTAAAATAAAATACACTCAATTTAGCTAATTCATGTTTTTATCTTATACCACACCTACTGAGAAACTTGCCAATTCCTTTTCCAAATATAACTTAAAAAGTACATCATTTCAGTATCATCATTGTCTATGGAATTTCATTTCTAACGTGTTTAGAGGGAAGAGTGTATGGAAATCTAACCTCATTTTTTTTTATTTCTTCATGGATCAGCCGGTAGCTATGGTTATTTTAATTATAAGTCAAACGATTAAAAGTTTTTACTCCAAGTCCAGCAAATGATTTATACCTCTTCCGATTTCCGAACAATATTTTGAAAATAGGTAGTAGATAGGTAGCACAAACTATAGGATGCTAACGCATCAGACGGGGCACTCCCATAGACGAAATCCTGTCCAATACCTGTTCACCTTATCCCATATGACAGATAACTTTTTTATTTTGAATGAACCTTTTAGCATCAGCAAGGTATTCATTCTACCGAGTATATTTTTTTTGCTTGCTTGCATACAATTGCTTACTATTTTAAAATATTTTATTGATCTACAAAGGAAAGACCCTGATAATCATAATAAACACATTGATTATACAATTAGACATTTATTTACAGAAATATACAGAATAATACACAATAATACAAAATACAAGTCAAACAGTTGAGGTATCTATAGATAGCCAAACTGGTCCAGAAAATTTGATTATTTCACGGAAGCGGCCTTGAATTCAAGAAAGAAAGGCATATTTGCATCTTATCAGGTCCTCAGCAGCTGTCCTCACCAGCTCTAAGAGAAATCCCAGACTGTAATGGGATGCGGCAAGGGTGTCTACACAAGTAGCATCTCATATCAATGGCCCACCCATCTCAAGGGACAAGAGTCATCAGGCTTCTTACCATCATCACTTATCAGACTGTACAAGCCGAGAACAGCTGGTATGTTGATGTTGACATTTGAATTAGGTGTAATCTGCTTTGGAGTAGGTGTGAGCCAAATGTTGTAGTTTCATGGTGTGTAATCACTTGATGATCACAGTACCATCTGGAAAAAAAAAGAAATTTAAGCACACATAACCAAATGCAATAATGTTGAGTGTTTAACATTCTATGTTGTTTCTATTGGTGTTTCTATGTATAATATGCATGTATTTACAAATAAAGGTATAAATAAAAAATATTGCTGGACAATGCACACAACATCATCTATTTATGGTGACAAGATGACTGATAGAATACTTATAAGAGTATATTTTTAAATACATACATTAATGATACTTTATAACACCCAGATACAGAACAAACACCTATGATTTTCACATAATTGTTTATCTTGGGAGGGAATCAAACCCTCAACTTAGAGCACAGAAAGCTACTACCAACTGAGCTGACAGGCCAGTCGATTATGTAGTTTAACAGTCACTTGGTTCCTATAACACAAGCTCTGCTTACATTATCATTATTATTATTATAATTATTATTTAATGATTTTGGTAAGATAAGTAGGTACAATAAGTACTTACTGGTGATTATAGCAGAAGAACAGCAATAGACAGACATTTCGGTAACAGCAGATTACGTTGGATAGGCATGTGCTCTCGAGTTGAAGCGAGAAATCTCTTCTAAAAATGCTTTCGACACACAATCATACTGCTTGCGAAGATCTTGAAAACTTCAGGTCTAGAAGTCTTTTATTCCAATCGAAGTCCAGTCCAAGAGTCCAATCTCTCTTTTCGGAAGCATAAAAAAACTGACGTCCTTTCGTTTACTAGCACAGCTCACAACACAGCACTTGTACATTACTGCGAGATTAAATAACAGGTTCAGGAATTGAGAGGATAAATATAAATTACTTCCAGAATTTAAAAATCAACGTCATTTAGCTTTGAAACTACAACAGCTGTTGCTTGTTAGTTTGGTTGGTTTGTTTGGAATGATTTGATGTCGATAGCAAAATAGGAAACAAACACGCCTTGATCGGGCAGGAAAGAAGTATGAAAGAAGGGGGAGAGGAACTGTTAACTATGTTAGTACTATCGTTCTTCATAGACTATAAATCGGCCAGGATTTAAAGTTCAATGATTGTCGGCCATGATAGGTAGCAACAATTCATTTATTTTGAATGAAACTGTATCCATTTGTTCTATGTGGGTGTGTAATAAATATTTTTATATTTTCTATTTTTAAAAAGAACCCAAGTAATAAAGGCATGCGCGGGAATTCAATTACAAAATAATTCCTCGTCTCGGGTCTCAAATGACACACTCGATAGGAGTTGGGCACTTTCTCGCCTAGATGTAAAATGTACTATTTTTTGTCATGCAGGGCTGCAACGATGTTTTTTTGGCGCGAGTACTTGTATGGAATCCTGAGCATAGCGAGGGTTTTGAAGCCGAGCAATACACAGTTTTTCATCTCACTACAGCGAGGAAAATGCAAAGTGCTTCACGCGATTTTTCCGGAGGTAAACTCAATTCGGCATTATATACAGCTTGCACTAACTCTGCAGGTGTTAAAGTTATATCTTCGTCGCTGCTTCACTCGCTCATATTTTAAGGTTTCATACGATTTTACCAAAAACCAAACCAAAATGATGGAAGTGAATTTGAAAAAAGAGAAAAATTTAAAAATCTTTTGATATTTTTTATTCAGACGTCGTGCTGGCCATTGCGATTATTCTAAAAATGAGGTTGGCGCACTGACATTTTTCAGTGGATTGACGGTATAGAACATTATTAAAATGTAAGGTTCGAATTTAAAAAAATATACACGCTAACGGATAATATGCATTTTTCTACCCAAGGTAGGTAACAATAAATGTATTTTCACCTCACAGGTGAAAATACATTTATTGTTATTACTTACATACCTAAAGGAAAGTTAATATCTAGAACTACAATAATCTAAACAAACGGGAAATATTCTCCCTCGCATAAACAGGATTCCCATCAAGAACTATCCAAGCGTGGCCCATCTAAACTTTATCGTCCATAAACGACGGGATCATTCCACCCATGGGACCTGGGCCCCGATTCTGCTAACTAATGCTATTTTCGTAGACGCGGGAATCGAACCCGCAGCCTTCGGTCTAAGGCAGGCCTGCGCCTTCTGTACATTTCTTTAATTCTCCTTTGGTAATAAATGTTGTCTATACATTTCTTTTTATTATTGAGCTCTTAATTTAACTTTTAAAACGGGCCGTAGTAGGTATGAAATAGTAGATTGTTGCACCGAGCGCAAAGTGAGTCATTAATGCACGAGTGTTATGTTGGTGCTTTAATTACTCTCTTTTGCAAAGTGCATAATTTACTTTTCTTTCAACTACCAATCTACCTACTGTGATAAAATATACCTACTTAAACTAAAAAAATATGAAGAATCAAAGTTTTACAATGGTACAAAATGCGCGCCATTTGTTTTTTTTTCATCAAGTCGGTTTTATTTAGCCGATTTTTATTATCAGTTAGTATCTTTTTAATCTAATTCAAACATTTTATATTAAACTTATATTATATTTTATATTAATGGGAGATATTAAATAAAAAGTAAAAAACAGTGCAATAATGAGTTTCATATAACATTACGCACTGTTTTGGTTGGCAAAAAATACGTCCTTTGTGATCAGTTTTTTGTAGTGATAAATGATAAAATTACTACGTGTTTAAAGAAAATAATATTTAATTTGAATTTCCCACCACGGCTCGACACGGGTCATAAAGTACGGAACGTAATGTGAATAACTCGTAATTTTAATGCGATTTGTTAAGCAGGATCGGGGCCTGTTTCTCTCTAGTTTTGATGGGCTCCGAAATTGCCAACAAATAACTTTGCTTGACCCTCACAACTCAGTTTTTTGTACGTACTCCACACCATGTTATTAACATAGATGTTGGTTCTGTGCGTTATAAGGCCATAAAGGTTCGGCCAAACCTTCGCGTCAGTAACGCGGGAAGTGGGGCGCGATGCGGGAGCGTCTGCAATGCAACGTGCAACGTGGTCGTGTAGGTGTGCAAAGCGCCATAGATAAGGTATGGGTAGCGTCCGCCGCCCAGCAGACGCTCCCGCGTCGCAGTCGTTTTGGTCGCGCATGTGTGGGTTATGCTTTAGTATGTGTTTCAAAATATATAAGTATTCTATCAGTCATCTGGTCCCTATGGTACAAGCCATGCTTAGTTTGGGACTAGATGGTATTGTGTGGATTGTAAACCGATATTTTTTTATTTATTTGCTTAGCCTCAAACTTAACGGAACCACATGACTGAAAGAATTCTTGAATACTCGTAACTTCATTAATATAGTAGGTACTTATTAACTGTTTTTTTACGTGTTGAGGTTTATTGCAATTGTCTCAATTAAGAAGTTAATAAAAATAATTACAGAAATTTACAGAATAATAAACAATAATATAAAGTACAAGTGAAACAGTTGAGCTATCCAAGGACCGTTTAAATGGATCTATAGGTAGCTCAACTGATCCAGATCACTGCCAGAGGGCAGCGTTCCCAAGACACTGGCGGCATTGCCACGTTGAATGGCAATGCTTATACGCTGAGGCAGATAGGAGCCAGCCCTAGGTCACGTAGTGTATCTACAAGAATTTAAGAAAATCTAATTTCAAAAACTGATTTTTTATGTTTATCATAGATAGATAGATAGATTGATATACCACACAGATAATTACAAAAACATGATTCATGATAAAACATCGTATTATGATCTGTTTGGCTTATATAAAGTATCTAACGTACCTATGTATATTTAAGTGTTCTATAACTTCCCATAAAACAAGTTTTGCTTAATTTTTGTAAGTCTCCTTCTGACTCTGTCTCTGTTTAATTTGAAAGGTGAACCTGTAGCCCATTTCCACAAGTTTTGCGCAAAAATTATCGTCGCTTTTCTGGCGTTAAGTTATAGATTAGGCAAACAAAACATTATTTATACAATAACACACATGGAACACTTTGAGTCGTCTTTTTACATGCTAGTGAAACTAGGTTCCGGTTCCTCCTAACCCCAGTTCAAGAAGAATCCGGCAAGAAACTTGTCTGGTCTTAACACTTTTTTGTATGATCCTTGACAATTTAGTTACAGCTGGCGAGTCGAGTTGGAACAGTTTCATCCTAAGCATATTTGTCATCTACTGTTATTTTATAATCATGCTTTAGGAGATGGTTATTGTTTTATTTCGTTTTGAAATTTGCCAATCGAGATTTTAACACGCCGCTTGGGACCTAATTATAGAAGCTTACACATTGCCCTATAATGATTTATTAACTTTAGCGAGCCTCACTGTGGGAACAGTGAGTTTATCTTTATTTATAGTGTTAATTTATGAACATCGCTATTTTTTTTTAATTAAACATTTTTGTGAACATAGGTACATTTGATTTTTATATACATACTAGCGCTTCGTGCGCGGTACCTACATAAAAACTAGCCTATGTCCTGCTCCAAGGTCTCACCTATCTCTATACCAAAATTCATCAAAATCGGTTCAGCGGTTTAGGCGTGAAAACGTGACAGACAGACATAAAGACAGTTACTTTCGCACTTAAAATATTAGTAGGGATATACTGACAAAGCACTGTTATTAAGTAGTAAACACCTCTGTATATTGCCAATAAACTTATAAGTAACTAATAGAACTTAGAGGCAGGTTCTTTCAGAATTAAGGCAAGCATCAATCAAAGCAGAGCGGATAGGCTTATAATTCTGTTTAATCAATGCTGCTCGAAAATGACAATGACAATAATAATAAAATAGTACTATTTAGGAAAACTTATTCAAGTAAATTCTAGTTGATGCGTATCCACCAGACTTGTACTGTGTGAGGAAAGTGAGCAGTGCGCATGGAAAAAATCCACCAATAACATCATTACATTTTCTTAGCCTTGCTCAATGCAACTATACTATTGGTGGGTTTTTTCTCGTTAAATTCTCAAATTCTTCAGCCATAAGCTACAGGTTAGCGCGGTTTTATTCGCGCGAATATGAGCGTACAAGATAGCTCTACGCGAATGAGCACGTAGTGCGTGCAATAATTAAAGTTTCTGGTGGTAGATTTCAAACAATGCCATCTCCTTGCTTTAGTTGATAATTGCCTTTAGATCTGTTTGAACTATTTCTGATTGCTTAGCTTAATTAGCATACCAGTGACTGTATTAGACGGTAGGATGGAGAAATCTGATAAGTTCGAGAATTTGAAACTCCGTCTTCTCCGTTTGATAAGTTTGATCAAACTCACCATTGTTATAAATGTAATTGAATACTTTTTACTCTTTGTTTTTGTGTAATTTGGTCCTCAAACATATCTAGTGCATTTTATTCGCTAACATTGTATTGTTTTGGTGTGTGCTCAAAAGTTATGTTAAAAACCAGATCAAAACTGTATTCTAGTTATATGTATTTTTAATTTGTTTGTAACGTGTATTGGGGGCAATTCGGTTGGTTCATTTCTAAAATTAGGAATTTGTCTAAAATATATTTTATATAGTCATAGCATTTGTAAAGCCTATTCGGTTGGTACCATCTAACTAAATTAGGAACGCTTAATAAAATTAGATAAAATTAAATTAGGATAAGTTGGTAGCAGCAGAATACCATAGTTTCATTTGACAGTTCTAAACCTAATTTTAGCTAAAATTAGTTAGATTGGTGCCAACAGAATTGAGGCCATTGTGTGCCTAAATAAATAAATTATAAAAAGAAAACCTCGTGCTTAAAAGGACTATGAGTTCGATGTTACGTACGTTCGGTTACTATTCATATGACTGTATCATTAAAACCAATTCATCAATAGTTACTGAACGCTGTAGGTATCTGTTTTTTGTTCCTATCACAATTACATATTTTTTTTTAATTATACTAGCTGCCCCGTTAGCGACTTCGTCCGTGCGTTTTAAAAAGAAAAATATGTTAATCTTTCTCAAATCCACTGGAGCACACACAAAAAAAAATATCATTATCGGGCCAGTCGTTTAGGAGTTTAATTACAAACACACGTACGATTATATATATAAAGATAAGCGACATGACGGGTAAGTAAATGGCTGTCATGAAGTTCTCTTTTCCTCCATATCTAAAAAGGAACTTGGATTCTTCATTTGACATTATAAGAAGTAACATAGCTCCTATAAGTTAATTAGTTAATAAGACGATATTTTTAAATGCACATCTGTATAATTTTCAGCACACTAGGTAACTCCACTAATTAACTAAATGCATACCAGAATGAATGCTGTGCTAAAAAACCAATTGATTAACTAAACATGTCCTACAATTGGTTAGGTTATGGTAGAGTATAGAAAACAACGCCAGAAGCGACAGAAGAATAATACAAGGTCACGGTAGGAGCATAAGAGTTTTGAAAATACCATTAAACAGTATATATAATTTGATTTATTTAGTGTGCATA
This sequence comes from Lampropteryx suffumata, assembly GCA_948098915.1. Taxonomy (NCBI): domain Eukaryota; kingdom Metazoa; phylum Arthropoda; class Insecta; order Lepidoptera; family Geometridae; genus Lampropteryx; species Lampropteryx suffumata. Next base: position 2,050,511 of record OX402566.1, on the reverse strand, counting down.
ACTTGTGTGCAAGTCAGTATTTTTGGTTTAACTTTGAAATATTTTGTTCGAAAAAAGGAAATACACAGATATCGATTTAATTACATGCCGTTAATAAGTATCTCGTATTATTTCATTTTTAATAAGGTAATAAATAGACTTTAGACAGAGACGATTAGAGAAAAGGAAAGGAGGTAGGACTTCCGTTCTGCAGTAGAGTCACGGGTTCTTAATCTTTATTAATATTATTAATAATAATAACATTAAGGTAATCTGAGCAGAAATTTAATAAATAATTTGCGAGTTCTTAGCACAAGTGTAGATAATTGAATTGTTGCTTTGTAATTTATGCGACGAAAGATACAAGAAAATTATTGACGTTTGATAATATAGGCTTAGTCGAATAATCGATCGTCATTTGTATATTCTAAACGACATCGCGAATTGGCCGTCTAGAACTTTCTCGGGATTCCTCGTCGTTCAAATCACATTGCAACATATACACTTATAATTCAATTGTTCATAACGAAGTTTGAATAAAACATGCAATAGCACGAGAAATAAATAATTATTTGAGTAGTGCCATGTTACTTCATGAAATGACATACGAGGAATCTCTAGTAAAAATACCAAGACAGATGTAATTTTATGTCATTTTGAGTAACACCATTCGCACTTAGATTCAGTGCAAGCGTGAGCGTAAACAATCGCGAATCAAACTCACCCTGATGAAGTTTCTCTAGATAAATCGAAACAGTGTCGGTGCCTCCATCGACTAAATGATACGTGAGTTTGTCCGTTCCGAAATTCTCAAAATGTAATGTACATATTACGAATGATTTTAAATATGCCATTTTAGTAAAAGAAGCCGTATTCGTTTGTTTGCGTTGGTTTAAGACTTAGAATTACCTAATTAAGCTGCGTTGTGCTAAATAATAATGACCGGGCCTTTGTATCTAGCTAGATAATGTATACAGCGTCAAGTCGATCTTTTTACTTGTCTCTCAAGACACTGTGGTCTTAGATCTTCTCAGCAATTGGCCGTATTTACAGATACAAAGTCAATACGTACGGAGCTGACTAAGCCACGGGTTGCCTCACAATGTTTTTCATCACCGTTTAAGAGCACCGACATCGTAATTTTTCCGTTAACGAATCCGTAATTTTTCCATTGGTGTATGTTTGGGTTCTTTCTATGACTATTATCTTAAGACAGCTAATAAGGCTTCTACTAAGTACTTATAAAAACCAGTAGTAGTTCTAGCAAGTTCATTTCTTAGGAAATAAATTAAACTCAGGAGACCAAGAAAACATAATTTAGAAAGAAAATAGAAGCACCATTTATCTTAAACTACTCGACGTCGAACGTTTCAGAGCATCACTGAAATATCACCCACCACTAATTACTACTGCTCGCCTGGTAGGTACATAAGACACGTTAGTACGGAGGAGAAATAACTCTAACTCAGTTGGCAGCAATTCTGCATTTTGCTCTGTAGGTTGTGGGTTTGCTTCCCACCCAGGACAAACATTTGTGTCCTGCACATAGATGTTTGTTCTGTGTCTGGATGTTATAAAGTATCATAATGCATATATTTAAAAATATATAAGTATTTTATCAGTCATTTGGTTACCACAGTATAAGCTATGCTTATGTTGGGGCTAGATTATGATATCAATGTGTGAATTGTCCAGCAATTTATTTATAATCCCGGGCAACACTTCCCAATAAGGACGTTATGAGAACATCAAGCAATTTACTGCAAAGGGAACATCTAGAAATTGTGGCCAGATATCGACACACGATACCTCGCAGTATGGAGCAATTTAGGAAAACTATTTGCAGATTGATACGTACTTATTCACAATCAGTGATTGCTGAAAGAATTGCTCGTGTAGAGGTTCCTTTACAGATGAGAATTCAAGTTGTAATCTGTACGTGTTCCAACACAAACTCAATCTCAGACCGAGAACTGCTGAGCATAGATTTTTTGACAGCATTCCAATTAAAGATTAGGACCGAATCTTAAAATCACTAAATGCTAATGTGGCATTAAAATCTGTCGCCATCTTTTTTCATTATTATGTCAAGGACAGACAATAACGCAAGATCAGCGAATATGAGTTTATGAGATATACGGTATGTGTTTATTTTCTCGAAACGAAATTAAAAAACTTCACTTTCATGAGAAACAATCTTAAAGTGAACGTGCTCGGCAATAATAATAAAGTTTCCAAGTAAAATAAAATCTACACGCGCTTTTGTGCGCAAGGGACCTATAACAAAAAGTTAAGGTCACAAACTAAATAGGAAATCATCTAAAAAAACATTGAACACAATTCCAACTAAAACAAATACACAAATATTTAGTACTATTCCGCCAATCTATTCCCAATGAGTTAGACACGATGCATGCATGCACATCCCTTCCGCACACAATTGAAATAATTACGTTTTAAAAACTAAAAAGACAACCGACTTCATGTATAAAAAATCAATATATCAAAATTTCATTTCATCCAAGTGGATGACATATTTTTTCAGTTTTTTTTTATTTAAAAACCTAACTACTGATCCGATTTTTAAGAATTTCATATGGGATCAATCCTTTGACATGAAATTAGATTTTTTATCGGTGCTTAGATCGGTGCTTAGATGACAGTAACAAACATAAACAAAAAAAATAACAGATAAGATAGATAATTGATTCAGGCGTGACCTTGCGGAAATCCATTACAAAAAATTAAACAGATGGACAAATATTTAGTACAATTCCGCCAATCTTTTACATAGGAAGTCTATTTTTTGTTAATGAGTTGTCTTAAATTCTATGTTAATTTACAATGAAAGTACAATACATAAAAATTGAAAAGAAAAGTTTAAGGACTTACTCGTGCCCCGATCAAGCTGTCTCAGACGTGACTTTTACTTGATAAAGACTCGAATAAAGGCCTTCAAAACTGGCAGCTCGTAGCGATCTGGAATGACCTGTAGGATGCTGTTGGAATTGTCTTGCACTCTGCTGAGAAATGAGGCAGTTTTCTTACGGATGATGGCGTAAAAACCATCGACCATCGATTATAGAAAAAAACGTTAAACGAAAGAGAAGAAAAAGAAAACCATGAATTAGCTACATGAGGTAAATTAAGGAGTAGTTCTGTCGTATAAGGAGATCAAGGAGACTTGCGCTGGAGTGAGCAACTGGAAAATGCTGCATCATCACCGACATGAGTCCAGTTCCTTAATTAGAAGGATAACAGGATGTGGATACTGATAGACAATTCACACTACACCATCTAAGCATAGCCCCAAACTAAGCATAACTTGGATTATGGCGCACAGATGACTGATACAATACATATATTTTTAATACAAACATTGTGTTCATTACACAAATGTTTATCCTGGGAGGGAATCGAACTTCAAACCTCGCATATGGCAGAGCCACTACCAACTGAGCTGACAGACAAAGATGTAGTAAAATAGTCAAAAAACCTCTCGAAACTTCTAGATCTAAATTTATTATAAAATATAGGCCTATGTTTATTTAATTCGGGTGCTTTATTTGTTACAGGAGTCCGATGCGATGGACAGACCAGATCCGGGACACCACCAACGTGAACGTCCACGAAAGCCTACACACAGCCGAAGACCAAAGCAAGTGGAAAGCGATCGTCCAAGGAATGATTCGCGGAGGTCACGACACAAGGAGGAGGAGAGGTTTGTTACAGTACGTTTGAGAACATACAACTGCTGTTTTGGCGGTTTCTCCATAATGTTTTCCCTCACTATTTGAAGGCTGATGAGGGTTCTACGTGGTTATAATAATAAATAAACGGTACTTACCTATCACGGTTGAGAGAGCGCATAATCCTTGTGTCTGGTCACTGGTTCGTAGAAGTTAGATTTTTATTTCAGACGCGTGAATCATCGCATCTTGGATCTTATGTTAATGATATTAGAATTCACTAGGAGTCTTTGTGAAATGTATAAATAACTATCATTATCATACCAATTTAATGATCATACTAGGTCTAAAGTAAAGTTTATTATTGTGTTCATTGAAATTTTTTTTATGTATTTGTAATTGTAATTGTGGTTTTTTAAGGAACCTCTTCACTTTATGATACCACTTACTTAGCCTACTGAACTTTTTAGTATTCTTACCTGCTAGGTAATTATAATAATTGATTTTAGTATTATTCATGTAGTTATTCATATTATATTATTCATGTTCATGGCCTAATAAAGCCTGAAGGAGACATTAAAAATGTCTCCTTCACGATACACGTCTATAAAAACTGGATCAGAAGAAAATCAATTTCAACTCGCAACTTCCAGGACTAATTTTATTATTGACAACAGCTGGAGCGAAAACAATCCTTGCGTATCACATAATAAATATAACCGTTTAAAGGTGCTGAAAATATGAATTCTGGTATAATAATATTTGTGCTGGGTTTTCCAGGGGGATGACTAGTCCCAGCTGTGGGAACGTCTGTTGTTGCTCATAACCACGCAGTCCGCAAGGGACGTCTGCTCGCGACCACGGACCGAGGCTAACTGACGCCTGTTGGATAGAGGGTGCTGAGAAATGTATAGGGTGGTTATTACCCCTTAGATTTAATGTTATATCTTTGAAAAACTTTTCTTATTTACATTGATTTTGGAATATTACTATTACGAGTATAACAAAGTTATATTGTGTTGAAGTTAAGGCATATTTGAGCTATTATCGAACATGCTGGAGAAGTCAAACAATAAAATCAAATTAAACAGGATAATGAAGGTTATCTTTGACCTATTTCGACAAGTCTTTGGTTGTTTCTTAAATTTTACTTTATTTCAGCTAGATAGAAGTATCGAATACGTTTCTTTTAATTTAATGTAACGCTAGGTAACGCTAGGCATATATTAAATTTCGTAAACCTAGAAGAAATTAATAAAAACACCATTAGGGGCTCCAAAATGGCGGCATAAGGGTTTGAACAAATCCACGTAAACTGCCGTAGATTCTAGGTAGTAGATTCGTAGGTCTATCATATTTACTCACTAGCTATATTTTTTTTTTTTAATCTTCTTCTTCTTCTTCTTCTCCGTTAATGGCATGTGTCATAATGATGTAAATTTTCCCAGTGTCAAGTAAATTTTGATTATTAGTCAAATGTCGATCGTCATGTGTCTATTCTAAACGTCATCGTGGAATGGCCGACTAGAACTTTCCAGGGATTTCGCGTCGGTCAAATCACATTGCACCATAATACACTTATAATTCCAATGTCAATACTTTGAGCTATAAAGTCACAATGTATTGATTAAAACTCCGCTAAGTTTATTGAATAAAACATGCAATAACACGAGAAAAATAGTTAATTTACAAGTGCTATGTTACTTCATGGTATGTCAAACGAAGACTCTTGTTCAAATTTGTTGCCATCTCTATTCTTTGACATTAATATGACAGAGACAATCCATACTTTAACGTCAGGCTAGCGAGAGAGTATTTTAGATTATTTTTGGCCATATTGCGGAGTAAACATTGTGCTCTTATATTATATATTTATCCTGAGTTATTTCGGGATTTATTGGTAATTTTGTGATTTTATTCAAATAAAACTAAGACTTATTGACTCTGGCGTGAATAATTGGAATGAAAGTTTTGTGTTTCTTTGTGATCTGAGCAAAATAAATGTTTAATAATACATTAAAATGGTATTATCAGTTCGGTATGAGTCTAGCTCTATCAAATTGTAGCATACGCAGCATGATTGGTTCACCCTCCCGGCCGCCGCGCGCCCAGCAACAGTTTGCCGGTGTTACCACTTCATTATTAGCATTTTCCTCAATTAAACCTTTAATTAGGTAGGTCATTCAGATATTTAATTATTATTTACAGATGACAAACTATAAATATAAAAACCAAGTAGTGTACGGAGACACCTCTCGTATGTTATATATTTTACTTTATATAGGAAGTTGAAAATCATAAATATGAGGAAAGGCTCGAGTACTAAAATTAATTAAAAAAAAAAGACTTTACTTTAATATGTAGTTATATACCTACTTAACCTAATAAACCTCAGAAGTATTTCATATATTGTGTAAAGTCCCAAACGGTGATGTAAACATCGCGAAGAAACCTCACTTTAGAACCTAAAACTCTAAAATCTTTGTCATCAGTTGATATTTTTATACACAGCGATACGCTTGTGCCTAACCAGTCACATCCAAAGTATATACTTTAACATGCAACAAATCTATTGTTTGGCCGTGCGTCTGACTACCTTACCTATGGCCAAAAAAATTGCTCTGAGGAGTAGTCTACCCTCTTCTTCTTCTTCTTCTTCTTACCATGTCACTAGTTCTTCAAAACCTGTGTGGTGAAAGGATTAAAGTCTGCTTAAGATTAGTCTACCAAGCCTGGAGATAACTGTCATGAGTATATTTTGTATGTAACTTAGTACCCTGAATTCCGTGATCTTTTTTTTCCTGGCAACCTCATATCATCACGAGAGAAAAGATAATAGTCCCTCCGCTTTTGAAAGCTGTGACAATCCTTGTAAATTACAATACCACCATATCGCAGTCGCTTTGCTAATAAAACCAACCGTAAGATATTACAATAAGGTTGAAATTAACTTGCATTTTCCACAACCTTTGGTGAGCCATGTTTAGGACTACGATAGAGCATTTATATTTATTCGGGTAATATGATACTGGGGAGTAGAAAAGGTTTTGCTGTCGGTTTCAGATCAGTCTGATTTTAAGCCACGACGGAGGCCTAATTAAGCGGCATTTAAACTCCATAAAAATAATCACTGCCGTAATCATTTTTGGGGTTCTGAAGTCCCCTAGGAACCCTTACATAGCTGTTTCGCTATGTCTGTCTGTCTGTCTGGTTTGCTTGCTAAATATTAGTTTTATCGGTACGATAATTTTGAAAGTTAATACGTATTAATAACCTCAAAGTTATAAAATAAAAACTAAAAAAAAAAATCGGGTTGCACTCCGGGAGTGCCGACAGAAGTGAAAACTTATTTTAGCGCGTTAAAGTTTAGTAATAAATCATTTCAAAATCAGTAATTATGGCGACTGCCAATCAAATACTGAACGAACACAGATGATGCAATATTTTTTGTTCAGAATGTAGATAATATATCAAAGAACTTAACTCAGTAAACTTCTCCATACAAAATTATACTGTAAACATGTGGTTAAGGTTTATAATCAAATGAGGCGAGCGCGGCAGCCGGCTGCGTCTCGCTCCAGACGGTAACGGAGTCGCGAATCCAGAGGTTTTACCTCATATAAAAATATGCGTACCGTTCTAAAAATTTTTCACTTCAAAAAAACAGATGTTATGGGATACATTTTGGAGAATGTGCCCAGCAATTACATGATCTAATTCCACCATCTCCTTTTCACAACAGGACAAGCAGACGTACTGCTTAATACCATCCATACCTTGTCAACCTACCACCCTTACGAACAAAGCGCTTTGCTTCCACATTTATAATGCGTACAGCCAAGGATTGGAATGCTTTGCCGTCGTCTGTCTTTCCTGAAAAATAAAATCTGGGTATCTTCAAGTCAAGAGTAAATAGGTGTCTTCTAGACCTGCGTGTCCCATCGTCGGCCACATCGGCGCATAATATTCAAGCAAGATTGTGGTCAAATGTAGGTTTATAGATGATGAAAAAAAACTTCTCTTATAATGTGAGGTTGATTTTTCAAATATTTGACTATCTCATCGTGTGGCATATTGTTTGATCGTTATTTCAAAGATACTAGGAGTTTTTTAAATAGATTTCGATACAGATATTCTTTGAATAAATATTACCTACGCTCTGAAGTGGCCATTTTTATAGGTCAATGTCAAAAACACAGCTATTGAAAGAAATTAGTTAAGTACATAATAATAGCAATCAAAGAACATTACTAAATGAAATGGACACTCAGTACAATGACCATTCTCATCTACTAATAGGAAATGAAACTCTATCCTTCGGGACGGGCGAGCCTTTACCTCTATTAGCGTTATGAACTCCTGGTACTTACTTAATTGCCGAAAAAGTGTTGGACAGTTTCAATAGTAAGTAAGATAGATAAGTTATTGGAACGAAGTTCCTTATCGCGGATGGGGGATGATGGAAAAAAGTGTAAGATTTTTCCGTCACGAATTTGCGTCACGACCTTAGTGTAGACGGTTATCCATAGTACAATATACAATCATATGTACCTAGGTACTATATTTAACAACTCGAAAAACGAAATTTCCTACCATTCATTTCAGTTTATTTCTGCGTTTCATTTTATTGCTCTCAGACGCTAGTTCATTTTATTCATTACCTTGTTTTGTCAATCTATTTAAGTATACACTCTAAATATATATAAATGAATATGTAAATGAAATAAAATATATATTAATATAAAATAAATTACTGCGTTTAAGCGGTTTGGCTCACGAAGCGTGATTGAGGGAGGGTTTCGTTGTTTTACGCATCTCCCTAGCTCGTCCCAAGCATGCTCGATCAGGTTGATATCCGGGCTGCGTGCTGGCCACCCCGTTCGAGTAATGTTTATCTCTTGAAGGTAGTCATTCACAATCCAACTTGTATAAGGTCGGGCATTGTCATGCATAAAAATAGTATCCTCACCCAAATTGACCATAAATGGTCCAATGTATTTATTAAGGATTTCTCCCACACATCTTACGCTAGTTAAAGAGCCGTTTTCTATGAACACCAGTTCTGTGCGAATCTCAGAATGAAATTCCGACCCACACAAGTACAGACCCACCACCGTAAGCTACTTTTTCTTCGATGCATGCTTGCTTGAATCTTTCCCCTGGTCTTCTATACACTCTGTGTCTTCCATAGTGCTTGTAGAGCATTAACTTTGATACATCGGTGTTCATAACTTTTGACCAATCTTCAATAGTCCAATTTAAGTGGCTCTGGGTATATCTTAGTCTTGAAAAACGATGCCCACGCTCCAGTTTAGGGCTATTTGCAGGTTAGGGGTTTCAAGTTAGCTTCAGCAAGTCGTCGTCTTACTGTTCATGCGCTTGGGTTACTTCCTCCGAGGCCGGACCCGGTTAAGTGACCCGGATTCATTGCTCTCGAGTGTGTAAAAGAAAGTCGTGTTAGTTATACCACTTATAACTCAAGAACCGCTAGACCGATTTGGATGAAACTTAAAATGAATAAAGTTAGGAACTTGGATATACGCTATTTTTATCCCGGAAAAACAACGGAAACGGGAACGGGGCGAGCGATGCCGCGCGTGGCTGCTAGCGCCATCTATCGATATTTATCCGTAACTTTGTTAATTTCTGTAATTATTACAATAATTTGAATAGCTATCTTTTTTTTAATAGCAATATTTTAATATTTAATAATTTGTTTGAAGTTGTAACCGCCCAACGAAGTGGGCACGGGTCAGCTAGTTAATAATACAATACGTTTATCAATTATCAATAAATACACTACGATAGGAACTTCATTCCAACCGAGTGTTCCACGACACTCGAGCATTTATATATATATATATATATATATATATATAATATATATATATATAAGTATAAGTAAGTATAAGTATAAGTATATATATATAAAGGCTATTTAATAACTAAGAAACAACTACATAATTAAGCAAAATAGTTATATATTTTAACAAGAATACCATAGAATACCAGAGTACCAGCAAAGAGTAATCAAAACACAAAAACTAGCCACCTTAAGTACCAGGGCAGCAAAGATCTCGGAGCAGTTGCTCTCGCCACAGCACAGGTGGCACACAATCCAATCCAGCCCGCGGTCTTCGGTCAAATGTACCAGGATATCATCAGAGTGCAGGAGTATGTAGTGTTGCATGAACTTCCAGATGTAAAAGAGTGAGCATTCTAAGATAAGCAGCGAGAGGAGAAGCTGTAAAAAAGAGACGGCGATAAAATCACTGTTTCTAGTCTTACTAGTTCCAACATATTTTGAGCAATCTAGGAGTATTTTTAAGTTTTAATTAAGACAGTAGCGTTTTGGTGTACACTGTAAGCTCTTTGCTATTACAAAAACAATAATTATAATTCTAATTGTAACACTCATGCCTTCTGATCTAAAGGTCGCGGGTTCAAATTAAGCACGTAGAAAATGTACGTGCGCAGTGCCAGTGATTTCAAACGGTAAACGGAAACACCGTTACAAAATTTACAATTTAGTCAGCTCCGAATGTATTATTGTGGATACGGCAGACTTACAGGATGGCTTAGAACTGTAGGTGCTGCTAGCCTTGTCCATCTCAAAACTATAAGGCGCTGCGCAAACGTAGACGCTTTTTGTTGCCGACACGGCACACCATCACAGGGAACCATGTCGATGGAAATTTGTTAATGTTGCTTGTGTCTTCAACTGACGACTTTATGTTTCCAGTTACCGACACCGAACACTTTTTGATCGTCAATGAGTATGTGTTAAGTGGGAGCAACTGGACAAAAAAAATAATTACTTATCCGCAGGGAGTGGATGATTTCATACTGGTTCTATAAAAATCAAATATTCATCGGTAGCTTGTATCTGACACAAGACACAAAAGTGTCCACGTTTGCGCCCTGCTTTACAGACACTACAGAATTTTGTGAGTGAATAGGTTCACTAAATAGACTCAGTACAAATCATCTAGTTAGAAGTACCTTGGTTGTTCATAAGTCTTACGTATAAATTCGATTCGAAGGTAATATTTATTTAAAAATCTTACCTCCAGAACAAAACACACGGTTGGAAACCGTCTCCATAGGTTTCTCGGAATGATGTTCACATACTCTCTCAACAACAAACTAGTGCTGAGAAGGAATACCAATTTCGACTCTAAATGCTCGTCGGGCAAAACGTCATCTATAAAGGTAAAATATCGGGAATAAATAAGAGGTACCTAATATGCGATAATACCCGACTTAAACCATTATGAAATCTTTAACTTTTAAAACTTCCGTCAGTTGTGCGAACCGTGAACTCAATCGGCAACTCACGGACCGTGGATCAAACTCACCTTGATGAAGATTTTCTAGATGAATCGACAGTGTTGTTGTCTCCATTGACTAAATAATACGTGAGTAAAGCCCATGTTTATCAAAATGAATATGCATTCAGTTCACGAATGTTTAAAAAAAAATGAGGGAACGAGTAGTCGCATGTTGTGTAACATCTGACATCTCACCTTGGTAAAAAGCAACATTAACATTATATCCTGAATTAGTGTAAATAACAGCACACTTATAGGTTACTAACTGTTTCCGCGGCTTTGCCCGCGTGGTAGATAAAAAGTAGCAAGATAATAATTGAACGAATGAATGTTTTGGAAAAATTACAAAGCGTAATCGCGGTTTCTGCGGTTTGACCATGATCCCAAATGAATTCTTTTAAAACCTTTCTTAGAGAGCACCTACGGCCCTAGAGGAAGCTGCTTACCAAATTTTATTCGAATCCGTTCGGTGGTTTCTGAGATTTTGTGATGAATGAGTTAGTGGTATTTGACAAATATATGGTAGAAGAAAATATACACAGCACTGTAGGTTAAGCACACAGTTGATGCGTTCTCCTTCTCTAATTACCTTTCCTTTTCACACACACGCACGCATTATTAGCTGTCAGTACCAACTTGTTAGAAAATCGATTGGTACCGATGGGCAACTCTACCACCGCGCACCCTCGCTGGTCAAATCAAATAGCGCACGTTTTTCCAAATTCCTCAATTCACACTTCTGTCCCTTGTTACGAAATCACACCCATAGATTGCAGAAAAGCAAGAGAAAAGATGTTATGCATCAAAAATACTCTCTATTCTACACATTTTTTTTTAACTAATACTAATATCAGTATCAGTAGGATCTAATTTAAATACAAAATTTTTAGTTTTTCAGTTCTAACTGACTGACACGGCGAATACGCACATCCTAATGTTGTATGTTGTATAACGTATAATCATATCATACAATTCTGCAGTTTCTTCAGCTGCATTAACTTATGTAGACCTTCTTCTTGTTATTGTGCCACTACTTCTTTTAAACAAGTGTGGTGAAAAGGTTAAAGTGCCTCAATGGCTCCTTTCGTGCATTTGGCACATGTCCAATCTTAAGGTCCTAAGACTTGCCGGTTCCCTCTCGATGTAAACCTTTACCTTATGTAGAGCGTATTGACCCTCTTGGATCCGGAGCATGTTGAGAGGCTTCCAAATTGACAACCTCTGTGGCGCAGTTGGCTAAGGTCTGGCTGAGACGCAGAAGGTTGCGGGTTCGGTTCCCGCCGAGGAACAAGTGTTTGTATGATCTGCAAGTATTTGTCTCGGGTCTGGTTATTCCTATGTATAAAATATGGATTGAGGACCAATTAAAATTTATACAAAAACGAAGATGTAACAAATTAAATTGATAACATATAACTTAAATATATATAAACTATCTACCTTGTTCTATGGGTGTGTCTATATATAATATGTATGTATATAAACATTTTTAGACATAGTATATTAGTCATGTGGTACCCAATATCACCAGCTCTGCTTAGTTTGGGGCCAAATGATGCTGTGTAAAATGTCCAGGATTATTAACTTATTTATTATTTATTTATTTATTAAGGACCATGGCCTTCGTCTGGATGCTCACCATCAAACAGAAAATAAACTTTGTTTATAAGAAGTGATAGAGCTAAGAATATCGCAGCTGTCGTGGTCATAACATTTTGAATAGATTATTGTGAATTACTGTACAAAAACATTGTTTATTTAAACTTCTTCTTCTTCTTCTTTGTTTATGGCATGTGACAAAATAATGCCAATTTTGCCAGTGTCAAGTGTTTATATTTGTTTATGGTCAATTTGTTTAATAAAGTCTTAGTCGATGGTCGATGGTCAATTGTCAATTTTAGACGTCACGCGGAATGGCGTCTAAAATTTTCTTGGGATTCCTCGTCGTTCATATCACATTGCATCACAACACACATTTAATTCAATTCTCCATACCCGTCCTGTAGTCACAATTTATTCATTAAAATTCCGCCATTATTACTGATTAAAACATGCATTAAAACGAATAAAACAACATTAAATCAGCAGAGCCATGCTACTTCATAAAATGACAAACGAAGAATCCTTATTTAAACTTGATATAAACATTATCTTCGTTAATGGCATATGTCATAATAATGTAAATTTTGCCAGTGTCAAGTGTTTATGTTTGTTTATAGTCAATTTGTTTGTTGAAGTCATAGTCGATGGTCAATTGTCAATTCTAGACGTCTAGACGTAAAAAAAACTGCATCAAAATTCGTTGCGTAGTTTTAAAGATCTAAGCATACATAGGGACAGACAGACAGCGGGAAGCGACTTTGTTTTATACTATGTAGTTCAGTAATCTTAGCGGAATTTTTATGAATACATTGTGACTAAGTGCATAGAACAATTAAATTATAAGTGTATTATGGTGCAATATTATTTGAACGACGAGGATCCCGAAAATTTCTAGACGGCCATTCCGCGATGACGTTTAGGATTGACAAATGACGATCGACTAAGACACTAGGACTATAATCAAACAATCACTTGACACTGGCAAAATTGTCGATAAGACAGATGACATTATAGGAAGAAAAGATGAAGTAGTATGGATTCTTCGTCTGTCATTTCATGGAGTAACATAGCTCTGGCAATTTAATATTTTTTACCCGTTTTATTGCATGTTTTATTCAATAATCTTGGCGGAATTTTAATGAATAAATTGTGAATACAGGACGGGTATGGATGATTGAATTATATGTGTATTATGTGTATATGTGTAGTGAAACTACTATCGTTTAAGTTACTGGTCAGCTCTCGTGACGGAGTAAATATGCTGCTCCAAAGCCTGTCATGGCTTATCAACATTTGAAGAGCCTTGTTGTTTATTAGGTACGTAAAAGTTGCAGTAGCGTCAGCAATAACGCGACAGCTATCGCAAATTACTATTTGATCACAAAATATCCGTCCTTTCTATGAGCTAAATTTTATTTACTGCATCCGTCATGGTCACGGCATCGCTGAACAATCTATACTATTTGTAAACTATTTACATATAAAAAAGATTCTAAATCTCCATTGAAATGCGAAAAACATAACTTTCCGCTGAATCCGTGGTAACGTCATCTCTGCAGAAGATCCTTTACTATTTTTAAATTATTTACATGTAAATATTATTCTAAATCTCCATGAGACGCGAAAAACAATCATACTGAATCTGTGGTAACGGCATGCAGAGATGCCGTTACCAGAAGATCCTTTACTATTTTTAAACTAAAAAAAATATTGATTCACTATTTAAGAGAACTCTTTTTAGGGTTAAGCTCGCCTGTGTACATGCCATTATTGATTAAGTTTAGATTATGTTTTTTGTGTACAATAAAGAATAAAGTATTTACACTTCAAGAACAACAAAACTTATACTACATTTAAAACTATCATGGTTTTGCACATAATTTTCACTCAAAACGGGATATTTACCATGATATATGAGTTTTTCTGCTTCCCGATATTTCGGCACAGTTATAATAATAATATAATATAATAATACCTGACATTTCACACAGCATCATCTGGCCCCAAGGTAAGCAGAGCTTGTGTTATGGGTACCGCATGACTGATATACTACTTATATACTTTTTTTTTTTGTAAATACATACATATTATAGCAACACCCAGACCCGAGACAAATACTTGCAGATCATACAAGCATTTGTCCCGTGGCGGGAATCGAACCCGCAACCTTTTGCGTCTCAGCCGGACCTAAGCCCACTGCGCCACAGAGGTTGTCGTCGTCTTTGTCCTCACAGAGGAGTTGCATGCGCCATGATCATTTTACTGCGAAAATTACCCGTACTACCGGTTTCACTGTCACTAACAACTCATATATCATGGTAAATATCCCGTTTTGAGTGAAAATTATAAAACTGATACCAATATGCAAGTGGGACGATCGCTCGCATTTATTCTCAACGATACCGCGGGATATTCATATATACATCATCATCATCATATCAGCCTTTAGGAAGTCCACTGCTAGACAAAGGCCTCCCTAATTGATTTCCAGGAAGAACGATTTTGAGCCCTCTCCATCCACCGACTTCCTACGATCTTTACAATGTCGTCAGTCCGTCGGGTTCGGAGTCGTCTTACGCTTCTTTTTCCTGTCCTTGGTCGCCATTCGAGAACTTTTACTCCCCAACGGTTATCAGTTCTGCGAGCTATATGGCCTGCCCATTGCCACTTCAACTTGCAAATTTTGAGTGCTATGTCGGTGACTTTGGTTCTTCTACGGATTTCCTCGTTGCGGATTTTATTACGTAGCGAAACACCCAACATAGCTCTCTCCATAGCTAGTTGCGCAACTCTAAGCTTGTGTACGAGGCCAATAGTTAGCGACCAAGTCTCAGTTCCGTATGTCATCACTGGCAACAACGCCCTGATTAAAGACTTTCGTCTTGAGGCTCTGCGGTATCTGTGACGAGTAGATGTGCCGTAATTTCCCGAACACTGCCCATCTGAGTTGGATTCGTCGGCTGATCTCTTTGTTTATAAACAAGGGGCTAGTTATCGTGAGTTACGTAATTTAGGGCTGCCAGCTTAAGATGCCTTCTGAAGCGTGGAAGTACTCAGGAAAGTTCCAGGCACTTGGCCTGAAGAGCGATACTTAACTTCATTGTTCTGTTACGAACTATCTATATATTAATACGTGAAGCAAACACTTTAGACGCGTGTAAAATTGTGTAAAAAAGAGTATGAAATTTCACACACTTATAGTTTATAAGTTGCTGCCCGCGGCTTCGCGCGTGTGGTACCTACATAAAAAGTAGCCTATATCCTTCTCCAAGGTCCCATCTATATCTATACCAAAATTCATATAACTCGGTTCAACGGTTTAGACGTGAAAACGTGACAGACAGACAGACAGACAGACAGAGTTACTTTCGCATTTATAATATTAGTAGGGAAGTAGGGATATAGAGGAGTGCAGAATGCTCTTTTTTTATTATTCATAAAAAATACATTAATTATTAATTAATTTTGGTCGAATTTCGACCAGTGGGCGACCACTAGTAAAGATAACTATACAACCAGATTTACCTATATATTT
Source organism: Lampropteryx suffumata (assembly GCA_948098915.1). Taxonomy (NCBI): domain Eukaryota; kingdom Metazoa; phylum Arthropoda; class Insecta; order Lepidoptera; family Geometridae; genus Lampropteryx; species Lampropteryx suffumata. Next base: position 2,034,375 of record OX402566.1, on the reverse strand, counting down.
TAGTTTTTTAATGTGTAAGATCTTTTCCTGCCGCATTCCTGCAACCTGCGGGAGTGATTTCATGAAAAAAAGATAGAAGTGTAACAGGAAGCCGGGGAAGCGCGCGTTATTTGATTAGACCAATGACCACGCGCGCGGTCTTAGAGATGTCCGTTACTAATGTGAAAACTAATATACATTACCGTGCAAAGTTTCATCACGATAAGACTAACTGTCTGCGAGCCTGCGAGTCTGGGAGCCCGCCTTAGCCTTGGTTAAGACGGGTTGACAGGACGGTGGCCTTAGTGAAACTATAAAGGTACTTTATTACGTACATACATAAGTATGTACGTAATAATACATTAGTATGTACATACGTGTTAAAGTTAGGTTATTAACTAAGTTTTCAGTTTTGAAATTAAACTTATTGACGATGACCTCAGTGGCACAGTGGGCAAAGGGCCGCCTGAGAAGCAAATGTTTGTATAATCTGATATTGTATCGGGTCTGGGTGTTGTTATATATAAAACTAGTTGCTGCCCGCGGCTTCGCACGCGTGGTACCTACATAAAAGTAGCCTATGTCCTTCTCCAAGGTCCCATCTATCTCCATATCAAAATTCATTAAAATCGGTTCAGCGGTGTAGGCGTGAAAACGTGACAGACAGACAGAGTTATTTTCAAATTTATAATATTAGTTAGGATTATTCGCAAGTGCTATAATATGATATTAAACTTTCTGTTCCTGGTATGTAAGTCCCTTCTAACGGCACAGGTCTCTCTCGCGAGATATGAATGGCAGAATGCAGTTTTCATTCAACTTTTATTGCCCCAGCAAAACTCGTAAAACGAACCATAAAAAACTATTTTAACGAGAAATTTCACACTTCATTACATTCCTACGCAAAAACTGAAATCATGGTAGACTTAATACAAAGATGAATTTAAAAATTTGTATCTTTACAAAATTAGTGATCGTCGAAATAATTCTAGAATTACATGTAACTAATTGTTTCGGTGAAAATGTACGGTATAAGAGCATTGATTTCGCGCCAGTTGAATACCATAAACTCCCAGTCGATAAATATAATAATGCACCAGCAAATCCACATCATACACTAGTTCATCATCATGAAGAACCTAGTGATCGATACGGCAATCCACCAGACCACTATAAAGAATCTATGGATCTATACGACGATTCACCAGTTAAACAAAACGAAGAAATTGATCAATTTAACAGCTCACCAGGAGAGCAGTTCCATATTCCAGTAGACAATTACGGATTACCAGAACACTTTGCTGAAGACGCTAAAGACTATCAAGATGAACACCCTGTTCCTATACTCCGAGAAGATCCAAAGAAGAAGGATGATGAAGAAATCAAATCTCTGCTGGAAGAGAAATATAAGTTTAGAAATGATGAGATGTCTACAAGGTATAGGATAGCTAATCATGAAAGGGATTATCCAGGTAAGACTTGTTTGTGCAATACTGAGCACCTCATTTAAATCATTAACCAGCACTAAAACAACACTGTCGTAACTTAAGCACCATTTCGAACGTTTGATAGTAGTTTGCCAGCAGTGGTGCTTAGCAAATCTTCGTACAGCAAGTATGTATTGTGATGTTTGTGCAGCAACAGCCACAGCTCGAGCCACAGCATGATCCGCAGCAAGGTCTGCAGCACATCTTTAAATATTCTTTGAATCTGTCTCCAGTGGAATGATAGGTAATCTCAACTTGGACGCTTTGGTTTTTGAAGGGTTCTTTTAAGTAAACCATAACTTTCAGCGTAGGAGTATTTTGACTTGATTGAACTTTGCTCAGGTACTTCCAAAACAAAACTATTGGAGGTTATGAAACTAAACCTTTAGGATATACCAGTTTCCTCAATATAATCTATGAACTTTGAGGTACTTAGGTAAAATTGTGACACATTTGAGACGAACATAATCCAGCGCCTGTCAAACCTTAGGATCCAAAAACATTGTTATAATCTCTAAAAAACAGTTTTCTGATTAAATGGAGAAATAAATCGGTGTGCGCGAGTGTGAGGTGAATGACATAAACTAAGGTTTGCCTATTACCGGCAGTAAAAGCTAGCTATGGATGATGGTGATGTTAATGGAAGAGTGCTTTTTCAGCAGTGTTTCCAGAGACCCATGACGACCGACAGATGGCCTGGGCGTTCCGCTCCTACGCAGTAAGAAGAATTGTGGGTGGTATGGAAACCAGTATCAGCATGTACCCTTACAACGTGGCTATATCCAGGAATGGAAAGCACTGGTGTGGGGGATCGGTTATCGACGAGCAATGGGTCATGACTGCGGGCCATTGCATTGAGGCGTAAGTTCACCAAAGTCAGAATATCTTAATTTATTCATATCATAAGGAACTTCAGGCTATCCACAGACGGCAGGTTCAAAGCCCAAAGGTTCATTATGGTTTGACAGCATCACCTATATATTAAGGGACCAGTTCTCACACTAATCAAGACCGTGAAGAATCAGACAGGCATCTCGTCGTGGTGGTTCTTAGCACTTTCTGGTTTCACATTCATTGTTCGACCAAAAACACCTTGCATCAGTTGATTGTGACTATTTTTACTCAGGGCTTTTGATGGGAATAAGAAGAAGCTTCAGCCCTTCATCGTTCGAGCTGGTAGTTCTTTCCACAACAGAGGCGGTTACCAAGCTAGAATTAATAAGGTAAGCTCAAAGAAACGTAATCAAGATTTTCATACGCTGGTGGAGCTCCGTGGTATGGTCAAAGCCGGAACTACAATATTTGCGTTCTCTGCAATCATTTGTTCCAAGGCTGAATGTAAAAGGTACCACGGTATTTATAGTTCCTGATACCCACAATAGAAAAAATCTTCAGTCAGCCAGTCACGGCCCCAGTTTAGATGCTACTTAGCAGGAGACCCATGATTTGTGGCTTCATCAAATGAAACCATTTATTTATAGAACCTTATAGGAACCGTGACTGCAGGATAAATCTATAAACGCGACGTTGGGTGTATTTCCAGGTGTTCTTCCCGACGAACTACGCGCCTGGTAATGCTGACTTTGACTACTCCTTAATCCGGCTGGACCGGCCGATGCCTATCGGGAGGAACATCGCCGTGCTCAACCTCCCATCTAAGGACTATGCGATGAAGGAAGGGGATATAATGATTGTGACTGGTTGGGGGAGCACTGACGTAAGTTGTTTTATCTTTCTGAAGATTCCTGTTCGGAATATAATAGTGACTCAACCTACCCGGAGCCGCGAACGCCAAAAGAATTTAGTCAAACAAAATGGCTGCCAAAAATGGCTGCCAAAAATACCAGCGGTAAATTCATGGCATTCACCACACGAATTTTATGCTATAAATATTTTCGAGTATAAGACTATGTTGGATGACTAGTCTGCTATTTGAATGGTTTCAAAATGATAATGCCAGCACTATTAGTTGCGACTGCACAGAAAACCATCTAGCCCCAAACTAAGCATAGCTTGTATTATGGAGACCGGTCGGGCGACTATAGAATTCTGATACCATCAAAAGAATGATACCAACAGTTTTCAGATACGAATGATGAATTTGTATTACGAATGGTTGATGTTGATTGTAACACAACACAATACATGCTCTCATATGAATATAGATTGAGATAGAAACCGAACGTACGTAATACCAATCCTTGAAATAATGCCTATTGCTTATCGAAATTGATAGACACATGACTGATAGAATGCTTATGATTCTTTATAACATCCAGACACAGAACAAATATCTATGTTCATCACACAAATGTCTAGGAAGAGCTTCTTCAAACTGGGCCTTTCAGCCAGTCGATGTCGAATGGTCGATAATAGTACACTGATGGAGCCATTTACTCATCTTGAAAGTGCTTTTATAGAAATACCCAATCATTATTACTATAGCACGTCGTTTCCACCAGACATCCGGCTACGGCCACATCCCGGACCGCGTCCGGTTCGTCCCTGTTCCCATAATGCAGCTGGATGAGTGCCAGAAGTCGTACCGGTTCTACATTACCCAAAGGATGGTGTGCGCTGGGTATGCGACTGGTGGCAAGGATGCTTGTAACGTAAGTACATACCTTATATACCTTACATACGGAAAGTTCGAGAGGTTAGTGGGTACCTGGGAAGGACTGCGCTAACAATGAGAATCCTAGGCAGAGTGGCGTCAGTGAAGAGGAAATCTCACCCACCTCAGCTTGGAGTGGATCCATTAACGAAAGTTTTCATATACAAATAACTGTTCTTTAACTTGACTAACACCACCTAAATAATCTTCAACAGATGAGTAAGGCCAATGATGATGAGTACATACCTACAAAACAGGTCTTGGTATTTATTAGTCAAGCTTACTTGTGGATTTGACCGAGTTAATACGTTAAGTAGTGTTCATTATTTTCCAAATGTATACCTATACTCGTAAGATTTACCGAAATCGTGCATCAATTACCTTAGTAAGAATCAAACAGGCACACACAGAAACATTGGGCTTTTTAGAGTTCCATACCTCGAATGGAAAAAACGGAACCCTTAAAGGATCAGTTTGTCTGTCTGTCAAGACCCTTTTTCTCAAGAACGCGTAAAGATATCAAGCTGAAATGTATATCAAATACTCAGGCCTACTGTCCCTTAAAGCTGTGAAAAAAACAAGCTTCTAAGCTAACGCAATCAAAAGATACAGCCACAAAGATACAGCAACACTCGCAAGGGAATCAAAACCTACAGGGTACTTCCCGTGAACTCAGAATCTTAAAATTTGGAAAGAAGTAACGTCTTATAGCATAGATAAAGGAAAAATTGCGAAAACCGTAAATTTTTAGTTACATCTTATAATAAAAATATTTTTAATAATCAATTTTGCAATAAAAATACCATAACTATGTATTTTTACTTTTTTATTATAACATTGTCATGATGGGTGAACTTTTACTTATATGCCTACAGGTTTGTACGGAACCCTCGGTACGCGAGTCCAACTCGCACTTGGCCGGTTTTTAATCGTTTGTTTGATTGCTTTGATTAATAATACAGTACCAAGTGGAACTTTTTACTACTTTAGAAGATGATGTAGTGCCTGGGCAGTTGTTAGATGGAACTTTCAGCTTAATTGACCGTATCCACATGAAAGAGTCAGTTCGTGCAAAACTGATTAAGCGTCGGGTTTCCACGCGATGTTTTCCAATTGAATTTGAGACCACTATTATGAAGCGATAAAATTGATAATGTTGATTTACCAAAATGAATTTCACTTATGTGGAAAAAGTAAATGGTTATCTCCGCACTAGGTCAGAACTTTAATATACAATAGTTATAAAACAAATTCAAAATGTTTTATTTCAAATATTTTTTGTTAGTAACAGAGTTAGTAATGCATTGGTTTCTGTGTTAGTGTACACTGTTATACAGAAAAGCAGTAACATCCCTAATGTGTATCATACAATATTGCAACAGTGCAATACTGTGCAATAGATCAAAGTAATTCAAATTCAAATTCAAATATTCTTATTTCTGACAACTTAGATCCATGGCACATAATAATATGACAAAAGAGATTTAGTAATATATTGTTAAAAAAGATACAAAGTAAAAAAAGAAGTTGACGCTGGTTCACAGAGCGATCACCAGAGTAACGAGCAGTTTTCTGGGATCACCCTGCATACCAACTTTGCCCACATCGGCGACGAGTACCTATCCGGTATAGTTTTCAGGATGCTGTTGTGACTGTCTCGAACTCTACGGATCAGGGATGCAGATTTCTTGCGAATAAAAGCTTCAAAGCCATCAGTTTGATATTCAGCAAACATCCCTGAAGCACTGCAGAAGCGAGGCAGCCCCAACATCATCCTGAAAACATTATTGTACTGGATGCGTATGGTGGCCAGCGACTTTTTGGTATACTTGAACCACAGGCTTCCCGTGTACATATTCTGACAGAAGGCTTTGAACAGAGTAATTTTTACTTTTTCAGTACAACGGGAAAACCTGCGGGCCAGCATATTACCTCTAACTGCTAGTGACCTACGTTCCCTTTCAATATCAGCATCGTCTTTAAGGTCGTCGGCAATGAAATGTCTCAGATAATTAAACTGAGTTCTCGTTTAACGTTCATGCCATTCAGGGTTACATTATAGGTGTTGTTGTCGGGACCTTTTCCGGCGGCCTTAAAGACCATGTATTCCGTTTTCTTCACATTATAGACAAGTCCATGGTCTGCAGCATGACGTTCACTGATTTTCAACATCTCTTGCAGACTACCCGCCGTTGGGCAGAGCAGCACCATATCATCTGCGTAGCTAATATTATTAATACTAACACCATCTAATTGACATCCAATATGTATGCTGCTCAGCTCAACGATGAGATCGTTAACATACATGTTAAATTAACAATTTACCCAAACTTTAAGTAAATATAAAAAGATAATGAATAAAGTTTTTTAAACTTACGCGATCAGAACACATTATTATAAATACTTACGGGTATTTACGGTAATAATGAATAAATTTTAAGAGGCACTTACAATTAAAAAGTAGGACTTTACATAATTAAAACATACTTACTAGGTTAACATTTTACAAAAATTTACAAAACTGTACACTCTTTTTAAACAGTAGGTGGTGTAAAATCCATTGATAGGATAGCTCATTTGATACTAAATTACCAAAGTACTCCATGAAGCGCGGACTAATGGAAAATCACATAGTGTTTGGTATGTGTTCTTGTGTAGGTTATTGTAGGTGTGCTCGTGTCAAACAATATTGAATTTTGGATTGGTGATATGAAAGTTTCTGGCCCCAAAGTAAGCAGAGTTTGTGTTATGGGCACCACATGACTAATACACTACTACATACTTTTTTTTTGTAAATACATACATATTATACATAGAAACACCCAGACCCGAGACAAATACTTGCAGATCATACAAACATTTGTCTCGCGGCGGAAATCGAACCCGCAACCTTCTGCGTCTCAGCTGGACCTTAGTCCACTGCGCCACAGAAGTCGTCAAATAATAATAATCAAATACAATCCCAACACAAAAGTGGGTATTATATAAAACTAGCGACCCGCCCCGGCTTCGCATGGGTGCAATGCTGATACTAATTATATTACAGAATGGTTATCCCTAAGAGATAGCCATATACCATCGCGGACTTTTTTGTAGACCTTTTAAGGGTGTACAATACTGTACTATATTATTTTGACCTATCTCGTAGGGTTCAGCGAGCGTTTGCAATGTAAGCGCAAAAAAATGTGTTTATTTACGACACAACATTGGAAATCTCTAAAATTATCAGTTTTTCTCTACTATATAATGCCTGTGTTATACATACAAACCTTTCACTTGAATCACACTATCTATAAAAAACCGCATCAAAATCCGTTGTGTAACTTTAAAGATCTAAGCATACAACGGGACAGACAGACAGCGGAAAGCGACTTTGTTTTATACTATGTAATGATATCAACGATACTGAAATAGTTAGGTATAACAGCAAGCTCTTGAAGATGGAAAGAGACTTGCCTTTCTATTATGTACAGGCAAAGCGTTCCACAAGCGGACAGGTTGCACTGTAAACGACTTTCCATAGAGTGAACAAGAATTTTGAATTCTTAGGTATCTGAGAAGCGCAAGGATCGATGGTTAGATATATGTAGAAATTCAAAACGTCTATAGTTCAAATTAGTGTGAGGTCGCTTAAAGGAGTGACGGCAGAATTAACAGAAACGCTCCAATCCTTTCAGCACGACTCGGGGGGTCCAGCAGTCAGGGATGGTGTTCTGATCGGCATTGTATCCTTCGGTGGTAAGCAGTGTGGAGACCCTCGCTCCCCAGGAGTGTATAGCCGAGTGGCTGAGGTCACCGACTGGGTAGAAAACACCATCACAAACAATGAGGCGTTCGAGGTGCCGGAGCTGAAGCCGAAGATTGAAAAGGCTCGGCTGAGGGAGAGAGAGCTTCAAAAGTAAGAATTAATTTCTAAATTCAGTAGGTACTGTAATAATCATAGTCAAAAAGGTGCTACAAACCTCTTGAAAATGGTTTTTATATCTGTTGGATAATGTTGTCATGGTTATTTTATGACCTGGAGGTTTTATACTTGCCATCAGATGGACTGTTAGCTTGTCTCACAGTTTGGTTGTAAAAAAATAGACGCGAACGGTCATGGCTAATTCGGTAGGAACGAAGTTGAAAATTATAAAAATGTAGACAAATGTAGTCAATACTCGGGTAATTTAACATGTAAAATTAAATTAGGTACTTAGCGCAAAAATGCGTTAGATGTAGGTTTGAACTCGGGGCTCAGTAATAACAGACAACATTGTCGACCGCTCAGCTATCGTGGTTTTTGACGAAATTTGTTAACAGTTTGTACCTAGTCTTTCAAAATTGTTAAATAAATAATTGGCTTATAATTTAATTAATTAATAAATTATGCCGGATTTTTCACACAGCAACATAATTATAACCCCAAAGTACCTACCTACTACTTTTATACTTTATATTTGTAAATACATACCTACATTACATAGAAACACCCAGACCCGAGACAAATACTTACAGATCATACAAACATTTGTCCCGCGGCGGGAATCAAACACGCAACCATCTGCGCCTCAGCCTTACCTTGACCCACTGCGCCACAGAGGTCGTCAACATAAAACGATTGATAAATATAGACCTATATCTATTTACTTTACACATTGCCGGTCAACAAGCAGGTATTGTATACAATCCCTGGAAATTGTATACCTACATGAGCTAGGTAAAGTATGTAATGGACAATCATATCATTACATAGTATCAAACAATGTCGCTTACCGCTGTCTGTCGGTCCCTATGTATGCTTAGATCTTCAAAACTACGCAACATATTTTGATACAGTTTTTTTTAATAGATAGAGTGATTCAAGAGGAAGGTTTATATGTATAAAATATACTTAATATAGTAGAGAAACCCTGATAATTTTAGAGTTTAGCGTCAACGTAGCGTCAAAATGGGTTCACTGTATTAGAACTACTGAGCTACAGCAACGCGTGGCCGGGTCAGCTAGTTCGTTATATTATCCAGGAATAAGAAAAGAATAAAATGCGTTTAGGTTGCTATTTCATACATAGCTTGGACGTCCTGGTGTTCTATACATTGTATAGATTACCTGAATTATTAAGATTGCCAGTAAATATGCTGAAATTATAAGAAAAAATATCACGCTTTGTATGACTTTATGAGTAGCTGCTAGATTTGTCATCCTTATAAAAAATATTATTATTTCCTACTAGATTATTTAATTTGCTATGTAAAATGATGGTTTTGGATTAAACAGTCAAAGTGAAAGTCAAAATATACTTTATTTAATATAATCACAAGGATCACTTTGAAACGACTTACATACTAGGTGAATTTGGGTGCCAATTCCTCCTAACCCAAGCCCGAGAAGAACTGGCAAGAAACTCGTCCTGGTCCTAGGGCTTTTTTGCATGATCCATCTTATAACAACCTTAACTACGAAAAACAAATACAAGAGAGTTTATACATTTCAAGTGTGTCGGTAAACTGTCTGAGGGCAGAGCGACATGAGGCCATGCATTCTTATCAATAATATAGTCATTCATATTATAATACGCTTATTTCAAAAGACTACCCTTGTAAGATTTAAATTGATTGGTCGATTGATTGGTTTGGGACCTGAACACTAGCCTTCTTAACCTTAATGACTTTGGAAGCCTTTACTGTGCATGGTCACAATGCTCTTGCACAATTTATTGTATTGTATTTGTATTATAAATACTTAGAATCTGCTGTCCGTTGAAATTATACACTTTTCAGTCTAGCTCTTATTTAAATGATACATCATTTGACGACCTCTGTAGCGCAGTGGGCTAAGGTCCAGCTGAGACGCAGTAGGTTGCGGGTTCGACTCCCGCCGCGGGACAAATGTTTGTATTATCTGTATTTGTCTCGGGTCTGGGTGTTACTATGTAACATATGTAGGTATGTATTGACAAAAAAAAATGTATAAGTAGTATATCAGTCATGTGGTACCCATAACACAAGCTCTGCTCACTTTGGGGCCAGATGATGCTGTGTGACATGTCCGGGATTATTAATTTATTATATTTATTTATTTATCATTAGAGAGCTTCGTTCTGAAAAAAAGTAAAAACAAGAACTGACTCTAGGTACAAAGTTACTACTCTATCTATCTATGGTAGGTAAGTATTTAATAACACATGACTTATTTTTCGAGCTCAATGAAAATAGAGTACCTACGTAGGCATCAGTCGATTCGATTGCGCGTTGTCTCTGCACAGTAATTACATTACTCACAGGTTCCAAAATTCCACAGATTCAAAGCACGAGTTGAAGAAAAGAAGGATAAAATCAAGAACTGGCTGCGAGATACCCTCAAATCCCCTTCCTTTATAGAACTTGCTAAGAAGAAGCTCACTGACGCTGGTTTCCACACCCGAAGACTAAACGCCATCAGAGAAGTCAACTCCAGCGCACTTGATGATAAGTCCATGGACGAGATTAACTTAACCAATATGATCCATGAGAGGATCCTTGGTGATGACGAAATTAACGAATCTGAGAAGCTGCTCAGGACCCTGGCGATGCAGGAGGTCATGCGGAATGAGGAGGTCAAAGACGTCTCGGAGACGGACGAGAACTTCGGTAGTTTTGTTGATTATATTTCTGGGATAGGTGGTCTCAGAACAGCTCAGTTGTTTTTTACATAGACTGAAAGTTAATTGATTTTAGCGCCATCTTTTGTTTAAGAATAAAAGTAAAACATCGAACATAATGCATATTATTTGAAGAGTAAATCCGTGAACCTCAGTGAAGTACTTAGCTGAATAGTACCGCTATTTATAACTAGATGGCGTACGCCAGACTTTTTTGACTTTTTATGCTACTGGCCGGTAGATGGCAAGCCACGCCTTATCTTTGGGTTGAGTAAGGTTTTGCCGACAAAATAAGAAATAAATATTGAAATACAAATTATTATTCTTAGGTATTTAATTAAAAAAACATATAAAATGAACTCTTCAAAGGGTTAGGGTAGACTTGACTGGATAAGCCTCATCCCTTCATATCCTACATTTTCTTTTATGGTACGTGTGTAAGTACCTTTATACGCTTTATATAGCAAACTAAAAAATAGAAAATAAATTTTAATAAATGTACCTAAGTAAGAAAAAAAAATTATTTAAAAAAAAGCCTGGGTGATATTTAAGATATTATCGAAATGATAATATATTTTTATTAATTTTTTTTTCGAATTATTGCATTGTCATTGGTCTTAAACCGGTGTGCAAAATGTTAATGAAATCTGGCCGTTTAAAGTGGGTCAAAATCGCGTCCTAAGGAGTCGGTTACAAACATACGAACATACATACAAGTGAAGCTAATATAAAGCGTATAATAATAATAAAATTGTATTAATATTTATATTATATTTATCTATGATTTTATTTAGGTTATCTAGGCATAGGCACGTAGGTAAGTAGGTAGTTGAAAAAAATGCAGTTATATCAACAATATATATTATTAAGTTGTATATAAAGCTTAATTAGCGATAATAAAATAAAACTAATGCACAACAAACAATTAAAATAGTTGATCTTTGTGTAATAGTGCAAAATATGCAAAAAATGCATAATATGTCTTACTTACATATGTATATGGATACTTATCTTCATAAATGACTACAATGTTTTGCCGCATAATTATGTACTACCTATATTATGTACCTACCTATAATACCTCTCTTGGTCTTGGTCTGGGTGTTTTTCTATGTATAATAATATCTATTTACAAAAAAAGTAATATAAAAAATGTATAAGTAATATTTATCAGTCATGTGGTACCCATAATACAAGCGGTGCTTACTTTGGGGCTAGATGATGCTGTGTGAAGTATCCAGCAATATTTTTTTATTTATTTCTGTAACTAGATACAGTAGTAAGTTAGTTCCGATAAATAACATTAATTTTCTTGTAACAAATCAGTTTTTCATTATAATAAACTTTTTCATATCATAAAAAATAAAAAAATAAAAATGCTTTCATGAAAAATTCAAAATAATATGAATATTTCATATTAATATTCAAAAATAATTACAAAAATGTATAGAATAATATACAATAATATAAAATACATTTGAAACAGTTGAGCTATCTAAGGACCGTTTAAAACGATCTATAGATAGTAAACTAATCTAGATCACTGCCAGAGGGCAGCGTTCTCAAGACACTGGCGGCGTTGCCACGTTGAATGGTAATGCCAATACGCTGAGCCAGATAGGAGCCAGCTCTTGGGTCACGCAATATATCTACCAGAAGCCGTGAAATACTTTTGAAAACGCGGTGAGCTTAATATTGTTATTATTATTTTTTATTTATATTTTATTTTATATATAATATTAATATTATCATTTATTTTCTATAATAGAAAATCTTTAAAACTACGCAACGGATTTTGATGCGGCTTTTTTTAATAGGTAGAGTGATTCAAGAGGAAGGTTTATATGTATAATACATGCATAATATGGTAGAGCAACACTAATAATTTTAAAGGTTTCTAATATGATGTCGTAAATAAACACATTTTGTTGCGCTTACATTGCAAACGCTGGCTGAACCCTACGGGTTAGACCAAAATAATGTACTACACAGTATACACAGCCCCTACACAGCCCCTAATGTACTACACAGCCCCGGCTTCGCACGTGTACACGTGCGAAGCCGGGGCGGGTCGCTAGTAGTACTTACTATAGAAACTTATAAGTATCTATCAGTACTGCAGAAAGCTGAATGTTTGATTGTAATTAATGAGTAAGTTTATTTGAGGCTCAATCGCGCTAAAATGTCAACTGATTACGATAAAATTTCATACAGATGTAGTCGGTGACCTGGATTACCATACATGCTACTTTTATATTGGTACGATGCGTGCAAAGCCAAAGCAAATGCTAGTACCGAATGCAATTGCTGGAGTGTATATTTACAAATGAAGTCATAGTAATCAAAACCATATTACGGCTTGGAAGACGGTTTATTTATCATGCAAATAATGTTATCGTTCAGAAGATTTCAGGAAAAAACTGCACAGAACGTTGCATGATAAAATGCAATGACTGATAAAAAAATGCGCTCGCTCTTATCGTGCAACGGGGTTAGCAAACCGAGAAATAATATAGGTTTTTTGTAGGTAGATAGAAACCTACCTAATCCACATAATCTCTATATATACATTCAAAGTGATTGATTGTATTTAATAAAAACATTTTTGAGTTTGAGTTTTTTTTTAATTAATAATTTATTTTATTGAGAAACATAGGTGAGTTACAAATTTTATTTACATAGTTCTTAATGCTACGATTTGTATAATACAGAAATGTATCGAATGACAATCTGACTGGCCTGTCAGCTTAGTTGGTAGTAGGTCTGCCTTCTGCGCTGTAGGTTGAGGGTTCGATTCTCTCTTAGGATAAACATTTGTGTGACGAACTTAGGTGTTTATTCTGTGTCTGGGTGTTATAAAATATCATAAGTATGTATTTAAAATATATAAGTATTCTATCAGTCATCTAGTCACCATAATACACCATACCATAATATGCTTAGTTTGGGGCTAGATGGTGTTTTGTGCATTGTCCAGCAATATTTATTTATTTATTTATAATATTAAATACATTAAAACCGGTTGAATTATTTACGGACCGTTTAAAACGATCTATACTACTTAAATACCTGTACTTTAATTAAATTGGAATGTTGTGTTTTATTTTATAAGGTGTACAGTACAATAAAGATATATTCAATTCTATTCTATGCTAGATAGCTCCACTTATCAAGATCACTGCCAGAGGGCAGCGTTCCCAAGACACCTGGCGGTATTGCCACGTTGAATGACAATGCTAAATCTGTTATATTGTGTACAATATTTATGATCATAACTGCGATATTTATAAAAAAACCAACATAACTCAATATCAATACAATAGCAATTCAAAAAATGTATACGTCACTGTAAAATATTAATGAGTATAATATATGTAATTTTATAAATAATTCAGACATATTACACATTTAGCTCGTAACCAGGATTTGAGATCCTTCATAAATTTATGGCAACCTCTTTGGCGCAGTGAGTCCAGGCCCGGCTGACACGCGAGTTCGATTTCCACGGGACATGTTTGTTTGAATGATCTGCCTGTATTTATCTCCGGTCTGGATGTGTATATGTGTGTATGTATTTACAATAAATAAAAGTATATTAGTCATGTGGTTCCCATAACACAAGCTCTGCTTACTTTGAGACACGATAGTGTGAAATGTCCGGCATTATTCATTTATTTAATGGTTATTTTTTATATAGTCAGGTATGGAGTTATTTACTTTTTCGCATTACATAACTACTATTCATCTACATACACGTCCTTGGAACTTTAGGCAAATTAATTCTGTTCTATTTTCTTGTGCTTCGATGATTCTCACTAGCCTTAACAAACTGTTGATTGTACACCAAAGCAAACTCTGGTTTGATAAAATCGCAAAGTGACTAAGTGACTGACTATCAACGCACAGGCCAATAGCCGCATCACTCGTGGTATCCAGTACCTAACTGATCAACAAAGTTGCAGCAGCTGAAAAACACCCAGCAACTCTTAAGATCACGATCTTGAAGAAGAACCAACCAGCACCAGCCGTACGTAGATAATCTTCTATGGTCAGTTTGGAATTCCATAAACCGACTCCGGACCCAAGTCGGCCGTTGTAGAGCGAGCAAGATCAAATGGGGCTATCGCGACTCTACTTGTGCCCAATACGACTGCGGAGCTCCCATCCAAATATCTGTCTGCTCTTGTGTCTTGTGATCACGGTCTGGAAGAAGAATCATCCAGCACCATCCGACTTTAGATCGCAGGAACACCTGCTCCAGGGACGTAATCTTCTATGGTCAGTTTGGAAGTACATAAACCGACTCCAGACCCAAGTCGGCCGTTGTAGAGCTAGCATATACAAATTGGGCTATTATGACTACTTATGTTAAATTCGACTGCGGAGCTCCTATCCAAACGATGTCACATCTACTCGTCTGCCCATTGTGCCCTAACACCTGCACAAGAAATGACCTAATGGACGTCACGGACGATGGAGTAAAGCAGCATTTAATTCTAAATTAATTTAATTGTATAACTGACAAGCAAGAAAAAAAATAATGTTAAGTAATTGGGGAACACGGTGTGTTTCTATAATAAGCTTTCTGAAAATGTAACTAAACTACCTATAAAGAAATATACTTCTCAGTCGGGCACTCTTGGCAGAGTGGTCGTGGTTATGAGTGGGTCCTGATGAATGGCGGCTCTTGTTATGCGTCTCCATCCGGCTCTATTGAAGACGTTGTGGGAGCAGTCGATCATCGTGGATTTGGTGAGAGATTTTATCAGATCTCCCCATCTGGTCGGAGAGCGACCACGGCATCTCTTGCCCTCCATTCTGCCTTGGACTACTAGACGCTCCATTGAGTCTTCATTTCGGGTTATGTGCCCAAAGAACTTCAGTATTCGTATTTGAACAGTCGACGATAATCTCTCTCTGATGTGAAGTTTCTTTAGCAAAGAAATAAAAATCATAAAATAAATATAAAGCGTAAGCTTAAAGGGTAGTCTTGTGAAGAAAGCGTATTATAATATAAATGAAAATATAGTTGATAAGAATGCAGGGCCCCACGTGTTAGATTTGCAATGTATAAACTACTGTAATTTTGTATTACGTGTAGTTGTTCGTAGTTAAGGTAGTTATAAGAAGGATCATACAGAGAAGCGCAAAAATCAGGCGAGTTTTTTGTCAGTTCTTTTCGGACTTGTGTGTGGTACCTTTCAAAGTGGTACTTGTGTTTGCATTGTATCATCATTGGCCTTCGTTCATCTATTGAAGATGATTTAGGTAGCGTCAGTAAAGTTACAGAACAGTTAATTGTAATTGAAAACCTTCGTTCATGAATCCACTCCAGCAACCTTTCCGACAGGACCTGCAAGAAAGACGAATCATGCGGTGTCGTTTCGGTTGCAGGTGCATAACGGCTGGCACCGAGCCGGGCATGTTTTATTTTTTTTTCTTTTTTTTCTTGCGGTGAGATTGTAATCATAGCCGATGTACAGTCAAGTGACTACCCTCCGTACTAGTTGACTAGTTGGTATATTTCAAGTTTTCCTTCTCTATTGCTAGCTTTTCTGTTAGTCAGCAGGGGGCCTAACCCTCAATAATTTGAAGACTATCGCAGTAGATTATCATCAGTCCTCAAGCAGCACTCAGCTGGGATCAGTTCCACGTAGAAATCCTCACTCGAAGTGTTATATAGTTTAGCGAAAATCACCAACCCATTGAACAGTCAGATGCGGATGCTGCGCCATTTTAGATGATCCTCAGCTGATCGTTATGGGGTACAGCGGATGGTAAAAGTAAAAAACTTATAAAATAATATTTATTTTGTAAAAAAAACTCAGTTTATTGTATACCTATCAGGTAGAAACTACTAGTAACAACCAAACTCCACCAAGTCAAACTTTCATTAGGTATGTAAGAAAAATGTATATTCGTCTACCTACACAATTTACGCTCAAATTGTGTAGGATTTGGAGAAATCTCATTAACATCAATGGTAGGAATTTAGAAGCTATTAATGTTCTGAATCAATATATTCACTTTTCAACTTCACACTAAAATCAATTTTTTACACCTGCCCTAGTGTTTGGATCGAAGACAATAAGGTATCTCTTATAGTCAAATATTTGTTAATGTGTGGTCAAATGCGATAGTAACTCTATCTGTCTGTCTGTCTGTATGACACATTTTCACGAGTGAACAGCTAAACCGATTTTGATGAATGTTGGTATAGAGATAGATGGGACTTTGGAGAAGGACATAGGCTACTTTTTATGTAGGTACCACGCGTGCGAAGCCGAGGGCAGCAGCTAGTATTGCTATATTTACTCAGTCGACTTCTGTGGCGTAGTGGGCGGAGGACCGCTTGAGTCGCAGAAAGTAGCGGTTCCGATCACATAATAATCTAGAATCTATATATATATATATAGAGAGTAAAAGTATAGAATGCATTTTTTAATTATTAATTAATTATGGTCGAGTTTTGACCAGTGACGACCGACCTATGGTCCGTCCATATCATCATCTAGCAAAGTAAGCAGTGCTTGTGTTATGGAAACCACATGTCTTATATACTTTTTTTTAAATAAAATCATTTATACATAATAAAATCATCCACCGGTTTTCACCGTGTCGATACTGCCGACTTTCATAATGTCAAAATGACTCAAACTCCCCACAATTTTACCTACAGAAAAATATAGTTCATCAGGGTGCGACGATCGCAAAGCAATTGGCCGATATATCACCTGAAGTGCATTATCCAAAGGTTATTGATTTCTGAACCATATTGACTCCTTATCTGTCAAATCCTGCTAAGTAGGTAAATTTCATGCCTCGGCTATGTTCGTAAAAGGCGAATACGTTTAGAGTGCACTAATATATATGACTTTGTGTTTCCTGCCTGAGACAAGCGACTCAATTCCCGTCGCGGGACCAATGTTTGTCTGGTCTGCAAGCTTTTTCTCAGGTCTGGGTGTTTCTATATATAACATTAGCTTCTGCCCGCGGCTTCGCACGCATTGTAGAAACATAATAATAATAATGCCGGACATTTCACAAAGCATCATCTAGCCCATCATCTAGCCCTGATATACTACTTGAATACTTTTTTTTTGTAAATACATACATATTATACATAGAAACACCCAGAACCAAGACAAATACTTGCAGATCATACAAACATTTGTCAAACGGCGGGAATCGAACCCGTAACCTTCTGCGTCTCAGCCGGATGTTAGCCCACTGCGCCACAGAGGTCGTCATAAATAGTAGCCTATGTCCGTTTCTAAGATACAATTTATATCCATACCAAATTTGATTGATGCACAAAAAAAAGTGCTGTTTTGATTGCTACCAAACATCACGGGTTCAACCGCTAGACCAATCTAAAGATTTCCTTAAAATTTCATCGAAATCGGTCCAGTCGTTTCAGAGTCTATAGGGAACATACACACATACACACATCGCCTTTTATATTATACTAGCTGCTGCCCGCGGCTTCGTACTCGTGGTACCTACATAAATTTATTTTTTTCATAAAAAGTATCATATGTTACTTCTAATACCTTCAAGAATATGTGTACAAAGTTTCATGATGAGTAGTTTTCGCGTGAAAGCGTAACAAACAAACTTACATTCACATTTATAATATTAGTATGAAATATGATAGATTTATGTATTTATAAAATAAAAAAGTTTATACGAGTAAGTTGTACCAGTCATGTGGTACCTATAACACAAGCTCTGCTTACTTGTACTAGATGGTGTTTATGAAATGTCTAGCATTATCTATTTTATTTATATATAAAACCTATTTATATGGAGGGTGACAAGACCGTTCGTCGTAGCATTCTGTGAAACAAACGGTGAATGACAAAGATTTAAGCTTCAAGATTTCTCCAACATTGAACAAAGGCAGTTCGAAAACTTCCAAACAATGGTTTTTTAACAAATCTGGGTTAAAATGACATAAGCATAAGGAAGTGAGACATGTTTCTTCTCGTTTTGCACGCGGTGGCGTAAACTGAAGGCAATTTCAAGATTATGCTACAGGGTGATGTTAAAAAATCGTAGAATTGTATTTTTTTGATTTATTTATAAAAACAATAATAACGTAGCGATCACTGTGGCGCAGTGGGCATTTGCCTGCATGAGACGTAGGTTGCGGGTTTTTGTATGATCTGCAATTATTTGTCTCGGGTTTGGGTATTTTTCTATGAATTTATTTACAAAAAAGTATATAATTCCCCTAAACAGGAATCCCTGAAACTCTTTCCTATAGAAAACTACATAATCAGTGAGTAGAGATCTCTACGAAAATTGTATCAACGTACTCAAGATATTAAAAAACATTAACAACGCACGAACGAAGCCGCAGGCGTTTCATGTAGTCAACTATGATACATTAAGTTAAAATAAAACCAAAATGTTTAGCTGCAAATTACAGACAAAAACAGGATCACTGACTTTTAAGAAGTACCTTTAAACAAAAGAAAAAAAAATCGGGATCAAGGAAAGAAAATACATAATTAATTTAATGTGTTATGTGTTATTTTATTAGAAACTTTAAAATTCATACCTATAAGTACTTTCTAAAGAATGCATAAAAATTACGATGTCTATAAAAACCCCCTGTATATACTGCGTTCCGGTCTACTTGCCTTTTATTGCGGCCAGTTATGTAACACCCTGTAGCAATGCGATAGACAATTTAATAAACTGTTCGATCGTTATACAAACCACACAATAAAATAATATAAAATAATAAAACTATAATAGTTACGATACTGACTGACTGACCGACTGACAGCCTATGCCTTGTTGACATCATTCGAGATTTGTATACGAGAGCGTCGTGAGATAAGTCATAGAAATGTCACCGCTTTGTCACTCACGGCTCAATTGGTAACTCTGTCTTCTGCACTGTAGGCTGAGGGTTCGATTCCCTCCCAGAACAATAACTTGTGTGATGAACATGTATGTTCTGTGTCTAAGTATTATAAAGTATCATAAATATTTAAGTCTTATACAATTGTCTAGTTTTTTATTTTAATTATTTATAAACTATCAACCCACCCCGGCTTCGCACGGGTGCAATGCTGATACTAAATATACCACAACATGTCTAATGTGATAAGAAACCTCTTAAATTATCAGTGTCTACTATATTATACATATAAACCTTCCTCTTGAATCACTCTATCTATTTAAAACCGCATCAAAATCCGTTGCGTAATTTTTATGATCTATGCATACATAGGAACAGACAGACAGCGGGTAGCGACTCTTTTTATACTATGTAGTGATACATTTTGATTAACACAGTTTTTACCCACGATTTATACTGTCGATGGAGGCACCGACACTGTTTCGATTCATCTAGAGAATCTAGCCCAATTCAGTATGAACCGTCAACTCAAGAGGCAACTCACGGGCCGCGAATCAAACTCACCCTGATGAAGATTCTCTAGATAAATCGAAACAGTGTCGGTGGCTCCATCGACAAAATAATACGTGGGTGAAACCCGTATATATCAAAATATATATTAAAACTCACGAACGTTTTGAAAGTGAACAAGTATTAATTTTATAAGGAGAAGAAGAAGAAGACAATCGCGTAATTTCAGCTTGTGTAACAGGAGCTCAGACAATGATTTCTCTATTGCGACTATACTCTTTTATACAAAAATAAATAAAAAATAATATAAATAAAAAATGCCTGACATTTCACACAGCATCATCTGGCCCCAATTTAAGCAGAGCTTGTGTTATGGGTACCACATGACTGAAATACCTTATATATCTACTTATTTTGTAAATATTATACATAGTTATTATATATAGTAGCACACAGACACCTTAGATATACTTGAACATTGGAGGACAATCCACACACGAAATTTAGTATATACCCGGCTCGGTGCCAGCCGTTATGCACCTGCAACCGAACAACAACAATGACCAATTACAATTACTAAACCTTTTCAATAAAGCTATGAACACCTGTAAAAGAATTACGTTTTCAAAACTGGCACTGCAAGTAGTAGGTGGTCAATGACTAATTTAATACGAAAACATTCTTTAAGTACATTTATAGTGTTCTTTGAATTGAATTTTCCGCGAACAATCGTCTTTGTCGAATTTTGCTGAGTTGATTTCGGCAGAATTCGGTTGCTGAGTTTGAGTTCATTCACTGTTTTTAAAACGAGTCAAATAACTACCGTTTTTACTAATAAGTAGGCATTAGGTAGAGTACTTGTGGTGTTGTGATTGTACTAAGGACGTGGGTTTGAACCCGATCGTGTACTAATGGATTTTTTCAACATCAGTGCACTAAAACCGTGAGGCAATCCGCGCTTATTCAATTAGATCAAAATAGTTTCAATATCAAATTTCGAACATGATAATACAAACTATTTGATTATTACCTACTTGTTGACCAGGAAGTAGGATTTCCTCTGTACAAAAGGTTCAAAGTGCGCTAGTTTTCGTGGAACTTCTACAAAGTCATGTCAGCCTAGTACTTTGGAATGCAACTCGCGCATGTTTTGTTTGGATCACACATCGGTATTAAATTCACAATCGCTGCTTACAATTAAATGTGTTTGTCATCTTAGGTAAACCATAAACAGCGAAATTTGCAAATAGACACCATTCTGATAAGCTGTGATAGAACTTCTAACATGTTATCTTGTCCTAGTACTTTTTGTTTACAAAGTCTAATAATATTTTTGCTTTCGTTTTCGTTTTTGGCTCATTCGATGCTCTATGCCAGTGCGTTATTCAATACCTATAACATTCATGCGCTCCTAGTATTGTGTACACATTATGTTGCTTTTGTTGCTCCTAGTACCACATAAAATGGCGCGTGCGTGTTGTCTCGCCTCTACATTCAGGGATGTAATTACTTGGATGGGTGACCAATTAGTAGCATTTGCCGGGCCAACTGCAGTCATTTCCGTCATTTAAAAAAAAACTGCTCTATGATCTATTATGATCTGAAGGGCCTTATCGCTAGAATCGCGGTAGGCTGCGCTCGGTCGCCGACCCAGCGACCTTGCACGTGTCGAGTGCGACGAACGATATCTTGGAACTTTGTATTAGGTATATTTCTACCTTGTACTACCTGTTCAACTATTTGTTGAACTAGTCGAACACATTAGACATTATTTATCAAAGTTATAAGGATTGTAACTTGGTAAACTAACTTGGGTTAGTAGGAATCACCTAAGGAGGCACCTAAGGTGTGGATAATCCAGCCTTCGGACCAAAAAAATGCGCTAAATCGGTTGCTTAGTGGGCTCTGCACGTATGTTTTTATGTTATTCAAAACGATACTTCCTACTAGTCCCATTTCCAGTACAATTAATTGGTGGGACTGAAATGTTTATTTTAGTCCCATTCCTATCCTTAGTAGTCTTGCTTGTATAGGGACATGTACTAGGTACACAGAACCGCGAAGAGGTAGCCATAAGTTTCGGTTTACCTCAATTATGTTTGATGCCCATTTCCGAAGGCTTTTTTTTAAAACATTGGCATAGAGATACATTTATTTTCTTTTAATGTAGGAAAAGATAAAGGCATGTTACTAATAATAACAATTAAGCTTATGTATGTGTATGCTACAGCAGCAAATTGGCCCCGACTCAGCATGGTGGCTATTGTTTTCGCAGTAGACGCTGTTATTCTGCCAAGATCATAGCTGTCTGTCACAAGACCCTGTCAAACAGCTCTGGTAGAGACCTATGACAAAAAAGCTTGGAATGAATTTGCTCCAACTCGACTTGGCGTCCGTAACAAAATTGGCAAGAAAATCATACAAAACGTTAGGGCCAATCAAGTTTTATGCTGGATTCTTCTTGAGCTGAAGTTAGGAGGAACCGGCACCTATCATGTAAGAAGACGATTCAAAGTGGTCATTGTGATTTTATATAAATAGGAATATTTTGATTTGATTTGACTATTATGAAGCAGGCAGGAAGAATATGTACTAGGAACGCAGAATCTCCAAGGGGTTATCTAAAGCTAAAACTTTTCAAAAGCCAGTTTTTATAGTTTATAATTGATCTCTATCAAAAAGGCTACATGATCCTTTATCAGCAGCGGCTGTACAATGCGCCGGCGCATAGTGCGTTGACACCGCTGCAGTTTTGGAGATCGGATGTCTAGTTCATACGGCCTTGAGCTACACATTAAATAGCTCATAATTAATTATATACTAGTAATTTCTATCAGTTTTTAGAATAATATATAACTTAAATGTCAGTGTTCCGGTGTCTTTCTGTTACCTGTCTGTGCATTTGTAGCCTCTTAATCCGAAGATATGCTCAAGGTTTGCTGGGGGTATGTAATACTTCCGATTTTTAACGTCACGACAGCATCAATCAATTTACGACAATAGCAACATGTAGCAAACAAAAATATTTGTCACCTTTTTCTGAAGCATTTAGGAAGAAGGAGATCAAAATTTCATCACGCCCGTGCCCTACACGAGTTTCCTTGCCCATATCTCAGCACAACAGATTTTTCATTTCCAATTCTCTCCCATCCTCTCCTCTCTCCTCTCCCTCTATTTGAAAAGCTATCTATAAAGGCTACGAACCTACTTACGAACGAATACTGACTTGAACTTGAGGGTTCTTATTGGGGTTTTAGTATTCGGGCATATTATGTGTGTGTACCGTATTCGACGCCAAAACTCAAACTCAGATCGAGATCTAAGCTTAGACTTCCAAGACAGTCAAATGTCAGAAAACACGGACATGACAGTTTTTTAAAATGAGAAGGTTCTCCGTTCTTCGGTACTACTTTTTTTAAGTGTTTTTTACGTTAGAACTCCCTTATTTAGAACCCGATTTGGAATTTATTTTTGTTTGGTCCTCCCAAATATACTCGTACTATACCTACTTACACATTCTATACATATACTTTTCGTGTGATTCTTATGGGTAAAAAAATAAGAGAAGAAATTTTGTATTGGATTTATTATTGAGTATATATTTATAAGCAATTATATATAATTTCACTTGAAAATAGCAACCCTGCAAATAGCAGCATGATTTATGATGATTTTTTGACAGCATTTCAAATAGTTACGTTTTAGATACTAATAAAAAAACAGAATATTGAATGAGAATCAAAATATTGAATTTAAATAGAATCAATACTAGGAATAGACACTAATTATACATCCCTAGGTTTCGACTAGAAAAAGATAATAAGTCATTAATGGGGAACACGATGCGCTTCTATAATAAGCTTCCTGAAAATGCTAATAAACTACCTATTAAGAAATTTAAAGCATAAAGGGTAGTTTTTTGAAGAATGCGTATTATAATATAAATGACTATATTATTGATAAGAATGCGTGGCCTCATGTCGCTCTTCCCTCAGACAGTTAACCGACACTCTTGAGATGTATAAGCTCTCTTGTATTAGTATTTTGTAATTAAGGTTGTTATGAGATGGATCATGTAAAAAAGCGCTAGGACGTGTGATTGTATTGAATAAAGTATCTTTTGACTTTTTGACTTTCATTATTTGAGCCCATTAGAAATTACATCTCCAGTTTTACCACCCTTAGGTAAAGCTGGAGGTGTAATTTCTGTAATTCAGTGGACTGAATGAATGTTTTCTTTCATCCTATTCTATTTATTCTATACGTACATTTGTCCCGCGGCGCGAATTGAACCCGCAACCTTTATCAAACACGGAGGTTGTCAAAATGAATAAATATAACCACAGATTTTAAGAACCCATTAGCAAGTGTGATATTATAAGATATATGTATATGTCTAAAAGGTATTTATTATAGGTATATAAATACATTTGCGATTATATCTATGACTAAGCAGACTTTTTAGTAGGAGATGAAGTGTCTCTTCGAGGAGCGTAAGCGAAAAACTGGCACTAGCTGTTCCTCATTGGTACTTAGATAGTGCATCGTCCGGGCCAAGGGCCGGTAGGGCTTTGCCCCCGGTGAAAGTACCATTTGGAGGCATCTCGCTTATTTGGTTCATTCACTTGGGTAAGCGCAGGAGTGGCGTGGAGAGGCTATGAGTCAAATTTAACATCTATCATAAAAAAAATAATAATAATAAACATTATCAGCCTTATTTATAAAAAACCTCTCAACTTAAATACTGCCTTACACAAGAATATATGATTTAAAATATAAAAAACCTGACTGGAAAAAGACTTTATTATTCCTAAATAAATTTCAACATGTAACTTATAAATATTTTTGTAATCCCCTTTTTATTTTATTTATTAAAAAAAAAAAATAACCAAACCTATCCAGTAAGGTATCAATTAAACACCTATCTAAAGACACTTGGGTTTTTAAGACGAATTTAACGATACCATAACTGTCGAAATGTATCCTGCCGTTTGGAAGATATGAGGTAATAAAGAAATATACGCGTGAAAAACAAAACCCTTCCGTGGCAGTCAAAAAGGGATGGAACTATTTAAACAGATTCGTCTTCTTCGTTAATGGCATGTATTATATGATGTCAATTTTGCTAATGTCAAGTGTTTAGATTGTTTATAGTAAGACGTCACAAAGTCGTATGTTGTCGTTCGTCGTTTGTTATTTTATAAAAATTGGTGTCTCTTTTGATGATAATGATAATATATCATACTCAACGCCACGTTACAGGCGCAAATAAACAAATAACATTTTAGGAAAAAATGTGTTGCATTATGAAGTCTCTACAGACGTCCTTGTTCCAAATTTCCAAGGCTTAAGACGAAAGAAAGCTCGGAAAGCGATAGTGGAATGCCGGCGCTTGCGCATCCCCCCTCCCCCTCCTTAGAGAAAGGGGGGACACGGGAGCAACGCCTCGGGACCTCTCGGGGAAAATAGAAAAAAATCTAACTTTTGGTTTTAACTCATCTATTACGGATGAAAATGAAAACATCGGACTGAAGTTTGCGGGGTTATATTGATTAAAGATAGTTAATGATTGGTATTAGGTAATAGAAACGAGATTTTTAAACATTAATCTAAAAAAAAGTAAGTAATTAGAAATTAGGAAAATAACCTTAAAAATGGAAAATTCCTATCTTTTGAAATTATGTTTTTTTTGCAAGCAAAAACCTTCCTACTTACCTAGTTATTAAGTTATAGTTTTTAAGTACTGCATGCTTCGCCACTAGCTTAACAAAATACCTACTTAGGTACATTAGTTATGTACCAGTTAATTACGTAATTTAATTCTCATTATAAGTGAACTGTATTTTTGTTCATGAGAATAAACTTTTTAAACCGAAATGGAGATGACTAGAGACTAAACGATGAGAGATGGTCCAAAACAATAACAAATTGAATTGAAAAGTATCATAGATGGGAAGACGACAAAGTAAAAATAGCAGATAAAGATTGGAGCAGAGTCGCTAGAGTTAGAGCGAGATGGAAAGAGCTGGAGGAGGCTTCACGTTTACAATATAGTGATTAGGTTAATCTACAAGTATTTGTTTCGAGCTGGGTAATTTTATATGTATAATATATATGTATTTACAGAAAAAAGTATATAAGTTACGTATCAGTCATGTGGTACCCATTTATTTTTATTTATTTATTTAGGTATTTATTATACTTTAATTAACACGGATAAACCAATTACATTATTAAAGTCACATCCAATTATTTGAAATATAAATAGACTATAAATACTTATTTACAATGTCAAAGAAATAGTCAGTATAAATAGGTTAATAAAAATACCTAGCCATAAATGTCGAGCCAAAACACAAATAGCATATAAAAATAGTATGAAACACGCAAGGTGACGAAGATCTAGCAACAGTGCGCGCCGGTGGTTCGGCAAACAACCTATGATTCCGACCCCGAAAATAATTGTTCGGGACAAACAATCGACACAGCTCGTTGCTCAAGTCCAGAGCGTCAACCTTGCCGCGGAAAATCAGGCCGTAAGAATCTGATCGGAAACTCGTCGAACCTCCAACGAGTTGTACCCTAGACAACCCAGCAAAAATTTTGTGGGGTATAGGTAAGGGTAATGTCCATAACGGCGTTTGTAGAGAGCCCGCAAGAAAGCCTTCTGGACCTTTTCCAGCAAGTGCATATGTGCTCTCATGCGGGTTCCACACGCAGGCACTGGATTCCATCTTGCTACGTACAAGTGCACCAAAAAGTAAACAGACCACATGATTGCTTCGGAAGTCACAGGCATTTCTGAGGACAAACCCCAAGCGCCTATAAGACTCTTTGAAAGTGGAAAGTAAGCTTACGATCGAAAGTGACTCCCAAGTCTTTTACTGTGGTAGAGCTAGTAATAGGAATATTGTTAAGCTGATATATAAAGTTGATTGGGTGACACGCTCGACCAAAAGTCATTACGTAGCACTTACTGGCATTAAATTCCATCTTATTTAGAGCGCTCCACTTGAAGACTGCATTAATGTCACCTTGTAGCGCTATACAATCCGCTTCCGACTTGATTTCTGAGTAGAGTTTTAAGTCATCCGCATAGAGTAGACACCTAGCATGAGACACAACTCCCGGCAGATCGTTAACCATAATCAAGAAAAGCAAAGGCCCGAGGATAGACCCCTGGCTAACACCAGAACGCGTATGATATGGTCGCGACTCGTACATGCACAAGCTCTGCTTCCTTTGGATCTAGATGACGCTGTGTTAAAAATGTCCGGCATTATTTATATAGGTATATAAAATAATAAAAACTTTTTTGAAAGGCACTTTTTTAAAAGCTTGTATTATTATTATTATTACAATTAACCTGTTGTGTCCCACTGTTAGGATAAGACAAATTTTCTAACATAAAAGTACATTTATGTAGATACGGACAATACTTGAAAATGTATGAAGCAACATTTTTTGCCAAAACCTACTAAAACTACAAATTTGTTTTATCTTTGGTAGATTAATTATGCCCCGCCAGTAGCATCCATCAGTTGATTTCTCTATGAGAATTTAGAACGGACTGTTTCATTTCTATTTCCTTAGTAAGTTGATTGGTCCTTATAATAAAACTGATATGAATTTGAATTGAAATCTCATAGAAAATGTTAATTACGGATGTTTTGTATGTAATAGGAGCAGGGCATGAATGGCTCTTCTTCTTCTTGTAGCGTGACTAGTTGTTTGGAAACAGTGTGGTGAAAGGAGAAAAGCGCCTCAGAGTCTCCTTTCATGCACCTGGCACGTCTTTGAAATTTTTAGGTTCCCCACGGTGTTAAGTCACTATTTGGGAGTACTGGTATACCACTACCAGAACACCAGTAATTAAATATTAATATGAAAATTGATGGACAATGTACACAACAAAATCTAGCTCTAAGCATATCTTGTATTATTGAATAGAATAGAATATGAAAATAGTTAAAATAAAATAATAAAAAAAAATGTTGTCTGTAAAGTCGGTTTACGGACGATAATTTTGCGTGATAACGTGATAAGAAAATATTGATGAAAAATTGCATGCTTTAACCTATTAAGATGCGTCACAAGCTGAACGCTTAGGCTGATCGTGCCTCTCTATAGCTTGTTCCGCGCTCTCGCTTGCACGCTCGGCTCAGGCGGAACGTTACAATTTTTCGTGCGTGCAGCTGGCGTTAATCGATTTATAAGATTTTATCACGTCAAAAAATTATAATATTAATCATAATTCTAATGTTAAACAAGGTAACTTGTTTAACATTAGAATTACTATAACAAAAAGGTTCTAACTCGGCATATGCAGGTTGTAAACAACGCTGGTCTTCCGTTAGAACCTTTTTCTGACCAGTGCGTAAATTAAAATTAAAATTGCGAACTTAACTAAATACTTCTGTTTTTAAAAAGGTGACAAACAAATTACAAATTAGAATTATATACTTAACTCATCTCAGCCTTTATGAAGTCCACTGCTGGAGATAGGCCTCCCCAATAGATTTCCAGGAAGAACGATTTTGAGCCTTCTCCATCCACCGACTTCCTGCGATCTTTACAATGTCGTCAGTCCATCGGGTGGAGAGTCGTCCTACGCTTCTTTTTCCTGTCAAAAGTCAAAGTCAAAGTCAAAAGATGATCTATTCAATACAATCACAAGGATCAATTTGTAACGTCTTACATACTAGGTGAATTTGTCCTTGGTCGCCATTCGAGAACTTTTATTCCCCAATGGTTATCAGTTCAGCGAGGTATATGACCTGCCCATTGCCACTTCAGCTTGCAAATTTTACTTAAACTATACTTAACTAAATAAAAATAATTAAAAAACCGACAAAAAAGTGTAGGTAGCAGAAAGCGCTACATTGAGTTTTTGCAATACCAATACCTAATAGCATGATAATTTCAGCATTTTTGCGACCAGATGACTAATAAAATACATCTTTAAATACATACATGACACCTAGACACAATACAAACACCTATATTCATCACACAACTGTTTATTCTGGGAGGGAATCGAACCATCAACCTGCAGCGCAGAAGGCAGAGCTACCACCAACTGAGCCGACAGGTCATTTATTACTTATGACTTGCTAATTCAGTTATATAATCTATCTGCAGATAAAGCAGATAAAAATCTAACCCGTACCTCAACAAAGCCGGTTCAGTTTCAGTAGTTTGAAGTGCGTGACTGAAGGAAAACTGATGGTCAAGGATAGTGATAAATACTTCCCTTAGACTTTACTTCTCGTAATTTCATTGTCTCTGGCTATTATGATAATTACTTTATTTATGTTTTGTATTGATAAAGGCCGTATTGTCACAATCTTTTAAAGAAAAACTATTTATAAAAACTCAATAGAAAAACACATTTCAAAGTCATGATTATTATTCCCTGTGTTATTTTGTTAACTGTACTTAACTCTTGTGTTAGTTATTGGGAAAATATATAACAAAAAAACCGGCCAAGTGCGAGTCGGACTCGCGCTCCGAGGGTTCCATACAAACCTATAAGTAAATAAGTAAAATTTCACCCATCACGACAATCGAGTCATAGTTGGATGATGTAACAAAAAATTTACAGTTTTCACAATTTTTTTCTGTATTTGTGCTATAAGACGTTGCTTCGTACCAAATTTCAAGATTTCTGAGTTCACGGGAAGTACCCTGTAGGTTTTGATTCCCTTGCGAGGTGCGAGTTTGAATATAAGCGACTTAAATAGCTGTTTCTCTTGATTGCGTTGACATAGAAGTTTGGTTTTGTTACAGCTTAAAGGTATTATAGACCTGAGTATTTTATATGAATTTCAATTTAATACCTTTACGCGTTCATGAGAAAAAGGGTAGTAAGTTTAAAATTATTAAAAATATTTTTATTATATGCTGTAACTAAAAATGTACGGTTATCGCAATTTATCCTTTATCTGTGCTATAAGACGTTGCTTCGTACCAAATTTCAAGATTCTGAGTTCACGGGAAGTACCCTGTAGGTTTTCATTCCCTTGCGAGTGTCGAAAATTTTCAGCATAAACGGCTGTGTCTTTTGATTGCGTTGGCTTAGAAGTTTGATTTTTTCACAGGGACAGTAAACTTGAGTATTTGATATGAATTTCAGTTTGATACTTCCACGCGTTCCTGAGAAAAAGTGTCTTGACAGACAGACGGACAGACGGACGGACAACAAAGTGATCCTATAAGGGTTCCGTTTTTTTCCTTTCGAGGTACGGAACCCTAAAAATCACCAGAGGTGAGATTAATTAACCTCCAACACCATAGAAACCATAGAACGCCACGTATTCCCGGTGTCCCCTCCAGTTTCGACCAATTGGGGATAATGGGAAATGGATTTCCCAAGCAACGTGGTCGTGCCTTCCGAAGTAGAAGCGCTCATCTGCAAAATTCACTAGCGGTCACCCATCCCAATCTGCACAGATATTTGTTTCTTGCTATTCAAATTTGACGGTCTAACATCTGATCAATCATCGTTGCATACCATCCAAGTCAGTATGTAATTGACATTCAAGTACCAGGCTCTCATAAATCGAAAGAGCCAAAGAGAATCACACTTGATTAATTGAGGTAATTATAATTTTACTAAGAACGGAAAGCGCTCACCTGCAAAAGGCACTAGCGCTCACCCATCCTAATCATCACAGATATTAGTTTCTGATAGTGAAATATGACGGTCCTACAATCAGTCAGTCATCTTTGCATACCTTCAAAGTTAGTATGTAATTGACATTCAAGTACCAGGCTCTCATAAATCCGAAGAGCTGTATCACACATTCATTATGGAGGTAATTGTACTGAGAACTATCTCACGCGATAGGTCGCAGCAATTTATCACAAAACAGGCAAAAAATATTATGACAGTGTTTTATTATTAAAAATGCTGATGTGACCCATATTTTTAGCTCGTTTAGCATTTCGCCTAATACCTTCGAGTATAACAAGAATCTTTGACGTCATTGCACAGAACAAAGGAAAGATAATCTTTGAAAAATTTAAATACCCGGAAGTAGGTAATAACGTTCATTCCCATTAGTACAGTTATCAGTATATTTTTATTGATTGAATTACTGAGATTAAAAAGTCACAGTTGTAATAAAATTCTATACAAAATTAATTAAATAAATGAATGTTATAAAAGACACATAATCCAATGTGGCTGCTTTTGGCACTCGATTTGAAACGTAGTTTGGGATTTCTATCAGTTTCAAATTACGGCAATCTGACTTACGACTTACGAGAAATTATAACTATCAATACCATACTCCTAATTGCAGATTTATATTGTCTCGCGAGAATCAAACCTACTCCTATCGCGTCAGAAAGGTCGTTGTTCGACTTCGACTAATATTATTCAGTCTACAAAGTTAATAAATTCAATCTTCCTTTGGGAAATACGGAAAACTGACCTCGGTCCAGTCTCGACACGGTTTTAGCATCGAATTTAAATGACCACTGTCGCTAAGCGGTTTTTAAGGCTCGTTTAGGTGGTTTGATAATTACGATCGTTTTATATTTATTGACGACTTTTGTGGCGCAAAAGCGAAGACCCGCCTGAGATGCAGAAAATTGCGGGTTTAATTTCCATCCCGGGATTATAGGATCTGCAAAATTTTTTATTTTTCTATCTATACTATGTAGTGTCATATGTGTGTTCAGACAGTCTTTAAAGACGGACCAGCACGCTTTGTTGGCTTTGTATCGAAAGGTTGATGTGTTCTCATACAGGGTTGGCTTGGTGTAGTTGGCGCTAAGTGTAAATTCAACGGCATTATGTTGGGAGGTTGTACAAAAATTCGGATTAACGCGTCATGATGTTACCCTGTCGTAAATAGAATCTGAAGCCAGTGTTATGTCAATGATGGATGTGCGATGAAATCATTTTAGCCCGTTCTTGTTGTGATCTCGTCAGCACTGAGGGGTTTGTTAATCAATTATTAACATTTATTGTGCGGTCGGTACTGTGCTTACTGCTGGCTGATTATTTTTTTCTGTCAAACTGATGCGTTCAAAGGCCATCCAAGTCCGTAGACAAACGAAACGTTTGAACGCTGTTGCCAACTTTTGCAGTTATGGGATAGTTTTATATATTAACAAAAAATAAATATGCAGTATAGAAGTCATGTGTAACACCATAACACATAACACAAACAATGCTTACTATGGGGATGTTCAGCATTATTTATTTGTCTCATTATTTATTGAACTACTAAGACAAAAACATATCAGTGGTTCAATCAATTAAGACATAAAAGTGAGCTTAACTTGGTCATACTGATAAACGCTGGTCGTCTAAACGATGGACTATTATGTTCGTTTGTCCGTCACTAGAATCGCTTTATTTACCATCCATACTTTTATCAGTCTACCATCCTTACTAACAAAGCGCTTTACTTCCAAATTTATAATGCGTACAGCTAAGGATTGGAATACTTTACCGTCGTCTGTCTTTCCTGAAAACAATCTGGGACTCTTCAAACAAGAGTAAATCTTCTGGACTTGCGTACCCCATCATCAGCATCGTCGCTTACCATCAGGTGAGATCGTGGTCAAACGTAAATCTATCAATGACAAAAACAAATCGAGGCAATACAACATCGATAAAGACTCAATTCAGCTACGATATGCAGATGCAGATAGAGATTACTTCTAACAACGTCTTTAGGTCAGTTTTGACCTGATGCAATGTTATGCTATGTGACGTTATTCGTCGCTTGATAATTTAATGCAAGTATTATCTTAGTTACGTAAGATGAACATGAAGTCAGGGTTTTATTGTTACAAAAGGAGGCTGCCTTTACCCTGTGAAATCATTTTAAGCATATGGTTATCAATTAATTGCTTTTTTAATGGTTTTGAAGTTTTGGACATTTTTACAAGAAATTACGTGAAATGTCTATTTTTATTGTCTGAAAACGGATTTACCTACAATTTCTATCATCAATCACGCGTTATCTTCAATCTCCTGCAATCCTGGTACAACTTTCATCAAAGCATGACCAAAATATAGCAGATTATGATACCTACGTGCCGCGGGTCGTCAAAACTACGTTAACAATTCGAATCATGGTCTCCCCCCACCTTCCCCCTTCGGAGGCTCGCGACCGCACTTTCACTTTCAGTAGGGCAAATGTTTTACTGCGACACGGTTCTACCCATCACAATACCGAGAGAAATCAAGCTTTATGCTGTTGGGTTACGATTGAATATAGAAAGCACTTTCATTGGTAGGTCTTTGTGTGAATCAGGAGTTTAGGCGAACAAGGACACAAGTAAAGATTTTTGACAAGGTGTTTTAGACTTTGATGCTTTGTATGTAGGGTTGGGTTTTGTTTGAAATAAAGCGGTTGTTAGAATGTTTGGGATAGGGTGTGATATGACTGAGAGAGATTCAGAGCCTTATGACGTGCACGAGGTGCATTATGAAATCAGTTTGACATGAACTTTGTTTTTCCTGAATGGTTATCTTGTCTGTCATTTTCGATACATAATAGGCTCAAAACGATCGAAGACATGTTTCGAGAGCACAAAAGGAGCATCTGAGGCAAAGTTTAATCCTGTCACCGCACTGGTTCGACGTAACTAGTGACACTATAAAAGAAGAAGATTCATAGGTATGAACCTTAAAGTATAAGGAACATTCTAACCTACACACGAACACATACCTTTGTGATTTTCGATTAGTCCGCACTCCATGGAGTACTTTGATAATTTAGTATTAGATGTGCTATCCTATCAATTATTTTACAGTACCTTAATTCAATTTCAATTCAATTTAAAGCATACATAAAGGGTATTTTCAAGAAAGCATATTATAATAAAAATGACTATATCATTGATATGAATGCATGGCCTCATGTCGCTCTGCTGTCAGACAGTCAACCGACACACTTGAAATGTATAAACTCTCTTGTATTAGTATTTCGTAGTTAAGGTAGTTATAAAATGGATCATATAAAAAAGCACCAGGACCAAGACGAGTTTCTTGCCAGTTCTTCTCGGGCTTGGGTTAGGAGGAATTGGCACCTAAATTAACCTAGTATGTAAGACGTTTCAAAGTGATCCTTGTGATTGTATTGAATATCAATACGTTTTAAAAACTAAAAAGAAAACCGTCGTCATTGGATACAGTTTGAAACCATAAAATTATTTTATTTAGAAATTTTTAGTGGAAAGAAGATGTATTTTGATTATACCTATGTATACCTATGTATGTATACCTGTGTTCACTTTGACTGTTTAAAAGGAGTGTACAGTTTTGTATATTTTTGTTAAATGTTAACCTAGTAAGTAAGTTTTAGTTATGTTAAATCCTACTTTTTAATATTAGGTGCCTCTTGAAATGTATTAATTATGTCTTTTTTATATATACTTAAAGTTTGGGTAAATTGTTAATTACTTTGATCTATTGCATAGTATTGCACAGTATTGCTTTATTGCAAAAACTTTGTATGATACACATTATTGAAGTCTTTCTGAAAAGCAGTATTTCTGAACACAGTGTAGACCAACACAGAAACACAAAGCATCACTAACTCTGTTACTAACAAAAAAATATTTTAAATAAAACATTTTGTATTTTAATTGTATTTTCAACCGACTTCAAAAGAGGAGGAGGTTCTCAATTGGACTGTATTTTTTTTATTTTTATGTTTGTTACTTCATAGCTCCGTCATTTATGAACCGATTTGAAAAAAAAATGATTTCATGTGAAAGGATATACTTCCCGATTGATCCCATATAAATTTCATAAAAATCAGTAGTTAGATATTTAAATAAAAAAAACTGAAAAAATATGTCATCCACTTTTTGACATGTCACAAATTCCGCACTCTCGCTTGCGCGCTCGGCTCAGGCGGAACGTGACAATGAGCCATGCTTTTTCGTGCGTGCAGCCGGCGTCCATCGATTAAGACGTTATCACGTCAAAAAACTGTAATAAGGGAGATACGTAATTAGGATATTTAAAAAACGTGTGCATCTCGGGATGCTCGACAGAAGTGATAACTTAACCTAATCAAACCAGCTCTGTGGGTTAGAGTGAGAGAGGAGAAGTCTGCCTACCGCTGGCGTACGAATCCAGACGAATACGCTACGTAACGAAGCGGTTTACCCTCCCATAAGAAGTTATCACTTTAAAAATAAGTAATTATTGTCATATTAATGGATTTTTAATAAGTCGAGTTATCCGAATTAATGTTGTCGAAGATAATATTGACCGGGTAAAGTTGTGAGTCAAATTATTAATGTATGTATAGTAATTCAGCACGTAGAGTCAAACAAAATCTATACTAAGGTTAGACTTATGGAACCATTAAAGACTGACGAATTCGAATCAGCAGTTAATTAAAGTCAACTTTGATGTAATTTCTGTCACTTTCCACATACAGTTTTGAAGGAAAACGTTACATTGACAATTCACGAAGCAATATAGCTCTTATAAATTAGTTAGTTTTTTTCCGTTTTATCTAATGTTTAATTGGATAAACTTAGCGGAATTAAATAAATAATATTGGACCTTTTTTCACACAGCATCATCTGGTCCCAAAATAAGCAGAGCTTGGGTACCACATGACTGATATACTACTTACAAGCTGGTGCCCGCGACTTCGTCTGTGCAGGATTTGTACTTCGTGTGATTCTAACGGTTTTTGCAGCGCACGCCAGAATAGCTCGCAGATGGCAGATTTTTTTCTTACTTACTTGACACTTTATATTTTGGACAATTCACACAATATCTTTATAAATTATAGCCTATGTGTTATTCTGATGTATAAGCTATATTATTGTAAAGTTTCATTTAAATCCATTCAGTAGTGTTTGCGTGAAAGAGTAACAAACATACATACAACCTTTGCGTTTATAATATTAGTAAGGATATACTTTGTCTTTGTAAATACATACATAAATAAATATACATAGATACACCCAGACCTGAGACAAATAATACAAGATCATACTTGCAGATAATACAAACATTTGTGCCGCGGCGGGAATCGTACCCGCAATCTTCTGCGTCTCAACCGGAATTTAATCAATATGTAAAGGCTTTTTAGCGCATGTGTAAATAATTCAATTTAAAGTGTGTTATGTTGTTAATTTTGTATCATGAGCAATCGTAAAAAAATCTAGAAGGCCATTACGTGGTGACGTTTTGAATAGACATGACGATAGACTACAACTTCAAAACCACTTGACATTGGCAAAATTGTCATGAAAATAACATGTTGAAAAAGGTTGCGGGTTAGATGCCCGCCGTCGGACAAATATTTGTATGATCTGCAAGTATTTGTCTCAGGTCTGGGTGTTTCTATGTATAATATGTATGTTTTACAAAAAAAAGAAGTATATAAGTAGTATATCAGTCATGTGGTACCCATAACACAAGCTCTGCTTACTTTGGGGCCAGATGATGCTGTGTGAAATGTCCGGTATTATATTATATATGTTAGTAAGAAGGAGGATAACGAGATTTATATACTTTAGTTAAGACTCAAATACTTAGCTGTTTAGTAAAAATACAAACATTTGTAGTAATAAGAAAAACAAAAATATATGCTTGGAGATGCTGGGATTTGAACCCAGGACTTTCAGCATGCGAAGCAGACACTCTACCACTGAGTTACATCCCCGATGCAAAACCTGGCAAAATATGCAAACAATAATTAAGTTTTATTCTCTTCTCTTCTCTCTTCTATCTGTAGTTAAACGTAACATAACTTATACCTTTAACCGAGCAATTCTTGTATATATGTATACAATCTGAATCTCAGAAACGGCTGCAACGATTTTTATGAAATTTAGTATGCAGGGGGTTTTGGGGGCGATAAATCGATGTAGCTAGGTTTCATTTTTAGAAAACGTCGTTTTATCCGTGTTTTATACCGAGCAAAGCTCTGTCATCCAAGTACTATTATTTAAGTTTAATAGAAAAATACTTATCCTAACTATCATGGTTTTGAACATAATTTACACTAAAAACGGGATGTTTACTATGATTGAGTTTTTCTGACGAATTATCGGGAAGCAGGAATACTCACATATCATGGTAAATAAATAATGCCGGACATTTCACACATGTACTGAGACTGATATACTACTTACATATTTTTTTTAATAAATACATAGGTACATATTATATATAGCAGCACCTAGACCCAAGACGAATACTTGCAGATCATACATACATTTGTCCCGCAGCGGGAATCGAACCCGTAACCTTCTGCGTATCAGTCGGGCCTTGGCCCACTGTGCCACAGAGGTTATACCGTATTGGTTAGGTAGTTTTATGTTAGCCTAAATGTTAGTAGTTACATATATCATTTATCTATATGATAAAAATCAATTGCTGTTCGTTAGTCTCGCTAAAACTCGAGAACGGCTGGACTGATTTAGCTGATTTTGGTTTTGAATTATTTGTGGAATTCCAGGGAAGATTTAAAAGGTGAGTAAATATAAAAAAAATATAAAAAATGATTTATTGAGGCGGTACGAAGTTTGCCGGGTAAGCTAGTTAATTATAAAAATATAATTTACATAAATAAAGAACATACTCACATACTTAAAGCACAATAAAAATAGCATGTAACAAAATTCATTAAGTACATAAAAATAACTTGGATAATAATATAAATCAACTAATGTCACGTGTACAAATTAATATAAATAATACATATCGGGAAACATCACACACAACACCAGCCTAAAACTAAGCATAACTTGTATTGTGGTGACCAGATTACATTAAATACATATTTTATAACACCCAGGCACAGAACCAATTCCTATGTATAACACACAATTGTTTATCCTGGGAGGGAATCGAACCCTCAACCTACAGCGCAGAAGGCAGAGCTACTACCAACTGAGCTGATAGGTCAGTCAATTAAATAAAAAAATATAACACTTCGCACGCATGCTACCTA
Organism: Lampropteryx suffumata; assembly: GCA_948098915.1. Taxonomy (NCBI): domain Eukaryota; kingdom Metazoa; phylum Arthropoda; class Insecta; order Lepidoptera; family Geometridae; genus Lampropteryx; species Lampropteryx suffumata. The sequence goes on along the minus strand of OX402566.1, from coordinate 1,996,336 downwards.
CATAAAAAGTAGCCATGTCCTTCTCCAAGGTCCCATCTATCTCTATACCAAAATTCATCAAAATCGGTTCAGCGGCTTAGACGTCGAAACGTAGCAGACAGACAGGCAGAGTAACTTTCACATTTCTTATATTAGTAGGAATCAACAGCCTAAAATTGAATCCTTTTAGTTCTGAAAATGACAATACTTTCATCCCCCTTTTCAACCCTTTACAAAACTTTTTTCCAATTAAAAAGTAGCCAATATCCTTTCTCAGGCTTTAGACTATCTGTGTACCAAATTTCATTTAAATCGGTTCAGTAGATTTGGCGTGAAAGCGAGACAGACAGAGTTACTTTCGCATTTATAATATTATATTAGTAAGGAAGTAAGGACTTAGCACGTTGTGTTGCGTTGCATGGCAGCACATACATATTGGTCTAGTGCCTAAGAATGGGTCCATCTAACCGCTCTGCCGCAGTAGACAAGAGTTTCTTAATGGATACTTAAAATTGCTCCTTAGTACATTTTCTGTAATTTTTTTACTAAGACAAAATTTCCTAGACTTCAGTTTGATTTATGTAAGTGCCTAGTCTCTAGACTTTTGTAAGTATTTATAAGTGCTTGGTCGCCCACTGGTCGAAGTTCGACCATCATTCATTAATAATTATTGTGTTTCTATAAGTATAATTTTAAAAAAATATTAGTATTTTGCACTCCTTCTCTATATAAATTATAAGTGTGCGAAATTTCATACTCCTCCGTCAGCGCAATTTTCGTAAAAAGGGGTACAATGTTTTTGCTTCACGTGTTTACATTATATATTTTTGTTTCATTTTCGTTTAATTTGAATTTAAATATTGCATCTTAGTCTATATTAAATTATATTTATTTTAGTTTTAACTGCACTTATTGTATGTATACGTTAATTGCAATTATGATGGTACACGACGACAGCGCGCCCTCACAGTGCCGTTGCGCATACTAACACACATGCTGAGTGGTGACCGATTTTGCATTCAATTTACTTAAAAATGCAAAATAAAAGAATGAGTTTAGTTTTAGCTACATTAACGAGGCTAGTATTGTAAAAGCATTCAAGTTAATTAATATAAAAAACACAGAAGATCTTTGGGGAATGTCTACAAAGGTGCTGGGTGTCATTATCTTAGATATTGCACCATGTTTAGCTTATATTTTTAATAGATGTATCGACAAGGGAGTTTTTCCCGATCTCATGAAACACTGTAAACTCATTCCTATGTTTAAGACTGGAAGTGTAAGTGAGATCGCTAATTATAGACCAATATCGATATTACTTGCTTTAAGTAAGATCATTGAAAAAATAATTCTTATCAGTTATTATACAACTTTAACGTTAACGGCCTGCTACATAGTAATCAATACGAATTTACTAAAGGTCGATCAACAGCTAATGCAGGTATAGCGCTCTTAAAGCATATATTTGAGGCCTAGGAGAAGTCACAGGATGCAGTTGGGGTATTCTGCGATCTATCTAAGGCCTTTGACTGTGTGAGTCATGCAACCCTAATTACAAAGTAAAAATATTATGGCATTAAAAACCGGGCGATTGACCTCATACAGTCTTATCTATCCAATAGAGTCCAGAAAGTAGACGTGGGTGGTGAGAGGTCTTCGGGATCAATTATTGATATAGGGGTACCTCAGGGATCGATACTAGGCCCTTTTTTATTCCTAGTATACGTTAACGATTTACCTTTTTTGTAAAACATATTTGTGATATATAGTTTTATTTGCAGACAAAATGTCTTTAATTTTAAAGTTGATAGAGGTAAAACCAGTATTTGCGATAACGTAAATGAATCCTTATCGTTAGTTCTTAACTGGTTCACTATAAATAATCTATTGCTTAATTCAAAAAAAACTAAATGTATCAAATTCACTTTGCCAAATGTTATTCATAGCCCGTCCAAAATTGAAATAAATGGAGAGGCAATGAATCTTGTAAATTCCACGATCTTCCTAGGTCTTAATATTGATGCAAAACTACAGTGGGGATCACAAATTGAAACACTTGCTGGTAGGCTTAGTTCCGCTGCATATGCAGTTCGTGCGATACGGTGGCTTACTGATGAAGCTACAGCTAGACTAGTTTATTTCAGTTACTTCCATAGTGTTATGTCATACGGCATCATTCTCTGGGGGAACCAGCTGATATTGGTAAAATATTTGTAATTCAAAAAAGGGCAATACGTGCCATTTATAAAATGAAACCACGAGAATCTTTGAGATAAATATTCAAAGAAATTAATATTCTCACAATAGCTTCACAATATATATATGAAAATTTGTTATACACACATAAAAATAGAGATGGGATTCAGTAAAATAGTGACCTTCATAAAATCAACACTAGAAATAAACATAAATTATACATCCCTAGGTTTCGACTAGAAAAAGTCAATAAGTCATTTATAGGGAACACGGTGCGCTTCTATAATAAGCTTCCTGAAAATGCTACTAAACTACCCATTAAGAAATTTAAAGCATACATTAAAGGTAGTCTGTTGAAGAAAGCTTATTATAATATATATGACTATATTATTGATTAGAATGCATGGCTTCATGTCCCTCTGCCGTCAGACAGTTAACCGACACACTTGAAATGTATTCTTGTATTAGTATTTCGTAGTTAAGGTAGTTACAAGATGGATCATATAAAAAAGCGCTAGGATCAAGACGAGTTTCTTGCCAATTTTTCTCGGGCTTGGGTTAGGATGAATTGGCACCTAAATTCACCTAGTATGTAAGACGTTTCAAAGTGATCCTTGTGATTGTATTGAATAAATCATCTCTTGACTTTGACTTGACTTTGACTTTGACTTGTTAGTTCAAAAGTACTTATATTTGGTAACTTTGAGTGTGGCAGAAGTGTTAGTTTTAAATTACTGGGTCAGGCAGGATCCGTTTGTGCAAAATAAAAATAAAAATAATTTAGCCAAAAGTGAAGACGACCTACATCGTGGGGTGACTCAGAAGAAAAACCCGTTATAGTTCGACTGTCAGTCACACCGCATCGTAATGAATATGGCTGGCTTGTTAGTAGCATCCTATAGTTTGTGGTAGTCGCTCTGCCTTCTGCACTGTAGGTTAAGGGTTCGATTAGGGTAAACATTTGTGTGATGAACATAGGTGCTTGTTCTGTGTCTGGGTGTTATAGAAGTAGCATAATAAGCATAGAAAGCATGTATTTAAAAATATATAAGTAATCCATCATCTAGTCACCATAATACAAGCTATTTTATGTTTGGGGCTAGATAATGTTTATTATATGCACACATATAAAAATCCATAAATATAGTAATTATATTACCAATATTTATTTATTTCCATATTTATATATTGTTTTTTTTTTATTTATTTAAAATTGATATAGTTATTTGTTTGTTTATTTATTTGCTACCAACATTTCGAAAAATAAGAAGACATTTCAAAAGTCTATTGGTCGACAACTATTATTTAAACCAAAAAAAAGGACCTTTGAATTTAAGGATTAAACTGCTCCTCTGTTGAGACTCTTTTCGACCACTGGGTACATGTATTTTAACTTTACAGGTTCAATATATAATTATGGTCTTTATATTGTTAAATATGCCGATGCCGGTTTCCTCACGAAGGTATCCATTATCTATTTTTCCGAATTTTTTCTAGTTTGACAGTGGTGTCTGGTATCTCGAAAATAACACCAACGGAACCAAACCCATGAGCAACCAGATCGGAAAGCTACCAGACCATCAGTGTCTACACTGTCTGAGAGCACGTGGTGATGAGAGTTACAATACAGTGTGAGTTCGTCCAGTGCGAACTGCGTGCGTAACATCACACCGGATCCAGGATACGAGTCCGGATCCATTTCGCTTTCTTCGAACATCTTATATTCAAAATATGACCATGACCGAAATTCAGTTACGGAACTTAGTTTTTGTTGAACTTTGGAACCCTTAAATCTTATGAATATTCTTTACCTTTCCACCAGCTATGTTCCAACTTCCGAAAAAATGCCAGTGCTCACAAACGGTGATGGGAAACATCGTGAGGAAACGGCCACATCTTGGAACCTAAATTCGAAGATGTGTGTCATTGGTTAATACCTATACCTAGCGGTGATGAGCTTGCACCCTGCCACGTACGCAATCTTAACTACTATGAAACGGTTATAATGTTTGGCCGTACCTCTGATTACCCCCATTAGACATACTCAAAAAACTAGGTAATATAAGATCTAAAGAGGAGCCCTGTAATTCAGTCATGGGAATGTTGAAAAAAAAATGTCCCTACTGATGTTGGCAAAGAAATATCGCGAGATTCAAGAGTTGGCTCCTATCTAGCCCAGCGTATGAACATTGCTATTAAACGAGGCAATGCCGCCAGTGTCTTTGGAACATTGCCTTCTGGCAGTGATTTGGATCAGTTTAAATATCTATAGATCGTTTTAATCGGTGTATAGATAGCTCAACTGTTTTACATGTGTTTTATATTATTGTTGACTAATTATTTCTGTAAATAAATGTAAGTCATTCATTAATTAATTTAATAAAATTGTCTCGCATAGAGGTTAATTATTGCTGACACCCAGTGCCTTTGCAGAGGACCAACCTGCCAGCCCGTGCCATAAGTATCTTGTTGGAAGTACCCAGCATTCTACTTTTGATAGATACATACAATAAATCGTGTGAAATAGTTGAACTATCCAAGAATCAATCGATCAACCGATTCAACCGATTCAACCTATCTATAGATTACTTAGCTGATTAGAGCGTCCTAAGACACTGGCGGCATTACCACGTTGAATGGCAAAGCAAAAACGCTGGGCCACATAGTAGCTAAATCTTGGGTCACGCGTTATTTCTACCAAAAGCCGTTAAATCACTTCAAAAACTCGATGGCTCCTGTTCGTATTATTCTTATATCAAGCTTAGATCTTATCTAGATAACAAAAGGCCAGAGACCATTTCCTGAAGTGGGGAACTGAGCCGAAACTAGGGTAGAACAATCGGTTATGTAACCCCGATGTCGGTCAGGAGGTTGCGCAAGAGTGAAAGGTTGCATAAGAAGCGGCTTAGACGAGATGAGGCTGCGCTTGCGACACGCCATAGAGCTGGTAGGCTGCTCAGATGAGACAAATGATCAACCGTGTTTCAGACCACGGGATCTGAAGCCAGTAGATAAGAATCACTAGTGGTCAGAGGATCTAGATAAGATCCACTTTGTGTTGGTATTTTGTGATAAGTCTCATGACTGAAACGTCACTGCTGCTGTCATTGCCGTACATTTTGATCTTTCTGCAAGTGAAAAATGCCAACAGAAAGTCGACCTTGTCTAGGCTGTAATCACTGTGCATTGTCGGGCACGCGCGGCCAATTTTTTCAGAGCTACATTGAGGGTATAGAGTTGAAATTGATATTAAAAAGAGAAAATCTACTGTTCGTTGAAGCTGTTAAGTCAACCTTCTAAGAACAATAAAAATATACCTGTCTTTGTTACATCCTATTTGACCAGTAGCCACATCTACGGAATTATCCGAGCAGGACATCAGACATAGTGAGTGAGACATGAGCTGGGGCAAGATGGACACACAAGTACGTCTGACATAGATCACCACAATGTCACTGCGTGTCGTTTTCGCATACCTGGACGCCAGTAAATGAAAATTATGAAAAATCCCGTAGATATAAAACCATGATGTGACAAGAACAGGCACAAGTAAGGAAAACATCTGAAAAGCTAGATAGTTCAGATAAATCTATCCCTATTGCACTCATCAAGACATGACATCACGCGTGAACGGGACCGATTTCGTTGGTTCTTTTTTTGTTGTGTTTGTTATTATCAGGAAAAGGTTCTTATGAAAGAAAAAAATAAGAAAAATTCTTGGAAAATTAGAAAATTTAAGAAAACTTAACGACGATATTAACTTTTCTAATGTAACCTTTGCGCTTTTGACAATATAAATTATTCAAATGTATCCTTATGGCGTTTAACATAACTGTCAGTCGTAGAATATCTGTCCTTGTCCTTCAACACGGGTCTATTTTTGAAATCGGTAAACGTTATATCTGTCAAAAATTGTGCAAACGAACGACATTACTTTTGACAATCGATGTAGTTATCCTTTACAACAGACGATACGATATTTTGAATTTGACAACGAAACTGTCAATCCCACTGAATTCGATGAACATTTCAATGACTTTATCGAACCCTCTGTACTTGAATCAGATTCGTTCTTGTCCAGTTAGTATTATCACATACAAAACCAAAAAAAACGTTTAAATTACTTCTAGGTATCAAAACGGCACGTATTATTGCGCAGTGATAACGAATACCGTGCATTATCTTTTAAAAACTAAGCAATAAAACAGTTGCTATCTCAAAGAAATTATTACGTGCTAAAAGAAATTCTAAATTATCTGAGAAAATTGTGAAAACCGTGGCGCAACTTTTTATATTTTTTTTCTAATTCAGGTGTGCTTAAAACTTAGAGTGCTTCGACATGGTAAACCAAAGCCTTAGAAAGTATCATCATCATCATTGGCCTTAGTTCATCTGTTGATCATGATTTAGATGGTGACAGTCAAGTTATAGAGCAGTTATTTGTAATTGAAAACATTCGATCATGGATCTACCCCAGCAAGCTGAGGTGCGTAAAGTTTCCTCAACACTGACGTCACTCTGCCTAAGATTCTGTTTGATAGGGCAGGCCTTCCCAGGTACCCACACTAAAGAGAGTATACTTCAATTATTACTTATGAAGTAGATACAGCTTCACACACGTGGTAGTTACATAACGAGAATATATAATTTAAAAAATCAAAAACCCGACTGCAAACAGTATTAATCCTAATTAAATTTAAACATTTTACTTATATATTATTTATAATCCCCCTTCCTACAAATTTTCAAAACATTCTACAAATATTATTAATATAATGTTCTATTCATGTCACTGGTTTTTTCAAAGCAGTGTGGTGAATAGATTAAAGTACACTTAAGTACGCTTCCTTCGCTCAAAAAACACCGGCTGAGAAGCAAAAGGTCGCGGGTTCCCGCCGCGAGACAAATGTTTGGATGATCTGCAAGTATTTATCTCGGGTCTGGGTCTTTCTATATATATGTATGTGTTGACAAAAAAAAGTATTTAACTGGTCATGTGGTACTCATAACACAAGCTCTGCATACTTTGGGGCCAGATGATGTTGTGTGATATGTCCGGCATTATTATTATTATTATGTTCTATGAGATGTCGGTTTCCTAACGAGGTTTTTCTTCATAGTTTCAGAATACTGGTATAACGCACAAACATTTTTGAAACAGAAAGATCCATTGGCGCACGTTTTCCACGAACTGTAAGGCCTAGATCTGATCTTATCCAAATCGAAATTGGGTAACAAACAAATCTTTTAATAAGTTTTAAAATATATAATACTAGGATCAGATAGTAGGTATCAGCTAGTATGGTAGGTATCGACCTAAATAAAAGATATTCTGTATCCTTCCCAAGATACCATCTATCTCTTTACCAAACTTAATCAAAAGCCGTTTAACCGTTTAGCCGTGAAAAGGTTAAATCGGAAGGCGAAGTCACCACTACGCCACTAGTGTTTTCCGTTATGTTCAATTATAATGTTAGTGTAATATAATAATATTGTTTTTAAATCTAGTTCAGCCCAATAATTAAGTATATGCGGAGAACAAAATTTAAAATTGTCAAAGTCAAAGTTGGCCTAGCTCATCTGTACCAGTGCTTATTCTTTGACAGATCTTAGACTTGAGGGAGGGAGGTATGTAGGTTGTTTTGTTCCCCCCTTCTGACCATATTCCACCTCTTTCCCCCTCTGGTTTTGCCAGTTACTGATAACTAGATAGTTTAACCCATTGAGAGTATAATATTTTTTGTACAATGCGGAATTATATTAATGATATTATTTTTTAGTCAAATTCATAATAAGAACTCTGTGGCGCAGTGGGTCAAGGCCCGACTGAGATGCAGAAGGTTGCGGGTTCGATTCCCGTCGCTGGACAAATGTTTGTATGACCTGCAAGTATTTTTCTCTGGTCTGGATGTTTCTATGTAAAATTTGTGTATGTATTTATAAACAGTGTATAGTACAACCCACGAATGTTTTGAAAGATCTTTGTGATGTCTGAATCAATAAATAAATTTAATTTATATCTATCTTTGGATCTCATCTGATCCAGATCAAAGGCTCCAAGACACAGACGGGTTTCCCATGCAATGATTCACGACTTATATTTAACAGACTCTAGAGCCAATCTTCAAATCCAAACTTCCGCAGCATTATACGATTCCACGTTTAATTAACTGAGCAATAATTGCTCGGCAACTAGAATGTATCAATCTGGAGCAACTTGTTTACTGATTATTCCATATCGCGAGGTACGGTCTGGCAATATGTATACAGTTGCTATATATTTCCATTGCCATAAATTGCTGGATATTGTCGGGACGTCATAATTAGCAAGTATTGCAGATTGAGCAATTTTAATTGCCCGTGTAAGTCTTTCTTTAGATCCTGGCCGATTGATGTTGCCTTTGCATTACAGCAATTTTGACAGGTTGCACTCAATACTATAGTGTAGTCATTATTTTAGATATGATAACAAATTATCATCAATTTGAAATTACTATTAAACATAATTACATATAAAGTACCTTTTGCGAATTTATTCATTCGTTTTGTTGTGACGTTATAATTAGCAGGTATTGCTAATTAAGCAATTTCAATTGCCCGTGTAAGCGTACCCTTATCCTGGCCGATTGATAATGATATTGCAGTAAATTGCTAGATGTTGTCGTGACGTCATAGTTATCAAGCTTGCCCAAGCTTGAGCAATTTTAATTGTCCGTGTAATTGTTCCTGACCGTTCTGACTTGATAGTATCCAAAAATATATTTTCTGTACAATTATGACCGAAACCACTTATCGCGTTACATAACCAGTAGTTTTATTATTTCTATGACATAACCAAAGATCATGATAACCGTGTTTTGGTGTCAGTGGGTGACACGTTGTATAATGTAGGTAATTAAATTTTTGATACAGTTAACTGAGGGTCTCCATTGGTTATGCAACATAAATAGCTGGCGAACAAGCTTGTGGCCCACCTGTAAGGCTACCGTAACTTACAGACGCATGTTAAACAAGAAACATCACGGGTGTTGCTAATCTTAAGTTTAAATTAATAAAACATATTCCCATTGTCTCTACTCTAGGATCGAAGGTGTTGGGGACACAGGGTAAGCACAAATATCTGTATCTCAATCTATCAGTAGTTTCATTGCTTTATGAAGAACTAGTTGCTGACCGCGGCTTCGCACGCGTGGTACCTACATAAAAAGTCCTTCTAGGGCTATGTCCTTCTACAAGGTCCCATCTATCTCTATAACAAAATTCATCAAAATCGGTTCAGCGGTTTAGGCGTGAAAACGTGACAGACAGACAGAGTTATAGAGTAGTTTATAGTCTTCTTCTTCTTATTGAATAACTCGTTGTTTAGAACCAGTGTGGTGATAGGATTAAAGTGCGCCTCAGAGGCTTCTTTCGTGCACATGCCACAGGTCTTTCAATTTTTCAGGTTCTACGAATGTCCAGTTTTCCTCACGGTATATTCCTTCACGTTTGAGTGTACTGGTATAGCGCATATACTTCTCAATCTGAAAAATTGATGGTGCACGTCTGGATTCGAACCCACGACCTTAGCATCGGAAGGCAGGGCTATAACCACTAGTCCAGCATTGCTCTCAAAATGGGTAGTGATAACTCTCTTCTACTTAAAGTGTCACTAATTATTTCAAACTGGTGTGGTGAAAGGATTAATGTGCGTCTTACTAAGGTTCTACGAAACGCTTTGTGACATCAATATAAACAATATAAGCACTTGATATTGGCAAAATTTTTGTTTATGACACATGCCATTAAGGCAGAAGAAGAAAAGGCAATAAATTATGTCAAAAAATTAAACTTCATAATCATAATAGCTAAGACGTCACCAGGAGAACATAAGTAGTAGAAGCAGAGGGCGTTGTCCGCAGTGAAATTCGGCGGCGGAACGGCCTTCGGGCCGCTTTCCAGTACCACCTTCGTTTTCTGTGCGCCTGGTACCGCCCGGCCGAGTGTAGAACAAAAAACGTTGTTTTTTATGGACGTGTGTGACGTTTACTTACAGCTCGGTCGGTAGTAATTGTTTCTGCTTTCTGCGTTGGTTGTGGGTTCGAACCTCATTCAGGACATTTGTTGAGATGACTAAAAGGGTTTGTTCTACGTCTGAGTGTTTTAGAAATTTACTTTGCTACAGTATTGTGTGGATTGTATTTGATACCTTTTCATAGCTAAACAGCTGAACAGTTCTTGGTGAAATTTGGTAAAGAAATAGATAGTACCTTGAGGAAGAACTTAGGCTATTTATTATCTATGTACAATGTGAAGCCACGACAGGAGCTAAATATTTGTAGTGGCAGAATAAAAATGAAGTATTGTCGACTAAAAACTAAAAAGAAACTAAAAAGAAAACCAACTTAATTTATTTAAACATATGAAATTTCGTTTACTTGGATTACATTATAATTTCCAACTATTTTAATTTAAAAACCATACTACTGAACCGTGAAATCGGTTCGAAATTCGAATCAAAATTTTATATTTTTAAATAAATTAAGTTGGTCTACTAAACTAAAAAGAAAGTTTTCAAAACGTAATCTATTTACAGTAGTATCGATGTATTAAATTAAATATTAATTATATATTATAATAAATTAAATTATATATATAAAAATATTAAATATATAAAATTTCTATGCGACCAATCGGAAAATATATCCTTTCACATAGAGGGATAAATTCTCAAATCGCTTTATAAATGACAAAAATTTAAATAAAGTAGAATTGCGAACCTTCTCCTTATTGGAAGTCGGTTAAAAATATACAAAATTATTGCACTTTTAGTACTAAATTGATATATTTTTTTAATCTAAAATGCATATTCCACTGTTGGGCAAAGGTTTTATTTACCTTTTAACTTACACTCTTCATTTTTATTTACAGAAATTTACAATATAATGCAATAATATATAATACATGTAAAACAGTAGAGGAATCTAAAGACCGTTTAAAACGATCTATACACAGCCCAACTAATCCAAACCGGCATTGCCAAGTTGAATATAAATTAGGTTTACCTGAACTAAATTCAATTTCAAACAACTGGCTCTCCTATCTCGCTCGGCGTATTAGTGTTGCGGTTCAACATAGGAATACTGCCCGTGTCTTGGGTACGCCACTGTCTGGCAGTGATCTGGATCATTTGAGCTCTCTATAGATCGTACATTTTGAGAAACACGGGCTTTATTCCCGTATTATTTAGTAAATAGAGGCACCGTACTGTTTCGATTCATGTAAAGAATCTTCATCAGGGTTAGTTTGATCCGCGGCTCGCTTGCTCACGTTCGCGCTCAAGATTCGCACTGATTCCTAGCATTCAAATGTAAATGTAACTGTAAATGTAATGTAACTCCCTAAAGTTTTAAAAGTCCTTAGATACATTTAGAAGAACACGGGTTTTTTATTGATGAAGGGGATTAAACTCACCCTGATGAAGATTCTCTAGATGAATCAAAACAGTGTCGGTACAAAATACCTAGCACATCAGTTACAACTTATTGTAAAATGTAGTAGGTACGTCTCATTGACATTTTGAAAGACCCTTAAGGACTTGGTAAATAAACTTTCGAAGTTCAAGGATCGTCTATAGAATCAGTCAAACGTAATTATAAAATTAGTAACCTGCTATGAATTATAAAAATAATATCCTTCCACGTAACTCGTTAACGTAACGTAGTTTTATTAAAGAAAAATAGGTTATGGAACTTTTTAGGTTCAAATCAGTTCAAAGTTAGTGTAGGCAGGTACTTAACAAAAATTTTTTCTTTAACCTATAGAGTCCCACTGCTGGGCAAAGGTCTCTCTTTACCTTCCACTCTTTGCGCTCCAAGGCCACAGTTTGCCAATTTGGCTCGAATGCATCCAGATCGTCTCGCCATCTTTTCCTGGGTCTGCCGCGTCGTGTCCGACTATCGAACTTAACTAAAAAAATAATAATAAATCTTTATTCAATATCTTATAGCTAAGTGTTACAATACGGAAAATAATATTTATTATTATAATATAATACTTACTAAGTAACTATACTAAGGTAACTGCTTACAATATGCCTGAACTAGGAGAACCTATGTCTCAGGCTGAAAAGGACTAACAATATTAACTTATAAGTATATAAACAAAAATTCTGTAAACTTAAATTATAAAATTAATTAAACAAAGTTACAATATAAACGGTTATGTGAAAGACAAACAAAGTGAAAACCTACTTTTAACATAAAAGGCTAAAAGATTTATATTAACATTGGTGGCAATTCGGTAAATTAGGTTTAGACTGTCAAATTAAACTTTTTTATTCTGCTGTTACCAACTTATCCTAATTGAATTTTATCAAATTTAATTAAGTGTTTAGAAATGAACCAACCGAATTGCCACCATTACCTACTTTACTATAACTAATAACTCCTCAGTTTCTTCGTAAGATAGACAAGATAGGGCATGTTGTAGGGTTATTTTACAATTAGTAAAATTCATTGCATAGATGCCTAGTTTACGATTAAGTCTTTTATACACGAAAGGCCCGAGGAACACAAAAAATCTAAAGGCGAAAGGATGTTTTAGTGGGATGCTATTAGTACGGATATCATCACAATAAGGAAGGAGTCTATGTTGTCTTAGAGCAAGGTTTAGTATAAATAGCTGTCGAACTGTTAGCACTTTACAGGACTTATATAATACATTAGCAGGAAAGAGAAAAGGGCTACCTTTAGGATTGCTCTTTGAGCTCTTTTGCAGCTAATATAGAGGTAACTAAATCTTATGGACGAATTTGAAACTCAAGATTTGAGCATACATTTTCTTTTTCTCACCGTGTTACTTATTATACCCAACCAGTGTGGTGAAAAGATTAAAGTGCACTTCAGATTGTCATTTTGTGCACTTACGAAATAGCGATTTGCTCACGATGTTTTCCATCACAAGTTGAAAGTGGCGGAGAATGTATGCGGAGATACATTATTCGAACAGAAAACTCGATTGTTGCACAACCAAATTTACAGAAATAGTTACAGAATCATATACAATAATATAAAATACATGTGATACAGTTGAGCTATCTAAGGACCATTTAAAACGATCTATAGATAGCTCGACTGATCCAGATCTCTGCCAGAGGGCAGCGTTCCCAAGATACTGGCGACATTACCATGTTGAACGGCTATGCTAATACGCTGGGCCAGATAGGAGCCAGTTCTTGGGTCACGCAATGTATCTTTTAATATAGATATTATTTTATATATTATCTTTTATGTATTTTTTACCGAATTTGAACTCACGATCTTATGAAGGTGGGCTACTACCACATTTTCCAACACTTCTATAAATATCTGTAGGTTCTCGATTTGAGTTAGGTCTGAAATAGTAGTTTCCACAGCGGATTCACTCAAATTTTGATGAGTAACTCATTTTAAGAGTTTAGGAGTCTAAACACAGTATAAAGCAGGTCATAAGGTCTATTATATCCCATGGTACTTCCATTTTCCCTTTGTGAAGTGAGGCGCGGCGGGTTAACGCTCTCTCGCTATCATCCGCGGCGCTCGCGCAGGCCCTTTATTGCTGTGCAGGAAGGGCCGACCAGGAATATATTTTGTGTGCTGAAAAAAGTTTAAAAACTAAAATACCTTTGCTTAGTTTAGTTTATGTACTACTAATACTTAGTTTGTAAGAAGGGGCCCTTTTTCTCAAAAACAATAAAAATCAGATCAAAAGCTGTTTTTTATATGTACGTTCTACTACTATTACAGATACATTAAAAAAAAACTTTTATTTTTTTTTTCAGCAACCAATTATTTTTAATTTTGTAAATTTAGAATGTTGAATACAAATTCATTTATTTACCAAAGAAAAAAATACAGTGTTTACATAAGTTACTGATGGTCCCCGCACTAAGACAAGCCTGTGTTGCGAGAGGCCAGATACTTTAATAAACGATTTCCACAAACTACATAAAACCAAAACAAAATCAGATATCACGTAAACAAGGCAAGACACAAGGAGGATAAACCTTCTCTAGGTTTAGGTTTGTCCTGCTTGAGTCTTGCAATTAAAAAAGTTTTTATCTAACGATTAAATATCAATGTAACAATGTAAAATGTAGACATGCCTTTGAATACCAGACTTCACCTCAAATATAATTATCTGGTAGAGGTGTTCAATATGAGTCATAGATCATTGTGTTTTGCAATTAATGTTTTCGGCCTTTTTTGTAAAACATGAAATCAGAAGTAGGCTCACGCACTAGCAGAAATAACCACTAAAAATGACATACATACTTTGAAAATTCAGAAAAGCGTGGATTGAACCGCGCGGATTAATACGCTAGTACGTCCTAGACCCATAAACTGGCTCTGATCTAACTCAGCGTATTAGCATTGCCTTTCAACGTAATGCAGCCAGTGTTTTGGGAATGCTGCTCTCTGGCAAAGATCTCGTTCATCATCTACCTGCCCGTATAACACTAAGTAGGGTTTTGCAGAACAGGTTCTTTTTCTCCATTTTTTTTTATCATTCGCCATCTCAGTCATCACTCTTTTCTTACACATATCCTCTTTTATACAGTCCATCTTTCTTTGCTTAGGCAGTGATATATATAAATGAGCTATTTAAACATAGTTTTGAATGATTTTTCTTGTTTTTTTTTCGTGTGCCCGTCCTAAAAGTGCGGGCATTAATAAAGGACCGGCCCTCCAACACGTGTCTTGCCTATCTCTGTGACCCACTTACCCACACACGCACACAACACACAGTCATCAATGCATCCGTGTATTGTGTGTGCGTGATCATTGTATGTGTTGCAGGATTTTCAGATTTTAGTAATTATTTAGATGAGATTACAAAAATTGCGGGTAGTCTGATGATTTTATGGCTTCAAGGCCATTCTAGACTGCTGAAAAACTGCCCACGATTTTGAACGCAAGGTACTTCCACAAAAAGCCTATATGTGAATTCTGATCACAAACTACATCCATACCAAGTTTCATTAAAATCCGATCAGCCGTTACGACGTTATTGAGCTACCAGTAAACAATGAACATCGAAATTTAGACCAACTAGGAATATTTAAAACATCACTTAAAAGGCCTGATTGCATTAATTTTTCGTAGGTAATACTAACATTTTTATATGATTATTTTATATTGTGGGTACCTTGACTTTACATAAGGTGGACGTAGTAATAAGTAAACATACTTTTTCCTACACACACAACAAAAGACAGAAGACGCACTATACGTTTAATGGAATTCATGCCTGTGTGTGTGCCTGTTGTTTTGTAGGAATTTCCCGAGTTTAGATTAAAGTTTCTTTCGGTTTTTGGTACAAAAAGGTTATGAGCCTGATAGTCCTGGAATATAACCAATCTGAAAATAAGAACGTGTGTTTTCAATGATTATGATTAAGTAAGTAATTTTAAAGGCGTGGTTATGACAGGTGGAGTAAGGCAACAACTGAATGGTACACAAGAAATGGTTACAGGAACGTATCTTTTGACAAGATGGGTAGACGATTGAGACAAAGTCGCGCACAAGATTATAATTAAATAGGTAAATAATGTTTTAAATTTCACATAGCATATATCCCTAAAGTAAGCAGAGCTTGTGTTATGGGAACCATAATATATGGGAACCATATTATATGATAATATGTACGTGGCTTATACATACATATTATACATAGAAGAGCACTCAGACCTGCGACAAATACTGGCAGATTATTTAAACTTCCGTGGTGGAAATCCTGTAACCTGGAACCCGGAACGTATGTCGTTCTTTGGCAAGATCAGCGTACGATTTAGTCAAGGTTAGGAGGGTGAGGATGAACAGGATTAGCAGAGGATCGCGTTCAACCATAGGGCCCCAGGAGTGGGTAAAGTCACTGTGGATGGTGCTCATGAGGTACTTGTTTTTCGTGATCTCAAATCATCCATTAACTGGCCTGACAGCTCAGTTGGTAGTAGGTCTGCCTTCTGCGCTTTACGTTGAGGGTACGAGTCTTTCTCAGAATAAACAATTGTGTGATGAACATACATAGGTGTTTGTTCTGTGTCTGGGTGTTATAAAGTATCTTACGTAGGTAGGTATATGTAAGATAGGTACTACCTATATGTATTTGCATACCCTTAAGGACTCTTTTTATATTTTGTAAGTTCCCCAAATAAAATTTAAATGATGTTCATGTAAAGTTTGAAAACAATTAAAATTAGTAGCACTCTCGTACTACATCAGGATATAATTTAAACTAGACATATATTTTTTTTTAATTTTAAACCTAGGTAGGTTTATTATTTACAAAATATAACTATAAAAAAACACATTTACATACACATTTTTTACAGACTTAAACAGCCAACCGCTCGAAACACCGCGCGAAAGTGCTAAAAACACCGCGAAAAATCCGCGCGCGCGCGAGTGACGCAACTTGAAACAACAATGTTGATATAAAATTCTACTTTAATATACAGTTTCTGGTAGACAGTTCTTAATTTGATAGACATTTTCTGATAGACTTCTTAATAGACAGTTTTTCTATAAATGCTTTAATAGACAGTTTCTGTTTTATCAAGTTTTGAAATTTGTTAATTGACAAATGCCTTAGTAACTTAGATGGAACCTCGATACTATTGTATGGGCAAAGGAATTTACTCAGATATAAAATATATTGTCATCTAGAAGGGTTCTAGTTGAAAAGTTTTTGGTTTTTGAGAATAATTATGCGCTGAGCTATGACCTTTTTGTCTGGCTGCAACACACACATGGATGAATGGGATAATATGTAAATGTTTTGTTTATACATTTTGTTAAACACGGGCTTTACTATCGTATTATTTTGTCGATGGAGGTACCGACAATGTTTCGATTCATTAAGAGAATCTTCATCAGTGTGAGTTTGATCCGCGGCCCGCTCGTTGCCACTCGTGAATAAACAGTGTCGGGCCTCCATCGACAAAATAATACAAACAACTCACGAAAGTTTTGATAATATATATTTTTTTGTTTATTTTTTGTATTGTTTTTCTTTGTATTTACCAAATTACTTAAATTCCTTTTATTTTTCTTTTGTTGTTTTATGTATGTGTGATCTATCTCAGCGAACCAAAGTCTCGGTGTCTCATCAGTTAGTGAATACAACGGGAATACACAGTCGAAAGTATAACAGTTTTGTCATATTATGAGTATTCTAACCTACAGGGGTTCAACTAAATCCGAATAAATCTGATAACGTCGGCAATAAAAAAAGCACTTATTTATTTTCCCTGTTTTAGTGCTTTTGTGATTTACATCTCGTTATAACGTCTGTTTTATAATAATTGAAAGTAACGCAGCTGACAGTCATGCTTCGATTATTACCAGACTTGGAAGACACCTCCTCAGATAAATACGCCATATGTGGATGTAAGCATGAAAATAGACAATCCATATCAGAGGCTAGGGTTCTTCTTCATTAATGGCATATTTCATATGATGAAAATTTGGCCAATTCAAGTGTTTAGATTGTTTATAGTAATTAAGACGTTACAATAATTTATTATTTTATAAAAAACTGGTGTCTTTTCATAAAATAACTATGTATAGGATTTATATTTGCTTGTATTACAAAGAAACACAAAACTTTTGTTCAAATTATTCTCACCCGATTCAATAACTCTAGCTTTATTTGAATAAAATCACCAAAATTACAAATAAAACCAAAATGAATAATAAAAAATATAAAAGAGCAATGTAATTACTTCGTAAAACGGCCAACAATAGTCTCCTATCAGAGGCTAGGATGTGAATTGAGTAATTATGTCAAACGTCATCTGTCATTGAGCTGTCAAGCCAATTGTTGTTTGCACGTTAAGATAGATGCCCAGATTCATCGTTTGTCATTTCATGATGTTACATATCACATCTAAATTAACTATTTTCTCTCGTGTTATTGCATGTTTTATTCAGTAATCTTAGCGGAATTTTAATCAATAAACTGTGACGACATAGTACAAGTTTTGGCAATTAAATTATTAGACTATTATATTGCAATGTGATTTAAAAGACTAGGTATCCGTATAAGTTCAAGGTAGGTATAAGTTCTAGACGGTGATTCCGCGATGACATTTAGAATATACAAATGACAATCGACTCAACTTTATAACCAAACAATCACATGACACTGTCAAAACTGTAACTAGACAGATGACATTTTAGGAAGAAAAGAAAACGACAGATGCTGAAGAAGAAGCATCTGTCGTTTTCTTTTCGGTTCAAGAAAATAGTCATGAACTGAATAGAGAAGTCAAAGTCAAGTCAAAAGATATTTTATGCAATACAATCACAAGGATCACTTTGAAATGAATGGTGGGAAATTAGGATCGTAATGTTTTGGTTATTTTTGATACAAGGGTAATTCCCTCTTAGTTAAAACGCAAAGGTATTGTTGTGTCATCATGTTGTAAAATCGTGTCGTAAAGTTCTTTAAAGTTGTAATACGAATCTCTCTGTTTTATTGGCCACGAGCTATTGGATATGTTTGATGAATAGACGAGTCAAGGTCTCAGAAAACTTTAAGAGATTATGAATCGCAGCATCTGCCGACAAATCATCATCAATCTCCTTATCCTTTTTCTCAAGACACGTGGGGTCAGTACAACTGGTCCTCTTCTTCCACTCTGCCCTATCACTCACCATCTCCGTTTTCACTCCTTTCTTACTTATCTCATCTTTCATACAGACAGAGATATAGAGATACGGAAATAGATTGTAACTTGCGTCAAAGTAGAGGAAGGCTTAAGAAGAGATCATCCATATTTTCTCTTAAGCCTGTCTCTACTCCTACATTCCTCATTCAAATCCATGATATCGACATATCTTGTAATATGTCATGCGTAGTAAAAAGTAAAAAAAAATGGTTTCTGTAAAGTCGATCTACGGACGATAATTTTAAGTGATAACTTCATAAGAAAGTTTTGATGAAACATTGCATATTTTTAACCTATTAAGATGCGTCACAAGCCGAACGCTTAGGCCGATCGTTCCTCTCTATCGCTTGTTTGCGGCTAGCTTGCACGCTCGGCTCAGGCGGAACGTGACAATTTTTCGTGGTTGCAGCCTGCGTTCATCGATTTATAAGACGTTATCACGTCAAACCTGTGTCCGTTCCAATATACAATATATCTACGTATCAGCTGCGAAAAGGTAACAAACAATAGTAGATTGTTGCACCGAGCGCAAAGTGAGTTATTAATGCACGAGTGTTATGTTGGAATTAACACGAGTGCATTGATTACTCTCTTTAGCAAGTTGCGTAATTTACTTTTCTTTCAACTACCAATCTACCTACTGTGATAAAATATACCTACTCAAACTGAAAATATGAAGAATCAAAGTGCGCGCCAGTTGTTTTTTTTTTCACCAATTCGGTTTTATTCAGCCGATTTTTATTATCAGCCAGTATTCTTTTTGACCCAATGCACATATTTTATATTAAACTTAATGGGCGATAATAAACCTCTGTGGTAAATGTATATGTATAAATGTAAATGCATTAGGGGCCCCTGTAAAAATAGTGTAAGTACTTTTTATAAATAAATAAATAAAAGTTTATATCTAAACAAAAAGTAAAAATCAGTGCAATAATGAAAAACAGTGCAATAATGAGATTTCATATAACATTACTGCAATGTTTTGGTTCTATGCAAAAATTACTACGTAGTTAAAAGAAAACAATCAAAAAGACAGTGAGACTTAAATTTAGCTACTATTACAAATAATCATATAGAATAGTACTTTTAAATAGTTTAATCAACTGACGTTTATAACTAAAAATCTGCATAAGCATCAGCAGATGCTGTTTACATTGTATCAACAACAACCAAGATAAGATGACACCCTTGCCTTCTAATCAGAACTTTTTATTTTTGCTTGCAGTCTAAAATGATTTTTGCAAATGTGAAGCATAGAGCTGAGACTGGGCCTTATTGGCAAACACAGACTGCCTCCCCCCAACGTGAGGACCGACGTGTTCACTTAAGACGAACAACCTCTAACAGAGCCGCGGTAGAATCCAATCGGGACCCCGTGACACTGTCGAGCGCTGATGCTGAAGCAAGCAACTCATCTGATGATGGGTGGTTTGCTGACGCTTTAGCTCTAGGGTGAGTGAGGAAATTCGATGGGTTTATATTCGGTATACCACCAGTCATACTGGCGGGGAGTCCGACATAACCCCCCATCTTCCTCGGATAGGTACACATACTCCTAACCTATAAGAACTGCTATGTTATTTTTATCTGTTTTTGCGTGTGTGTCAAAATATACATACATAATTTTTTTTTGGTTTCATCTTCTTACACCACTGGTTCTACTTATAAGTATTTAAACTTATTTGTATTTGATTTAGTATTAATAATATAACATTTAAGCAGACATTGCAACTATGTTGAATTCAGGGTTGACCGTTTGGCAGAAACTGCGGCGAACACTCAGTTATTTTTAACCACAGTTAAATAGGACATCGCGCGGTTACGAGTTAACTGGATAATGTTTTACTGTAGGAATTAATATTTGACGGCTACCTACCGCGCGGATCAAAGTGACGCCATTTTGATAGAGCTTGGTCATAGGTCGACTTCAATCTCACACGTATTAATTTGGGTATCACAGTCTAAAGGGCTGATTAGTTTTCTTTTAAAAAAAATGGTTGTCTGTAAAGTCGGTTTACGGGCGATATTTTTACGTGATAACGTCATACGTAAGCATTGATTAAAAATTACATACTTTTAAGCTATTAAGATGCGTCACAAGCCGAAAACTTAGGCTGATCGTGCCTCTCTATCGCTTGTTCCGCGCTCTCGCTTGCACGCTCGGCTCAAGCGGAACGTGACAATTTTTCATGCATGCAGCCAGTGTTCATCGATTTATAAGACGTTATCACGTCAAAAAGCATACCGCCTTATGTTAAGTGGTTACCGTAACATAACGTTTGTAATTCTATGTTTCCGACTCTAGACATATGTTATATTGTCTGTTTGCACAGTAATATCACTTTCTTCAGTACCCTTCGAACGGGCACACATTAATGCTTGCACACTACTGCGCGGAGGTAGAATATTTAGAACTGTGCATCATCCACCAAGACAGACCCTTGCTGTAAAGTCCTATTACCAGGAGCTGTTGACAATTTTTCAGTCGAGGTAAGACACTTCGATCGACCTAGGTGACTCGCTCTAAGCTGTGCTTTAGGTTGAAATTTAAAACGGTTATTAAATTCATAAAAAATCCAAGCACAACTGAATTTTAGATCGAGTCACCGAAGTAGCCTTGCTGGTGGTAGTAACTCTGTCTTCTGAGTGGTAGGTTATAGGTTTGATTCTCAGGACAAACAACTGTGTGATGAACATACATATTTGTTCTGTCTTTATGCAAACGTTTGTGTAGACGTTTAAATGTTTGTTTGTGGTAGAAATCACGATGCAACACCTAAACAGACTTTGATAAAATTTGGTAAAGATAAAGGTGACTTGGAATACCATATAATTTACTATAAATATCAAGCATTTTAAGCCATTTCTATTTTATAATCTTATACTTAGCTAACGTGGTGTTACAGTATGTCAATTAGAATGTCAACTGTCAGCTTAGTTGGTAGTAGCTCTGCCTTCTGCGCTGTAGGTTGACAGTTCGATTCCTTCCCAGAACAAACATTTGTGTGATGAACACAGGTGTTTGTTCTGTGTCTAGGTGTTATAAAGTATCAAAAGAATTTTTATTTAAAAATATGTAAGTAAGTATTCTATCAGTCATCTGGTCACCATAATACAAGCTATGCTTAGTTTTGGGCTAGATAGTTTTAAGAGCATAGTATACCAATATTTATTTATATATATTTATAGAATAAAGATGGCGACAGATTTAAACAACACATTAACTAATGTGTGATTTATAAGGCCACTATAGTGGTTACTGGTATTATTTGCCGTACAGGTGCTACCAGGCTAACATAAGACACAAGTAATGAAATAGTTATGTCAATAAAATAATGGACCGGTTTGTGAACGGCGCGGTTAGCACGCGTCCGGCGAAACTGTAACACAGGGCTGTCACGCGGAGAAATTAATGTTTTATTTTTATATTCTCAGTATTATTGAAGAATAGCTAAAAAGACAAACATGAGCAGTGTAATCTGTCATGTCAATTGGTGTGAAAGAGAAAGAGATGATTATTTTGGGCTGTTTTGCGAAGTTAACATTGCGCTCTTATAATAATTTATTTTTCCAGAGGTATTTCTGGTTTTATTTGTAATTTTGGTGATTTTATTAAAATATAGCTAGAGTTATTGACTCGGGTGTGAATTGGAATAAAAGTTTCATGTTTCTTTGTGATTCCAGCAAAAATAATCCGTATAATTATTACATAAAAAAAGACTTCGTATTCTATGAACGACATAAACGACATTGGCCTCAATTCTGTTGGCACCAACCTAACTAATTTTAGCTAAAATTAGGTTTTGAACTGTCAAATTAACTTTGGTATTCTGGCTGCTACCAACTTATCCTAATTTAATGTTATCTAACTTAATTAAGCGTTCCTAATTTAGTTAGATGGTGCCAACCGAATAGGTTTTACAAATGCTTTGACTAACTAAATATATTTTAGACAATTCCTAATTTTAGAAATGAACCAACCGAATTGCCACCATTGTAGTATAAACAGTCTAAGTACTTGACATTGGCAAAATTGTCATCATTATGACACATGCCATTAACGAAAAAGACGAAAAAGAGTAAGAGAGTAAGAAGAAGAGCAAACAAAGGGAGGTTGTAAAAAGGTAGTGGCGATGTGCTGGATTATTTTCAATGAATAAAGTTATCTTGTATTGATGGAAAATTTCATGTGTGCAAATCCAATCCAATCTACCTATTGGGATAAATAAATATGCTAAACATACTAATACCTAAATATCCAAATAAACTTTTCCATATAAATATTAGCACGATTATGTAGGAGTCAGGATATTTACACAGCGCATAACGTTATATTTTGACAGAAACAAATACAAAAAAAATATTGCTATAAAAAATTATAAAAATTCTTAATTAACAGTTTTATTTTGTGTTGTTTATTTTAATGTATTTATTATTAACATTTTTTTAATTTTTCAAACCTTACTGGGATTAAAATAAAGTTTATTGCTTAAAATCCAAAAAAATACTAGTTTAGTTTTTTAATGAAAGCTAAAATCATTCTGGAGTTTCCGTTTGCTTTTAGAGCCTCTGAGGAGTAGGTACTTTAATCCTTTCATCACACTTGTTCTACAAAACTGATGGTACGGTAAGAAGAAGAGTTGCGTCTAATTTTGTTTAGACGCAATTTTGTTTACATTTTGAGACACCGACACAGCCCTAAGCAGTGCAAGTGCAGTGCGTATTTATAATCGGCCCAAATTCTAAAGTGGGATGCGTTTGTGGGCCAGCCCTTCCCTCCGCACCTACCAGCGCTCTGCGCTCCTGGTACTAGGAGACCGTTTTAGTTCTAGTTTATGGTTTCCTGGTAGTTTTACGGAGTTGCAGCTTCTGGATCGCTTATCTGTTCTATTTCGTGTGAAGTTTCCGATGACAGTTTATCCACGATATTGTTTATTAGAGGTTTCTGATTCTGCTAACGACTGGTTTAAAATCGGACTGACCCAATTATAAGTTTAAGAAAAAAATATGTTAATGTATAAGTTATGGTGACCAGATGACCGATTGAGTACTTATATATTTTTAAATACATACATATGATATTTTATAACATCCAGACACAGAACCAACACCTGTGTTCATCACACGAAATGTTTATTCTGGGAGGGAATTGAACCCTCAACCTACAGCGCAGAAGGCAGAGCTACTACCAACTGAACTGACATGCCAGTCAAAATTGTATGAGACCTAATATTGACTGACCTCACGGCTCACAGTTGGTGGGACGAGTAACTCCTTAGTTATTCCCCTAAGTTGTGGGTTCGATCCTAATCTAGGACAAAAATAATGTGCTTAGAACATAGACATTATACAGACACGTTCTGTTTTTCATAAGTTATGCTTATTTTATTTTTGTATTGGGATCGTAATGAGTGAAATGTCTAGCAATATTTATATAAACAAATCTTCTGTGCGTGTGTTTGTAATTTAAAACTTTTAAACGGCTCGATCGATTTTGATGAAATTTGTTGTGTGTGTGGATTCGAGAATGGTTTAGATTTATTATTAGATTTTTTTTTTCTTTTTAAAACGCGCGGACGAAGTTGCGAACGAGACAGCTAGTATTTATATAATTATAACCTTTAATATGTATTTGTTTTGCTATTGTTATTTGTTGATAAATAAAACATTTGAATTTGATTTGATTTAAAACAATGGCTACAATCGGTTTTGTAATTTTTTGAAAAATCCAACAATGCTTCTTTTTGGGAAATTAAATTTACTAACCATCTACGCATGCGGAGTTCTATACAAACTGACGACATCAAAACACTAGTTTTATAGATCAATACTTTTTATAACCCGAAAGGTGATGTAAAACTTCGCAGATATGTTCAAAGTGCATGAAAGGAGCCTCTAAGACTCAATCCTAAACAAACTGGTTTGAGATAAATAGAAACAGGACAAGAAGAAGAAGGCTAAAATTGCTAACCAACCAGTAGTTTCAATTAAGTAGTAATTTAAGATCAGTGCAGTACGTCACGCTTGCGTGTAACAGAAAACAATCTTGTATTGTCTTCAAAGACAGTCTAATTATATATAAATTATCTATGGCAACACTTGTTTGTTGCTGGCAAGGTTGCTTCCGGGTTTCGATCCCGGAAAGTTTTCTAAAAACGTTCGATTTATGAAATATAATATGACGCTTCGACGCAATCGAATAGTTGTTAGACTGAGGCACCACGAACTTGTCAAAGGTTTAAAAAGAATATTGTAATATTGTTTATGTAATTGACTGTACAAAATATTTTTATGAACACAAATAATTTAAATATTGTACACCACCCCTTCGTTGCCAGATGGATGCCCAGAACACTGGCAGCATTGAATGGCAATGCTAATTCGCTAACCGAAGAACCAAAACCGAGCCCGCTCATTGGTAAATCACCTTCCCATCTTATAGGGGATGAGTTGCCATTGTGTATTTTGCCATCATCATTAAAATTAAATTATATACAGATTTCAAAACCCCCACGACCTTTTGACTGATATAACTTCTTACCATGTAGTGAATAACTAGTGAGTTATTTCGAGCCTATGTTAGTCAGGTTCTACGATATGCCGGTTTCCTGTGATGTTTGACTGCACACATTTATTGATCAGTAAAATCCATTTGTGCACGATTTAATCCCGAATCCCACGACCTCAGGATCGATAAGCGGGGTCAATAACACTAGATCACCATTGCTCTCACTTGACCACCAGTGACAGATATTAAAAACAACTGCATTAGGCAACTTGCAACAACACCTTCAGATCTAAATAAGTAAATCAAGCATCAAAATAAATGATATATTCGTAAATCCTAGCTTAGGTGACCTCTTGGCGGTTATGCGTACCTAGTACATCTTATTCAAGCAAGAGTACTTACGAGTATGTTAATAGGACATATGAGACGAGACTTTTATAGTCTCATTCATCCCATCCAATGGTACTGGAAAAAGGAAATAGTACTAGTGTGAATAAATAATAAATAAATATTCATGAACAATTCCCACTACATGATCTAGTCCTAAAGCCTAGCTTGTATTATGGTGACAAGACGAATGATACAATACTTATATATTTTAAAATACATACTTATGATACTTTATAACACCCAGATACAGAACAAACACCATTATTTAAACAAATGTTTGTTCTGGAAGGGAATCGAACCCTCAACCTACAACGCAAAAGCCAGAGCTTACTATCAACTGACCGGGCAGGTAAGTCATTTAGTGTTAAGTCAAAGTGTACACTAAATGATTATGAAAAATAAATTGGTATTAAATGCTTCCTCATATTTTACTGACTCTGCTTTGAAGACAGTATTTTATATGAACTGCTTAACTAGTTAATATTGACCAAGGTTTTAATACTTAGACATGTAATTTTTTTCAAGAAACATGAAACGAATAGACGGATTTTGGATCCATTATCAAGATAGGCAAGGTAAATAAAAGTGACAAGTAAACAGATCTCAAGTTAGACTATTTTGAGGATGTTCCTGCGATTTCTTATCTAGGCTCAAGATGATCACTAACATAGAAACCCACAACACAACACAGATTTTTAGGGGAACGCTATTTTGAGCATGTTCTTATATACAGTTCATAACATACGGCGTTTTCTTATCTAGGATTGCCGGGATGTCACTGTCATCGAAGCCCACCCCACATCTAAATAAACAACAGGGTTTATTTATAGTGTGGTCAAGGCGATCAGGGAGACGGTAATGCGCTCACCTGCCAAACATGCTCGCCAGGTCGCGCAGCTGATCTATGTAGACAATGAACTTACTGTATCTATCAGTACCTACTTAAAAGCTTCCATGGACACACCGTGGTACTATCTATCGTATATCATTAGCTATGAGGCCCTGATTCTGTAATTTCCCTTGACTACATGCAAATAAACCTAGCGTAAGTTACGAGTTTGCTCCAAAGTCTAAATTGTTTTACGTCCTCTGTGACGCAGTGGGTGAAAAGCGCTTAGACGCAAAAGGTTCAGGGTTGTTTTTTTATAAAAGGTGCACAATGCACACAACACCATTTAGCCCAAAACTAAGCATAGCTTGTATGGTGGCTAGATGACTGATTGAATACTTATCATTATCATCATTGGCCTGGCCTTATCATCTGTTGAAGATGATTTAGGTGGCGTCAGTCAAGTTAAAGAGCAGTTATTTGTAATTGAAAACATTTGTTCATGGATCCACTCCAGCAAGCTGAGGTGGGTGAAGTTTCCTCTCTACTGACACTCTGCCTGGGATTCTGTTTGATAGCGCAGACCTTCCCAGGTACCCACACTAAGCTCTCGACCTTGCCGACAGGACCCGTAAGAAAGACAAGACAGTACATGCGGTGTAGGTTCGGTTGCAGGTGCATAACGGCTGGCACCGAGCCGGGTTTGTTTCAAGTTTTCCTTCTCTGTTGCTAGCTCTTCTGTTAGTTAGCAGAACACTTATACATATGTACATGTATGTATTTATAAGAAAATAATATATAAGTAGTATATTAGTCATAACACGAGCTCTGCTTAGTTTATATGCTAGATGTTGCTTTGAGAAATTTCCTGCAGTATTTATTTTTTGTAACATCTTAAAACTACCCTTTTAAATAGACTTGTTGTTGTTGGGTTTTAGTTATTTTTAACTGCGGTAAATCTTGAGAAATTTAGTTAAATTAATAAAATGACAGTTTTATTTAACTTATTTTCAAATTCTACTTTAAATGTGAGGTTGTCAAGAAAACACGGAGGTATATTAAATAGGTAGGTATATATTAATTTTAATTGCACCTATAACATCGACATTGTTTTCCTATGAATATTCATTTTAAAAGTAATTATATTGTCAAAACACCAAGGCCTCTTATTATCTGTACGGAACTTTTAATAATAATATCATCAGAATTTTGAAAATTGATAATTTATACATATACAGATCTTATGGAAGATTTTGTTTTTGAATTTTATAGAATAAAGAAAAGGTCTTTGGTCAGAAAAAAAGAAAGATTTCATCTTGTAGCACCATCTGGACAACGAAATAATACAACATAAAAAATATAACCAATAAAATTTTAACCAAATGCAAAAAATATATATATTATATTGCACGCGAAATGCATAAAAATATTTTATATTTTTGTATATTATTTCAGTTCTATCAAGTATTAAATTGACATTATTAAGTTTTGTTCCATGGAAAAGGCCAGTATTATGTATTTTTTTTCAAAATTCAAGGATAAGTGTAAAACAGTGATTATGTTTTACATATTATTTTGTTTTCTTATATTTTAACTCTTAAAATATATATTAAATTATAGATATACATATATAAATTTATATCAGTTTTAAATTAACGCAGGTAAAAACGGGACGGAGTGAAGTGATTATACATTTTATTAATATAATGTTAAAATGACATTTACACACGTAATATAAAAATACAGTGTACAAATACGTCATTTTGACTATTACTTAGTCTTATACTGTAGGATACATTCTGGTAACTTTATGTTTCGAGACCCGTTTACAATTGACTGCCAACCCTAGTTTATAAATTAACACCAAAAATATACATTTCATCCGCATCTAGGGTTACCACTCAAACTATGCGTTTTGTTTGTAAAATATAAATCTGTAAGCAGCCTTTAACCCGTGCTTATAGCTACCGTCAAACGTATATTAAGTTGCAAAAACATTCATAGCAATAACTCCTTCATAAATAACTCCTTGTACTTCCAATGTCCACAAACATGATTTCATCATTTAACTAAATAAAAATATAAGTAGACAAAGTATTAACAAAAAAAACTAAAAAGGTACTTCTTTAGGAATAAAATTTTTAGAAATTTAACAAAAATAATAACTTAAAGACCTTAATAGCTGTAAACATCGCTAAGCGCTAAAAATAAACTCTACACATCAATATTTACAACATTAAAATTATTTTTTTCAATTATGATTTTGTTATAAGACTCATTTCTTGACAAAATTTAAACATTACTAAAGTAAAAAAAACAAATGTTTTATAATACATTTGACTTTTTCTTTTCAAACGTAAAACTTTTTTGTTTTTCAACTATAAAGCAAACCTAATTAAAATTATTATTTACAACCAATGTACAGTACACTATACTCACAAATACAACTTATGTTTTTACTATAACACCTAATAGAGTTTAAATTGCTTACAATTATTATTATGTAACCGCAACAAAAAAATATCAGTCAACTATGAAAATGTTTTTTACGAAAATGATTTATGTTTTAAATGATAGAAATCTTTAAAAAGTACTATAAAAAATGAAAAAATAATGATCTTCAGCCTTCGAACTATAGACTCTATGGCCTCTATAATAGAACACATTCTCGAGACATTGGCAGTGATAGTATATAAGCGAGTTTTAGGCACTGCTTTGAGATCACTTCTTTGGGCCGAAACTCGCTACTAGATGTCAATTATTTAATTAAATAATAGAAAAAACATTTTTAGTTCAAAGTTGTCTGTGTTAATGTTAATTAAATAAATCAATTTTTGATATCATTTAAATAAAAAAAAACTGCAAAGGAAAATATTATGATATTTGTTTTTTTTTGTTTAATATTTTTCAAAAATTGTAAGTTTATAAACGGTCTTAAAATTTACTGCAGAGTTTAAATCTTACATCTAACTACTGTATATTTATATAAAAGTAAACAGTAAAAATCACAAAAGTCATAATTTCGCTAACTAAACATAGACGACGCCACTAGTTTAGTCAATGCACTTTAAAAATTATCACACGCTTGCAGACTTCATGACACCATGTTTGCCGCCGACCTGAAAAAAAGAAAAATATATTAAAAAAATCAAAATACATAATATTTTTATTATTACAATAAAGGTTTATTAGGACCCTCTCTGAACGAAAGGAGCCCCAGATTCGCACTTTAATCCTTTCACCACGCTGGTTAGAAAAAACTAGTAACACGATAAGAAGGACTCATAACAAAAAAAATTATGTCAAATGGAAAAGGAGACAACAAAGACGAAAATACGAATATTGATTAACATACAAACATAACCGCATACAAAGTTACCAAATATATGTTGACGTAAAAAAAAACCTTAATTAAAAAATTGCTTTATAAATTGTAAATATAACTTTTTCTCAGGTCTAAATATTTTTAAACTCATCATTATTGTATGAAAAAAAAATGCAAATGTAAAAAAAAATCGTTAATATGTAAATTGTAGATAATGTGCATAAAATGACCTAAATGTGTCAAACGATTATAATAACTCAAATGTAACAAAATCTCCTAGAGATGAGAATGCACATATATATAGGTCGATGAGTTTTGGTATTTTGTTAACACAATTTCGATTTTACCCTTGCAATTCACGGTCTCAAATCTATGCCGCTTGCGCCACTCTCGGAACCATTTCGACCGACTTTCCATATTACACAACGCCAAAAAACTCTTGCGCAACGGCCCCCGAGACCTAATGTCCCACTGAGAGGTTATGTCATAGTTTTTTAATATTTTAACCTTTGAAGTAGCCCATGAGAAGTGGGTATTATGTTATGACATACATTAAAAGTTTAGGGTAAAGTTCAAGATTAGGTTTTAAGGCAAAGTTCAGTTTTTATAGCTGCTTCGGCTTTGCACGCGTGGAACTTACATAAAATATAACCTAAGTCTTTCACTAAGATACGATTTATATCCTTACAAGGTTTCATTAAGATCTGTTAAGCCGTCTAGCCGTAAAAACGA
Organism: Lampropteryx suffumata; assembly: GCA_948098915.1. NCBI lineage: Eukaryota > Metazoa > Arthropoda > Insecta > Lepidoptera > Geometridae > Lampropteryx > Lampropteryx suffumata. The sequence goes on along the minus strand of OX402566.1, from coordinate 1,965,681 downwards.
AACTGAGACACAGTCGAAAATATAATTATATGCTATGAAGAGATTGGGAAGCATTGATATTGTAGTTTGCATAGTTGTAGTACCACGCCTTTATCATGGGCTCGAAACCGAGGTACTTAATGATACATTTTTTGCATAATTTATACTGCAGTGCTTGGAAGCATTGGGTGGAAATCTAAGGATAAGTCAGCTATGCTCGCACTTGTTTTGCCTTTGATGTGGATACGGCCGACTGCTGAGAAGATGGTATAGATAAATGCCTGTTTTTTATTGTTAAGTAGTTAATTCAATTCCTAAGAAATATGATACAATAAACCAAGAGAGTTTCTTGCTTGAAACATCTCGGACTTGACTTACGAGGAATCAGCACATAAATTCATTGCATGAAAGACGATTCAAGGTACTAATTGGAATAGGATTTGAATTAGAAATAATATAAATAAGTTAACATTATTTAACATTTATTTACCTACTTTATTTGAAATTCTTCTATTAATTTGAAAATGCCATCGCCACAAGCATTCTAAAAATAAATCAAGGTCAACCAAACTCCCAAAAGTAGAAGTGAAGTACCAGGAGCGTATAAACTCTAGGCGATAGAAAGTTCACTTGGATTAGGACGAATCTGAATCTAGATTCACCGAGTGTAAGACGATACAAAGTACTGATTATGTTGAATAGCAACTGGGTTTGAATTTGACATTGAAATAACTTAAACATAATTTTTAATTTATTTACCTACTTAATAAAATTAGTTTGAAAAGGCCATCGTCACTCTAAAAATAAACCAAGGTCAACCAAACTCCCAAAAGTAGAAGTTAAAGTACCAGGAGCGCATAAGCGCTGGGCGTTAGAAAGTTCACGCACACAGATGAATCCAGAGTGCATTTACCCGGAGATTCGGGCGCAGGGGCCGTTGACCCCGGTGCACTGTGATTTTTTTATGGCTGTTCTTTGGTTAAGGCCTTGTATGGAGTACTGGTGTGATCAGAGTTGACGCTACTAACTAATAAGTACGAAAGTGCTCAGAAAATGTCACTGCGGTCAGACATCCGGGTACTGACTTTGCAGAACGTTATCTACTTTCTTTGTTTTGTTAAAGCTAGGTACTCGTATGATAACGCTTACGATGTTGTGGATCTTACTCATACCAATACAGGCTGCACCAATTTGAATGAAACTCTATCTATCTACACCAAGAGAGATTAGATATGGTTTTGGAATAATTTTCAATTTCCATACATAATATGAAGTAAATTTGAAAATTTATCTGTATAAATTCGAAGTCTGTTTGCTAGCCTATCTCGGCTAAACGGTTGAACGAATCTGATAAAATTTGGTAAGAAGATGGATTGTATCGTAGGGAAGGACATAATCCACTTTTTAGGCAAGATGAGATGGACAGGATGCTAAGTAGTAATAATATTCAAAGAATTATATCGATCTGGTTTCCAAAGCACTTGTACAAGCTATGCTTAGTTTGGGGCTAGATGGCGCAATGTGATTAGAAACCTCTCAAATTATCAATGTTTCTCTACTATATTATACAATGTATTATACATATAAACGTTCCTCTTTAATCACTCTATATAAAAAAAAAACCCCGCATCAAAAGCCGTTGCGTAGTTTTAAGGATCTAAGCATACATAGGGACAGACAAACAACGGGAAGCGACATTGTTTTATACTATGTAGTGAAGGATGAGGAAGGGTACGAATTCGGTACTTAAATACTTTCAACACACTGGTTCGAAATAAGGAGTGACAAGATAAGAAGCTGTATGACCCAAATAAGGAAGGTATTTGTCAAAGAGGCTACTCTGCAGAGGAACGTGACGAAAAAGCTACATCATCGAGATCAGCTCTTAAGATAGAACAAGAAGAATTCACGTTCAAAGTTCAAATTTCTGATAAATACGACTTTAATATCAAGAATATGATGTAACTAACAATTCAAACTAAGTTATACTAAACTATTTAAAACTATGTTTGTTTTCTATCTGTAATTAAATAAATATTAATTATTGATAAAAAACAGTTAAGTTAAATTTAAAAAAAACTAAATTAAATATTTAGTTTTTATTAAGTACCTATAGATTTGGAATAATATTTCTGGTTTTGTTTAACGTCGGTCGTAATCAAAAACAAAAAAAAAAACTACTCACATTTGCACCGGGTGCGAATTATTGTATCGCACTGGGTGGCGATATATTAATGTGTGTAGGTTTTTAGAATGATTAGGCTAACCTATGTATGTCCTATGTACCTATGTATGTAGTTTGTGAATTTAAAAAGTAAGCCAGTAGGTATAAGTGATTTAGCCTGAATACAATGACATTGCTACTACAAACGCATGCTTCCTACATCGTTGCACGGCGTGATGTAACGCATCCCAAAAGTGGGCCAATTTAATAAAAAATCGCCCCGCCCACTGCGCACACGCAGAGTGTTTTATTCAATAGTGAAAGTGCGTCGAGCGTCATTCTAAGCGCGACTGCCAAGCCGGCCGGACGTTAGATAACTGAGGTCATCAGTTAATGTATTTAGAACAGTGATTACGAATATTTTATATCAGAAAACAATACATACATGTTAAATAATTATTACTGATCGACATAATATTACCCAGATGACGTTTATATACATGTTTTCAAAACTTCTAGCGTCAATTAATATTACTAAGAGAAAGATTAGATTTTTAGATGTTTATTTGGAGAAACCTTAATACTACTTAATCAATTTTATAAACTATTTACCTATTTTATAGAAAAAATCGTTTTTTTCTTTACTTAGAGATCCCTGCGAACATTTCAATAAAACCATAAACTTTCAAAAAAATTACTATAAAAGTCATTTAGCAGCGAAAACTATTGATTAAAAAAAACATGTGTGCAATTCACACGTGGTAGAAGTGAAACCTTCAAAAATTTTAGAAACACGAATTTACGAAACACTGTATAATGCTTCCTATTTCATTTTCTCCCACGTTAAATCTTATGAATTTATGTGTCTGTCTCTTTTTACTGTCGCTTTTTCGTTTCATCGACTTTCAAATCACAACGATGCTAAAGAAGTTTTCACTTCAAAAAAAAATTATTACGTGTTAAGGTACTCATTATTACCCACAAAAAAGTCTATAATATCTAACTATTATAGTTGAGTACAGACTTAACAAATCCGCGCTGCTATAATATTAGTTAAGTACAAACAAGAACACACGCGGACGACGTCAAAGTTAAAGTCAAAGTCAAAATATACTTTATTCCATACAATCACAAGGATCACTTTGAAACGTCTTACATACTAGGTGATTTTAGGTGCCAATTCCTCCTAACCCAAGCCCGAGAACTGGCAAGAAACTCGTCTTGGTCCTAGCTCGCACTCGTCGTCTCGCTCGTCTCGCTTTTTTACATGATCTATCTTATAACTACCGAAATACTAACGTCAGCTAGTTTTTAGTAAAAGCTATTTAGCAAAACCACATGTGTAAGTTCTTTAATTAGCTTAATTATCAATAAAAATAAAATAATTAAATACCATGCTAATTCTATAGAAAAGAATTTTCTATAGAATTTTCTTCAACGCTTTCATTTCATTTCGATATTTCGCAATATCGAAATAAAATGAAAGCGAAATGAAATGAAGCGAATTTGACTAGTGGCTAACCCGCTAGTAAAAGTTTTAACAGATTAATAATAATAATAATTATAATAATAATGCCGGACATTTCACACAGCATCATCTGACCCCAAACTAAGCAGAGCTTGTGTTATGGGTACTTTTTTTTGTTTAAATACATACATATTATACATAGAAACACCCAGACCCGAGATAAATACTTGCAGATCATACAAACATTTGTCCCGCGGCCGGAATCGAACCCGCGACCTTCAGCGTCTCAGCCGGACCTTAGCCCATTGCGCCACAGAGGTCGTCCAGATTCGTCGTAAGATTAACTTCGCACATTCACTATGGTTTTCTCATTATCGCATGAAATAGTGCGTTGCAAGAGTTTGGTAAATGAAACTTAGTGGAATCCATATCCATGCTACTCTCAATATTATAATTTTAAAATTTTCTCGATTTTCTCGTTTAGATTTTAGCTTTTTACGACTAAACGGTAAAACGGATCTTGATCAAATTCGGTATGAAGATATATTGTATCTTGGCTACTTTTATATGTAGGTACGCATGCAAAGCCGCGGGCAGAGGCTAGTAATTTCTTATATTTATACGTATAAAACAGCTAAAGAGCCTGGGCCCGTGAGGTAAGGCCACCGCGTTTTCAAAATTATTTCACGGAGTTTGGAAGATACCGGATAGAGTCTTGGGAACGCTGTCCTCTGGTAGTGATCTGGATCAGTTGAGCTCTATATAGATCGTTTTAAACGGTAGATAACTCAACTGTTTCATAATGTTTCACATTTAAATTTTTTCAATATTATAATAATTAAGTAAGTATAATAATTAAGTAGGTATAATAATTAAGTTAAGTATAATAATTAAGTAATTATTTTTAGATCCTATTTAAGTGAAACACAGGATTACCTAGCGCAGGCTCGAGTTAAACATTTAACGTTGTCTAATTAGGATTTTGTTTTGTTATTTTTAACTGACTTCAAAAAAAGGAGGAGGTTCTCAATTAAGTAAGGTTCTTGGAATGTTTTTTTTTATGTATAGTGTTCACCGATTACTCAAAGACGACTGAATGGATTTGGAAAATTTTTTTTTCGTTCTTAAGGGTATACTTTTCAGGTTGTCCTATTTAAATTTTTACGAAATCGGTCGGTTAAATTTCTATTTGGTTTTTAAAACGTAATTATATTGTACTCATTGAATTTGGATTAAATATTGTATTATTATTGTTATGTATTTTGTATTATCGTATATTATTCTGTACTTTTTTGTAATTACTTCTGTAAAAAAGCTAATAAAAGCCGTAAGTCTTGGTTCAGGTTTCTTTTGACGTAAAATAACTAGTGACAGCCACTTAAGTAAATATTTTCAACAGTATGTGTTAGTTTGACAATTGTACAACCGCGGGGATTTTAATTTAAGTGCCCTAAGGTACAAAATGCAATGATTTACAAGTACTGATCTCTAGGTATAGATTGTGACCACTTCAGATAGCAAATGGATGATTTTGTGTTAGTTATGAGTAATAAAACAAAAATTTCTCACGAGATAAATGATAACCTATCTATTTACCATTAGACACAAATCCAAATGTTTATCTACCCTCCTACTACCTAACATACATGTCATTTTCCATCCTACTAATATTATACTAGCTAGTGGCTCTGTGAGCTGTACACCTCGCAAACATTATTCGAAATGACTGAAATATAACTTTATTTAAGTTAACATTTACTCTTTTGTTCTTTTTTTTAATAGATAATTGATTCAGGCGTGACTTTGCGGAAATCCATTACAAAACATTAAATAGATGGACATATATTGAGTACTATACCTTGAGTACTAGTACTAGAGGTAAGGTAAATGTAAACGTAAAAAAAGTTATATATCAGTCATTTCGAATAATGTTTGCGAGGTGTACAGCTCTCAGAGCCACTAGCTAGTACTAATAATAGTACTGAATATTTGTCAATCTATTTAATGTTTTCTTTTTTTTAATTTCCAAAAACTGAATTGACGAAAAAAAATTGTATAGTTATAAAACCTGCTCGCAAAATTTCACGAGAGTCGGTTGAGAAATGCGACCTGTAGAGGAGAATATCTAAACAGACATACGAAAGCATTTTCGCATAAGCTGAATCTGAGAGACTCGTTTCGCTCGGTCGTTTTATGATTACGTTTTTAAAACTAAAAAGAAAACCGACTTTATTGAGCGACCCGCTCCGGCTTCGCACGGTTGCAATGCTGATACTAATTATACTACAGAATGGTTATCCCTAAGAGATAGCCATATACCATCGCGGACTTTTTTGTAGACCTTTTGAGGGTGTACAATACTGTAGTACATTATTTTGATCTATCTCGTAGGGTTCAGACAGCGTTTGCAATGTAAGCGCATAAATATGAGTTTATTTACGACACCACATTGGAAACCTCTAAAATGATCAGTGTTTTCTAATTCATTATGCATGTATTATACATATAAACCTTTTTCTTGAATCACTCTATCTATTAAAAAAACCGCATTAAAATCAGTTGCGTAGTTTTAAAGATCACCTTTTGAAACAAAAAATAATTTTCCAAATCGGTTTAGAAGTCTGAGTAATCGGTTAACATACATAAAAAAAAATTTCGTAATATTCTCCTTTTTTGAAGTCGTTTAAAAAGGATAGTCTAGCGAAAAAGCGTTTTATGGTATAAATGATTATATTGTTGATAAGGATGCACCATCTCAAGATGCTCTGCTCTCAGACCGTTAACTGACAGATTTGCATTGTGTAACCTACTGATATTTTGTATTAGTTTTTCGTAGTTAAGCCAGTTATAAGAATAATGCCGGACATTTCATACAATATCATCTGGCCCCAAAGTTAGCAGAGCTTGTGTTATGGGTACCACATCACTGTTATACTACTTAAATACGGTTTTTTTTTTGTAAATACATACATATTATACATAGAAACACCCACACCCGAGACAAATACTTGCAGATCATACAAAAATTTGTCCCACGGCGGATATCGAACCCGCAACCTTCTACGTCTCAGGCGGACCTGAGCCCACTGCGTTACAGAGGTCGTCAAAAAACATGTTTATAGGAGGGAATCGAACCCTCAACCGCAACGCAGAAGGCAGAACTACTACCAACAGAGCTGAAAGGCCAGAATTAACCTGCAAATGACCAGTATCACAGGTTTCCTTAAACTTATTTCAGGATCAGTCTCTCATGTACCAGGTAAATATAAGAATGACCTACATAGATTAACAGCAGCGTGACATTTGTTTGAGATAAATAAAACATTATGCTTACATACATAAAATCACACCTGTCTCCCGACAAGTTAGGCAGAGACTACGCATCTCCCTTTGCTACTTTTTATTTATTTTATTTTGACGACCTCTGTGGCGCAGAGGGCTAAGGTCCGGCTGAGACGCAGAAGGTTGCGGGTTCGATTCCCGCCGCGGGACAAATGTTTGTATAATCTGCAAGTATTTAGAATAGAATAGAATAGAATATATTAATATAATTGTACACCTGATATAATAAAACACAATATTAGAATTTAATTAAACTTAAAGTATTTAAGTGGTACAATAGGCGGCCATATCTCTTGAGAAAGAGTATTTGTCTCAGGTCTGGGTGTTTCTATGTATAATATGTATGTATTTACAAAAAAAACATATTTAAGTAGTTTATCAGTCATGTGGTACCCATTACACAAGCTCTGCTTACTTTTGGGCCAGATGATGCTGTGTGAAATTTCCGGTATTATTATTATTATTTTTATTGATTTATTTAATTATCAATTAGAACGGCGAAAACATCGAACACTAACTAATTATTTATATGCCGACAATGAAACTTATGTAACTCATTAAATTGAAATTATATAATTTAAATAAAAATGTCACAGTACCATTGCATGATGAAATTGTCAATATTATTTTATACAATAGAGAAAAAAAAAACTGTTATCAATCTCTCTCACAATAGAGAAAACATACTGACATTAGTTAAAACCCAGGGAACCCTGCAGATATTTGGTGGGATACATAAATGGATAGTATCCTGCCACGCGCTTGTATAGGAATCTTAGAACCTTTTGAATGTTTCCAACAAATTTAACATCTTTTTCAATTGCTTCATTCAACGTCAAAGTCAAAAATATTTGTATTCTGTACAGTCACAAGGATCACTTTGAAACGTCTTCTTACATTAGTGAATCGAGGTGCCGGTTCCTCCTGAAATTCCGTTTGATATCAATACTTGGGACGCTCTGTAAAATTCCTCAGTGGACTTCTTAATCAATAAGAGATAATGTTTGTTTGTTTGTCTATTGATAAGGTAACCATGTCATTGCTATCGTGTCCTAAATAGAACCACTTGACTGGAGTTTAACTGGCTAGTCAAACTACTACGCTTTCACTGGGAGATAACAATGCATAAAAAAAACGAGCGAGCCTTGCAGTAGTTGCATAATGATATGTAATCTGGCATCTCACTTTTGTATTACACAACAATATTATATCCTGAATTAGATTATAAAACACCCCTATTTTATGTAGGTACCACACATGCGAAGCCGCGACCTTCAACTATATATAAGCAAATCAAAATTTAATTATAATTAAAGTACTTTTAGTATAAGTAGGACGAACTACATTACTACATGGTATAAAACAAAGTCGCTTCCCGCTGTCTGTCTGTCCCTATGTATGCTTAGATCTTTAAAACTACGCAACGGATTTTGAAGTGGTTTTTTTAATAGATAGAGTGATTCAAGAGGAAGGTTTATATGTATATTTCATGCATAATATAGTAGAGAAACACTGATAATTTTAGAGGTTAGCGTATATTGGTTAACGTATTCTAATACGTTATCCAATATACGCTAACTACTGAGCTACAGCAACGCGTGGCCGGGTCAGCTAGTAAATTATAATTGAATCAGATGTCAGCGTTTGTACACAAAGTTACGAGGCTTTCAACTTGCTCGTTAGAAACATAATTATATTTTTACCCTACTTTTAAAGTGGTTGAAATACGGCACGTGGTCAGACAACGTGGCACACCCTTCCTGATACCCAATAGAAACACGAGGTTTTACTTCCTGGAGTTTTACCGTTTTTAAACAAACGCAAAGCCCAGAGTACCAGGGTAGCATAAAACAAAAGAGTTTATTCGAGTTCTCGGGTTGTGTTTGAAAACTATTAAAAAAAAAGTTTTACGAAACGTTTTAAAGTTGATCAAAGAAACGGGTTGAGGTTACTTGCCCTTGAGATATCGTTATTACAACCCTCTACCCGCGGTTTTACCCGCGTGGTACATAGATTAAGAGTAGCCTAAGATATTCGAAGAAAAAATCTGTATATTATACTAGCTGTTGCTCGCGACTTCGTCCGCATTTTTTTTGTAAGGAGTTGTAGCCTAAATCCTTTCCCAGGATGCAATTTATCTCCTCGCCAAATTTTATTGATTGTTTTCAAACCAATCACCTAACCAACCATTAGAAAGTTTCCATATAAACATTCATTTTATTGCTTTATGAGGGTTTATTTTGAAAAATCCTTCAACACGTGTCCCTTAGGTCTGTGATACAAACCATGTTTCTAAGAAATCACACCACCCGTTAAAAAGTTCCCATACAAAATTTGACACCCCATTTTACCCTTTAAGGTTATTTTAAAAATGATGAAACACAATGTCCATTTATTTTGTATTTTATTTATTCATATCAAGTTTCAAGCAAATCGCACCACGCGTTAAAAGTTGTATACATTCGTTTTCACCCCTTTTCACCCTCTTAGGGGTTGAATTTCAAAAAATCCAGCCTTAGTCTGTAAAAGGAAGCTACCTTCCAAGTTTCAGATTTCTAGCTTCAGCGGTTTCGGCTCGGCAGTGATGAATTAGTCAGTCAGTCAGTCAGTCAGGTTAAGCTCTTTTATAGGTATGGATATATCATTATAAAATTTCATTAAAATTGGTTTGATCGTTATTGGGTGATTGAATAACAAACAAACATCATATTATCTGCAAAAATAAGAAGTTATTTCTGTTACAAAAAGTCTTTTCAAAAGTTTTTCCATTAATAAACAAATATAAATACCAGGCTGCCATATATCAAAAGAGCTTTATCGAATCCACGTGGGCGATTTTCCGCATTTTAGTCAAAGTGATTCGCATAATAAATATAATTACCTACCGATTTAGTTTTAAATTACTAAATCCATGGGGTACATTTCTTTTTTTTTAATATTGTTAGACTGGCCTGTAGCTCAACTGTACTACCAACTGGTAGTAGCCCTACTTTCTGTGCTGTAGGCTGTGTGTTCGATTCCCTTCCCAGGATAATCATTTGTGTGATGTACATAGGTGTTTGGTTTGTGTCTAGGTGATATAAAAAATCATAAGTGTATCAAAAATTATCCCACAAAAGAACTCGTCTGATCTATCTAACCTAAAAACTTTTTTGTATGATCCTTGTTAATTTTGTTACGGATGGCGAGTCGACGAGATTTATCGAAAGCTTTTTTCTCATCTAAATAATCTGTTATTTTATAATATGATGTATACATTTAGATATGTAAGTATTCAATCAGTCATCTGGACTTCATAATACAAGCTATGCTTAGTTTGGAGCTAGATGGTGTTGTTTATTGTCCAATTTATTTAAGTACCTGTACAGAACCTTCGTTTACAGAACAATATTATCTTAGGCCCATGTATGTTAATAATATAATTTTAGAGTTACGTGCAATTTTTTACAAACAAATTTTTGAAGTGAAAACTTCTTTAGCATCGTTGTGGTTTGAAAGTCGATGAAACGAAAAAGCGACAGTAAAAAGAGACAGACACATAAATTCATAAAATTTTGCGTTGGAGAAAATGGGATAGGAAACATTATACAGAGTTTTTCTTATATTCGTGGTTCTAAAATTAAAGGTTTCACTTCTACCACGTGTAATTGCACACTTTTTTTTTGTTTTTTTGATTTAAGAAGTGTTTACAGAATCGTTTTTTTACAGAAGTTTATATAAATAAATACTATTTTGTAACGTCTTTTATATATAAATAGAATTATAGTATTGTAGGTGACTGTACACTGTTTCTTTTCTATTGTTTGTCAATAATTGTTATTAATATATTCATCATTATTGTCTACCTTCAAAAAAATGTCTCATTAATAAGTAAACGAACTGTTAACCCTTTTTAACCTTGAAATAACTCAAAAATATATACTAAGTATCTTCTACATAAATTTATATACGAATTATTTGTGACAAAGTCGTTATAATTAACTATAAGTGTATGCACAAAATTAAGCTAGGCACATAAATAAAATAATACATATTATTCACTACATAGTATAAAACAAAGTCGCTTCCCGCTGTCTGTCTATCACTATTTATGCTTAGATCTTTAAAACTATGCAACGGATTATGATGCGGTTTTTTTTAATAGATGGAGTGATTCAAGAGGAAGGTTTATATGTATTTTACATGTATAATATAGTAGGGAAACACTGATCATTTTAGCGGTTAGGGTATATTGGTTCAACGTATTAGAACTACTGAGCTACAGCACCGCGTGGCCGGGTCAGCTAGTATATAATATAAATGTTCATTATGTAATTTTATTCAGTCGACGATTTCACAGTATTGTTTTAATGATTCAATTTAACTTCATATGTTACTTTGTCAATAAATTAAAATAATTACAAGATAAAAAAAATTAAAACCAACATAAATAAATCTTTTTTTTACGCTAGTTACTTTGAACCAACCAACCACAAGTTAAATAATTAAAATGCGACCCAGAGGTTTAATAAGTAAAGAACTGTTTATATAAACAAGCAACCAATTCTATAAACAAATAAAACTATATACATAGAAATATATATTGTATTAATTATAATGGCAGAGGTGAAACAAATTTTTAAATAAATAGAAAATGTATATATATTACTGACTAGCTGCAGCCAGTGGTCAGTACAAGGTCCTTCTTTGTTTATTTATAATCCAGTCTATCCAACGGTTGCCTGGTAGAGATCGCTATTAGCGATAAGGCCGCCCATTGTATTTCCTTAAATAAGTTAAGTTATTGTTGTTGTAATGTTCCGTGTGGTAGTCAATAAAGAGTCATCTATATATCTTAGCACACGTGGTACACCTACATAGATGTAGCCTACGTCAGATACAATCCTGCTAAAAGATAACAGACAGACAGACAGACACACTTATAATTTTATAATACGCGAGGCCACAGTTTCACTCACAGTTTCTTTCATAGTTACTGCAGGTCACAGTACAAAACATAGTTACTACGCAACAGCAAGGTCATAGAATAGTAAATACTACACAGGGGCGATGACTTTAAACGATAATTAGAATTTTCTCACGATTGAATTTAAGGTAAATGATTTTTAGGCAAATTTATGCAACTTGTCGCGTACGGAAAGCGTGCAAAGCGTGGGTATGTGTCAAATATAATGGACGTACCTCCAACTACTTCACTGAGAAATCCTCGAAGTACTAGGGAGCTATAAATCTAAGGAGGTGTCGATCGAGCCTAGGGAGCGTTGTGAGCGTTGTTTCTTGCGAAATTCCATGATATGTTAATAAGAAGTACTCCGTAGATTTTGATTAATAGTAATTTATTTATTATTTTCGAGTTACTTCGAGTTTTATTAGTAACTAGCTGACCCGGCCACGCGGTGCTGTAGCTCAGTAGTTCTAATACGTTGAACCAATATACGCTAACCGCTAATTATCATCGTTTCTCTACTATATTATGCATGTATTATACATATAAACCTTCCTCTTGAATTACTCTATCTATTAAAAAAAACCACATCAAAATCCGTTGCGTAGTTTTAAAGATCTCAACTCACATAGGGACAGACAGCGGAAAGCGACTTTGTTTTACAATGTAGTGATTAGCTGCTGCTCGCTTCGCACGCGTAGAACCTACATAAAAGTAACTACAGATAGATTGTATCTTGTACAATCTGTTTACCAAATAACATCAAAATCTGTTAAGCTGTTCAGCCGTGAAAAGGTAACATACAGACAGAAAGCAAGACAGACAAGAGACACTTATAATATATACTAAAATTTGGATTTGGTGTATTTGTACCCCCGGTATACCGATATACGGTAAGATTTGTTTTTGCTATTCGTCGTTTCAGACCGATCGAAACGACGAATCGACACTGTGTTTATGAGTAGATATTTGTCTAAATTTAATTGTGACACATGTCATTAACTAAGCAGAAGAAAAAGTATAGGCAAGTATTGTAGAAGCTTGGTATTCTAGCCCAAATTAATGACAAGAAAACCCACTGACGAGTTAGTAATATGGTAGGTATTAATAACTTTACTCCCACATAATGCTAGTGAACAGTGAAGTCAAAATGCAATGTTATTCTAAGCGAAGGATTCTAAGGTTTCATAGTAGGTCATCATCATCATCATATCAGCCTTAAAGAAGTCCTCTGTTGAACATCTCCCCAATTGATTTCCAGAAAGAACGATATTGAGCCCTCTCTATCTACCGACTTCCTGCAACCTTTACAATGTCGTCAGTTCATCGGGTGGAGGGTCGTCCGAGTTAGAGTTCACATTGGCCGCCAAGCGATGCCGCTAGCGACAAGTTCAAACTGGTCGAAATTACCTGACGTCGCGAGTGAATCGCGCGCTCTGCCGCTAATAAGACGTAAACACACAATAACATCTTCACGCATTGATATTGCCGCGATCAGACGCTAGCTTGCCCGCTACTTAGACCGCACGTGCGTTTCGTACGTGAACACTTGGATATAACGTCATATGTTTGATATTTCATTTAAGAGTGAACAAGTCGATTATCTTTCCATACAAATGTCGAAGGGTGATCACACCACCGTCTGATGATGAACAACCAAAACTAAAAGTGATATAAATTTGTCTTGTCATAATCTATGCTTGTATCAATACAGAATTGTTAAAATAATATGGGTTTGAAAAACACAAGACTCAAAAAAATCGTTTTTCATTACTGATTTTAGCGCAACTTTAGGTGTAAATAAATAACAAACGGAGTACGCAAACTAAAAAAATGTTCCTATACAAGCATAGATTATTTATTCAAGAGCTCAAATTACTTTTTTTTTTATAAATACATTCAGTAGTTTTTTCATGAGAACCCTTGAGCCAAAGGTCTATTCATTATTTTAACGCAATCGTTTTATTTAGAAATCATAGATTAATCTGATCATATGACTCGAAATTATAATCACGCTATCTCCTTACTGCTCATCTCTATCTTTGGTGCACGTCTATCCTTTTCTCACACTAAGCTAGGTGAAATAGCATGCATTTTAGCTGCGCCTACTAACGAGTTTGTGCCGCTGACTTGTGTATCTTTAAACCAGAGCTGTCATAAAATGTACGTATTTGATCTTCCTAATTTACAAAAAAAAACATTCATTCATATAATCTTTGCTATTGTAACATTAAGTGGGTATGCCAAAACTCTTACATCGTATTTGTAGAAACATTTTCTTGTTAATTAACAAATTAAATAATTGTTTATTTTCGACTTCTGTTAATTGTTTCCTTGATTCAAATTAACTTTTATTATGTATTCTGGGTATCTTTTCGTTCCAATTGATAAAACTTTTTCTTTTCGTATTCAAGTCAAGTCAAGTCAAAAGATACTTTATTCAATTCAATCACAAGGATCACTTTAAACAGTCTTACATACTAGGTGAATTTAGGTGCCAATTTCTCCTAACCCAAGCCCGAAAAGAACTGACAAGAAACTTGTCCTGGTCCTAGCGCTTATTTGCATGATCCATCTTATAACAACCTTTACTCTCTAAAACTAATACAAGAGAGTTTATACATTTCAAATGTATCGGTTAACTGTCTGAGGGCAGAGCGACATGAGGCTATGCATTCTTATCAATAATATTGTCATTTATATTATAATATGCTTTTTTCAAAAGACTTAAAATTTCTTAATGGGTAGGTACTTAGTACTTAACCTGCGTCCTATCTACCTTTAAGGTTCTGACATTAACTAGATTTTGGAGGCCTTTGAACGGGCCTTTGTAACTACGTCAACTAAATTGATCAGAGACACAAAATACTAATTAATACAAGTAAACAGTTAACACTGCTGTTTAATGGCAGAATTCAATTCAATTCAATTGAATACCGGCAGAATACCTGTTGGTACCCACCTAGACTGACCCTTACTGTAGAGACTCCATATCCGTTATATGTCTGTCTATGTCTGTCTAAGATCGTTTTTAAAAATAGACATTAAAAAATGTTTGCAAAATATGGGGTTAATTCATCTCTTCTTAACGTAAACCTTTCCACCTTTCAAATCTGTCGAAGAGTGATCAAGAAAGAACCAGTAAAATGACGAACAAAATGCAGTCAATTCGATTTTATTCTAGCACCAAGGTGTGTGTCATCGCATAGCATTTCTATAAGCTGCGATAGGCTTGCTATCTGTCACGTTCAGAATACTAACTTCTGTGCCATAGATAATGCTTAGATGTGCCTCTGCGACCCCATGAGACATCCTCCTAGTAGCTCTGCCTTATGCGCTGTAGGTAGGTTTGATTCCCTCATACGACAAATATTTGTGTGACGGACATAGGTGTTTCAACTAACTGGGTGTTATAAAATATCTTTGAAAATAAATTAGTTTTCTATCGCTCATCAAGTTACCGTAATGCTATGCTTATTTTAAGGCTATATGTTGTATGCATGCATTTATTTATTACTAGCTGCTGCCCGCGGCTTCGCACGCGTGGTACCTCCATAAAAAGTAGCCTATGTCCTTCTCCAAGGTCCCATATGTCTCTGTTCTAAAATTCATCAAAATCAGATCAGCGGTTACACGTGAAAACGTAGCAAACAGACAGACAGACAGAGTTACTTACGCATTTCTAATATTAAGTAGGGATTTATTTAAGTTTTTTTTTATTAATTTAACAAGAGATCTGTGGTGTCTAAAAGTCGTGAGTGTGTTTCACTTAATATTAATTGTTGCTTATTATCTTTTAAAACCTGTGTTCTAAAATACATTTGTTCATATCAAAGACATGCACTTCAGCAACCACTTAAATATGTATGTCACTGTTATTTGTAATTTCTAGATCAAGTACTAACCGTGTGTTAATCAGTTAATAATTGATGATTAATGTTTTATTACTAGCGGAATTAACCGCGTGTATTTTGGATTCTGGCGTCTAACAATAAACCCTGATAGTTTCGGCGTCTGTCTGTTACGTAGACCATTCAATGTGGTTCTATATTATAAAAAAAATGCTTGTCTGTAAAGTCGGTTTACGGACGATAATTTTACGTAATAACGTCATGAAAACATTGATGATCCGATCGTGGCTCCCTATCGCTTGCACGGTCGGCTCATGCGGAACTTGACCATGAGTCATGCTTTTCGTGCGTGCAGCTTGCTTTAATCGATGTATAAGACGTTATCACGTCTAAAAAAATATATTAAACAAGCTTCCGCCCTCGGATTTGTTGATTAGGTACGTAAATATACAATATTAGACTATGCTGATTCCTGCTACTTAGATTTGACTGAACAGTAACTTAACAAACTTGAGCACCTTCAAAATCTCTCCATTCGATTTATATTTGGGTTGCGCAAGTATGACCATGTCTCCGAATTTCGAAAAAAGCTCAATTGGTTACGAAAGCGAATTGCTTTCGTCGGAATTTACACTCTTATTTTTTTACATAAAATCCTCTTTATACCCACAACACCTACCTATCTCAAAGAACGTTTCCAATTTCTCCACCTCTCACACTCTCGAACCTTGCGCTCCTCTGATACTCTCTTACTTGCGACACCTGTCCACACTTCCTCATACTACGCCAATTCTTTCACAGTACAGGCTGCTCAATTATGGAACGCACTGCCAGGTGCTATTAGACGCGCCAAATCACATGCTATTTTTAAAGCTATGGGAATACTATTTGTCCTGTTGTTAAATATTGCTTATTTCTTAACATTATTTAGGTTTATATATATGATATGTATGTATTCGTTTATTTAGTTTATCATATTGTATTTAATATTATTTATTTATTTTTGTAATATTAGATAATGCTGTATTTCACTTTTTGTTATCCTGTAAATATGTATGTACATATTATTTTTATCATAAATCACTTTTAATTTTTCATCACCCCATATTCAGCTAAATTGATTTCTATCCATCCTAAGGTTGTCTGGCAGAGATCGCTATCTAGCGATAAGACCGCCCATTGTACTACCGTGTAGCTAAACACTGTTTCTTATAATAGTCTAATGTATTTTGTGGTGTGCAATAAAGTATTTTTTATCTATCTATCTATCAAAATAAGCAACCTATAATTAATCGAAGTTTAAGTTTATGTGGCGCCAATAAACGTTATTATTATTATTTTAATATTATTTCAGGTCCAAATTTATATTCTTGCAAAGTTTCATTAAAACAGGACAAATTTCACATTTTTTATAATAAGAGTTCTTATTAATAGGAATCTTTATAATAATACATGAAGGAAAAACTTTGTACCCCTCTTTACGAAAATTGCGCGGACGGAGGTGTATGAAATTTCCCACCTTTATAGTCTATATAGAGAAGGAGTGCAGCATGCTAATATTAGATTCGACCAGTGGGCGACCACTAGTTATAGGAATTGAATATATTATGTGTCTCAGATTGGCCTGTCAGCTTAGTTGGTAGTTGTTCTGCCTTCTGCGCTGTAGGTTGAGGTTTCAATTCCCTCCCAGGACAAATTATTGGCATTATCAACCAATATTTTTGTATTTATTTTATGCATAACATGACCTATGAGTTTATAGGTATTAATAGGCTTCTATCTGGCTCAGTATATTAGCATTGCCACTCAACGCGGCAATCCTGATCACTGCCAGAGGGCGTTTTCAAGACCTAGTGTCTTGAAAACGCCCTCTGGCAGTGATCAGGATCAGTTGAGTTATCTATCGTTTTGATTTGTTCATAGATAGCTGAACTGTTTGTTTCACATTGAATAATGTTCTATATATTTCTTTTCTATATATTCATCATCCCATCAGATGATTTTTTACAAAAATAAATTTTATTTTACATGTTTTACAAGTTACCATTCGCTGTACTCCATAACGATCAACTGAGGATCATTAAAAACGGCTATTTGAAATGATATTTCTTTAAAAAAACATAGCATATTGTAATGACTTCTCTTATTTAGTGAAGAAGAAGTAAAAGAAGTAGAATTTGAAGACATAACGGATACGATACTCCGTCAATATAAAACTATATAGCTATACGAGCAGTAGCCAAGTTCTAAAAGTACTTGAAAATAACATAAAATCGTAACATAATTAATGTTTGATATTGATAAGAGACAGGAAGAACTGATTATGGAACTCAATGACATGAAAATGTCGATATAATTATATTTGGGGCACTTAAAGGAGACATTAGGGTAGGTGCTTAACTTTTTAAGGTCCTTAATACAAAAATCTTAAGAAATATAAGTGTTTTTTGATAAATGTAATAACATAACATACAATAATTTAAAATACACGTGAAACCGCTTATCTATTGACCATTTAAAACAATCTATAGATCTCAACTGATCCAGATCACTGATTGAGGACAGGGTCCCCGAAACACTGGCGGCATTAGCACGTCGAACAGAAATGCTAATACGCTAGCCCTTTCAGGCGCGCCAAAAACGATCGTGCACATTTTTTTAAGAAAATCCCGCTCCGCTCCTAATTAGTTTTGTAGAGTCAGACCGGCACCATACGATCGTGTATGCATTACGCTCATTAGTTTATAATAATTTTCGCGCGTTTTGCCGTTCAATTGGCATCAGTGAGGTGACAAAGATGGCTGAGTTTTTTGGTGGTGGCGGCGGTAATCGTAAGTAATGTTTTTTTCTGCAAATTGGACTACACGGCACAGCGACACTAATGATGAACCGAATACCAGAACGCAAGAACATTGATTTCAAACCAGATCGCCGAATGCTGCGTGGTGAATCACAGCAGTTCGTCTGTAACGATGTCGTCGTCATTAAATGGATGGACAGCAAAGCCGTGCTAGTCGCATCAAACTGCACTTCTACAGACGAATCAACTTTTGTGAAGCGCTGGAATAAAAATATCTCAGGAGTCATGGACGCACCAAAAACCATCGCTAACTATAACCAGCACATGGGTGGTGTAGACATCCTTAATCAATCAATGGTGTATTACCGCACCTTCATGAAGACAAGAAAATGGACACTTGGTAATGGACACTTGGACAAATGGTTGTACTTCATTTCGTTGATCTGGCTGTTCGTAATGCATGGCGCCTGTACAAATTAGAATGCGCAGCAGCTGAGATCCCAAGAAATAAAACCATGGACTTGCTAAACTTTAGAATGCAAGGAGCTGACGGACTTACCAGCACACCTATTCGTAGAAGGACTCCCAAGTGATGATGAAACCGAAAATGTAGAACCGAATATGCAGTTTCTACAGTAGAGGACAGTAGGGTTGACAGTAGGGGATCAAATCAAGCCTCTCAAGCTAAAAGGTATGATGGCTATGGCCACCTCCCAAGCTTTGAAGATATCGACAATCCCCGCGCATGCCGAATGAAAGGTTGTAAGAGTCGATCAAAGCTTAGATGTGGAAAATGTGATGTGTACCTGTGCCTCTCGAGGAAACAAAACTGCTTTGCTGCTTACCATAAAAAATAATAGAGCTAATAATACTAGTTTGTAACAATAGTTAATACTGATTTAGTTTTGATCTCCATTGTGGTGTTTTTCCCATTACTAAAAGTAAAAATACCCAATAACATCACGATCGTGCACTAGTAAAGTGTAAGCCCAGACGTCACGATCGTGCAAGGGTAGTTACAGACCTTAGGGTCGTTTAGGATTTTTTTAATCATTTGTTACATGAGCATTCCATACCCCCAATACACCCCCGTGAAAAAATTGCAATAACTAAAAAAAAAATTTGGGCCTGAAAGGGCGGCCAGATATCAATTTTCAGTTTCAAAGTGAAATCATTTTATTCAATCCTAGCCAGAACCTAGCGCGTTTGTGTTTAGTCTTTACTTAACTATATCAGAATATTGCCTCGTGGACTTTTTTGTGTGTAATATTGAGTACTATAAATATGTAGTACATTATTTTATGTACTTATCAATAGTTTTCGCATCGCACACAAAATATTGACTTAAAGGACATGTTTTTGATACGTAACTGAAACTTTTGTAGGAAGCTTTAATATTTTGAAAAAAATAATAGTTTATGTTACTTGCTGAAAAAATGAAAAAATCGTGTCGTTTATTTATAATTTTTATGTTATTGTATTGATACAATGTTTCTGAAAAAAATTGTAAAGTTCTTATTACTTAAACAATAATCACAATTATTTTAATTCTACAATAAAGTAACCCGCATTTTCGTAATTTCTTTGCGACCTTGTATTTAAATAAATAAATAAATATTACTTGACAAAATTAGGCAACATCACAAACCAAAGCTCGTATGAAATCAAGATGACAAATAAAAGACTATATACTTGAAAATACATACCTACTTAAGATACATTTTAACACCCAGACACGAGAACAAGCATCTATATATTTGTTACTAGCTGGTGCCCGCGACTTCGTCTGCGCAGGATTAGTACTTCGTGTAATACTAACGTTTTATGCAGCGCACGCCAGAATAGCTCGCAGATGGCAGATTTTTTTCCTACTTACTTGACACTTATCGTTATATTTTGGACAATTCACACAATATCTTTATAAATTATAGCCTATGTGTTATTCTGATATATAAGCTATATTATTGTATAGTATCATTAAAATACATTCTGTAGTTTTTGCGTGAAAGAGTAACAAACATACATACAAACTTTCGCATTTATAATACTAGTAGGACTAGAAGGATATGTTCATCACACAAATGTTTACCCTGCGGATGCAAAACCTACAGTGCAGAAATCAAAGTTACTACCAACCGGGGTATGAGGCCAGTTAAATACTCGCCATTTCCTTACACCTTTTTATTTTAACCTTTTTGACACCTGTTACTGTGTATCCAACCTTTGCAGTCTTTTTAAAAAATGAATCGCGGTGCGTAACAGATTTCCCCGGACGCTGCCGAAACTTTCCAACTCCTGCGCGCGTTATGCAACATGTCACCATCTTGGTTTTTATTGAGCCTGACTAAAATACTAAGGGTCCATCTTATAATGCTTTAGTTAAAGTGTTGAATACTAAGGGTCCATCTTATAATCTTATGAAGTGTTGATTAAATATGTTGCCATCTTTATTTATTGACATAAGAGTAAGAAGGATAGAACATACTATTTAACGCTAATTACGTGATTATTAAATAAAGGGTATTACATTTTCAGTTATTAAGTTTTATGTTTCGGATATTATTACGTTCGGATATTTTGTTACCTACTCTGGATTTTTTATGTCCGGAACAATTTGTTTTTATATATATTTATATATCAATTTTTTTTTATAATATATTTTTTTAATTTCTAACAACTAATAAAATTCAAAGTACCTATCAGGTTAAAAACTTGAAACTTGTAAAAGTAAAAAGGAAAGTAAAGCAATATAAATGCGAAATAATTAAAATCATAAATCACTTTTTTATGATTTTATGACCCAAGACAATCACTCTCACTCGAAAGAAGATCAATGTCCTAGCAATTGGGGACATACTGATACATCAATATTGCCATGATTTTTGACATTGATTATTAATCAATAGATTTAATGAGATAACATAAGGAAGTAGGTAGTTAATCATATTATTTCAAAAATATATATTTTAACAGTTTTACAATTTAATGTTAGCACCTGTAGTTGGCACATGCAAAAGCAGTCAGGCGTTTGTACAATAATACAATATTTTTTATTGAAAAATAACCTGAAGCCGGAAACTCAGTGATTAGTTTGCGAAAATTTGGTAAAAGTTTCAGCAATGTGACTAAAAGTTACGAAGAACACCTTAAAGGTTTCGATAAGTTTTTTATTTTAACTTAATACTTTCAGTCGTAATTAGTAGGTAAAACTAAAGTCTCACTAGGGTTATTTAATCTTTTAAAATGTAATCGTTTAATACACAATTTTACTAGAATATTCTTTTCGATTTCATAAATATAAAATCAAATAAGTGATCTCAATGGTTTTCATATTAGTTTTTTATCTATGTTCTTGAAATTGATAGTTACTTAGAGGATGTTTTAGGTTGGTACCTTTCCAGAGCATAATCAAGTCCTTAGTTTCCAGGTTTCGGAGTTTCTACCCTTTATATGTAATTGCAATTTACTGAATTTACACAAAATAAACCTACAAGTTTAAACCTCAAACAAAGAAAAACAATAAAAGCGACCATCGACATTCTCTCATGACATAAGGCGATCGGCTGACACACATTCCGTTTGCGAAACTCCTGCGCATGGCACCGACTGTTCTGGGTTCTGTGTTGTAAGCTGCGGATGCGTTCTAGAATCTAAGTTACAAAACTTGTTGGGTTCCGGAGGATGCAAAGAAAGGTTTCAACCCTTTTTGACATTACGAAATGGTTAATTGTTTCGGAAAAGTTTAAAAAAAATCATATCGTGTTTTTTAACCTATAACGAAGTTATTCAGATACGTGACGTCATTACAAATTAGTTATAAGATGAAATTAAATGAATGTACAAGTGTTCAAGAAATTTGTAAGCCCCACGTGTCGGCCGAAGACACGGTTCTGGTCATACGCAATTACTTTAATTTCGTGTTATACAAACTGGTTTTATTTCTAAATATAAACCAAAAACGATAAAATATTTTTTTAACAATTCAATTGACTCTATACGATGTAACACCGTCCAAAACACAAAAGGCATACTGACGAAAAAAAAAGTGAAAGTAGCAACACCTACACGTCATTATGCCTTTGCCAAAGACTATTATAAATTATAACTAATGCTGTATTAGTCCATTGAAAAGTTACATTTGGGTATGCATTTGTCAGAGGACGCAATTTTATTTTTTTAATGTGTAGGGGGGGTCAGTAGAAGCTTAAGTTCAAGTTTGTGGGGTCGGCACCCTTGTCCCCCGGCCGCCATCTTGGAAAAGGGGGTGCAAAGGGTTTTCGCGCTGTATCTCGTAAACTAGTTACCTTACAGAAAATTTAATCAAACATAAAATGTAGCAAATTAAATTTCCTACAATTTTATTTCTATTACTTTTTATCGTCAAGTGACCAACAAAAAAGTTATAAACAAAAATAAATGAAAATTTTGTTTGTTTGTTCTAGGTTTTACAGCGCTCCAAACTTAAACGGATTCTCGAATGCTCATAGGGATGCAATAAAAACTAAAAATTAGGCTTACTTTTCTATCTATATTTTTTTTATTCATACAATTTATTATGATCTTAACATTCCTATGCTATTATTGAACTATGTTTGACCCTTTTACCCACCACCTATGAGGTATAACATGGGCAAAGTCAAATTTATAAAAATTTTGCAGAAGCATCCAGAGTTAGCAAGTGGAACTAAATTATTTATGAGTGAGAAAGTCGAGTCATCGTTACTCAGTGTTGTTGGCGAACGTTTTTTCGTCTTTTTATATGGCGGAAATAAAGACGATACTCTAGACACTCTGCGATACAAACGATTTGCTAAGACAGTGACAAAAAATGCATTAAAAAATGCATTAAATTTTTATAAATTTGACTTTGCCCATGTTATACCTCATAGGTGGTGGGTAAAAGGGTCAAACATAGTTCAATAATAGCATAGGAATGTTAAGATCATAATAAATTGTATGAATAAAAAAAATATAGATAGAAAAGTAAGCCTAATTTTTAGTTTTTATTGCATCCCTATGAGCATTCGAGAATCCGTTTAAGTTTGGAGCGCTGTAAAACCTAGAACAAACAAACAAAATTTTCATTTATTTTTGTTTATAACTTTTTTGTTGGTCACTTGACGATAAAAAGTAATAGAAATAAAATTGTAGGAAATTTAATTTGCTACATTTTATGTTTGATTAAATTTTCTGTAAGGTAACTAGTTTACGAGATACAGCGCGAAAACCCTTTGCACCCCCTTTTCCAAGATGGCGGCCGGGGGACAAGGGTGCCGACCCCACAAACTTGAACTTAAGCTTCTACTGACCCCCCCTACACATTAAAAAAATAAAATTGCGTCCTCTGACAAATGCACACTAAGGCCTAAAAAATGTAACATTTTAATGGACTATATTGTAAATAGACTGAATCATATCGTGTAGGCTGAAATGTCCTAGACAAATAATTTGCATTTAAATTGGTGAAGAGATTTATGAGTAGTCTTAAATGAAGGCTATGAATAAAGAAGGATTTAACAATAGAAATATAATGTATATAATGTCGCCTGAGATGCAGAAGGTTGCACGTTCGATTCCCGCCGCGGGAAATTTATGTCTGCTATACCAGTACTTTAAAATGGTGGAGGAAAACACCGTCAGGAAACCGGCATTTCTTAGAACCTAGATAAAATGTGCCAAGTGCATGAGCCTGTGAAGACTACTATAAGCCTTTCACCACATTGGTTCAAAACTAGTGACACGGTAAGAAGTCTCACCACTTAGTACATTTCAGTTAGAAACCAGTTCATTGAACAAAAACATTATAATAGTTAAAATTAACAAGTTGAACGGGCGGAAGGCATTATGTAGGGCACGAGAAGCGAAAATTCCGACTGTCACAGTCGATAATGGCACTTATTTTGCGACAGATAAGGCCTGGCGTAGCGTGAAGTGGTACCGATGAAAATGAAAGTTACCGTTTTGCACAAACGAATTTGAATATTGAATTTTCGATACTTTTTGAGTTGAAATCTATTCTCAACGAGAATTGACAGAAATGAGTATCCTGAAATTTCTTGAATGTTTTTTTGTTATTAAGATTTGTAGCCTGTTACGAATGATGCAATGCAAATTATGAATTTACTTATTTTAAAACCAAGTTATCAAAAAAAATGATTTTGTTTTTATTCCACTACGAAACAATAAATATAAAAAATACTTCGTTAAATTAATTACAAAACAGTCATAAGTTATTAGCCATGAAATCTTATTTTTGTTTCGCGTCCATTATAGAAAATCAGTCGTACCATACATACTTATTAAAAGAGTACCAGGATAAGCATAAATCTGAGCGAACCGCATACAAAGTACTAGGACCACAGAACATCGCAAGAGTTAGTCGGGCGTAGGATGAATAATGAGTGTTGAAAGCGAAAGTGGATCGACCAGTATCTCGTATGCCTAAAACAAGCGAGATGACTATATATTTATTAGCATAGGCTATTAAGCTGAACTGAATGTTAATATGATCTGAAATATATACATACTATTATAATAAATTTGAAATTGGCTCATTGTATGCTTGATACATTTTCACGTCCAACGGCTGAGCGGATCTTGATGAAATTTCGTAAGGAGATAGTCTGTATCTTTGGGAAATAGGCTATTATTTATGTAGGCATCACACGTGAGAAGCCGCGGGCATCAGCTAGTTCTTTATAATAATCGTATTTCACTGTTGCTAAAAATATTTATTAATAAAAATTGTATAAATTTTGACCTATTTGGCCTACTAGCTAGAACTACTAAATCATTTTCTAACTAGGTATAATTAGAAATTAATATAATTATAACTAGTTAGATACTTAGTAATAAGGTTGTATTGTTACCATTAAAAAAAACGTCGCATTCGATGACGTAAATAATGTCCATAATTAGCTAATTAATTAATGTAGTTTTTTTTAGTTTAATTTTACCTGGATTTTAGAGATTATTAGAAAAATAATTAGTTTTAAATTTAATATTCAATTACATGCTAACCCAAAAAGAAAATTGTTAAATATAATAATTACTTTTTGAAGAAATTAAAATTTAAAATCAGTAACGACCCCAAATTATTATTATATAAACAATTTGGTTCTTTTGATATTAATGTATCATTATAAATCAATCTTTAAATTATTGTATATACTAATATTATAAATGAAAGTAACTCAGTCTGTCTGTCTGTTTTTTACGTTTTCACGCCTAAACCGCTGAATCGATTTTGATGAATTTTGGAAAAGAGATATAAGGGACCATAGAGAAAGACATATGCTACTTCTAGGTACCACGTTTGCGAAGCCGCGGGCAGCAGCTAGTAATTAATAAATACTACTATATCTGTCAGCTATCTCCGACTTAATATTTTTTGTTCTAGATAATGAAATGACTAGACTTACTCATCAAAGGTGAGAAAACTCAGAGACATTAACCTGTTAAAGCCATGAGTGATATTGATAAGGATAGCGTTCATAGCTTGCGTTATGAACCTATGAGAATCTTCTAGTGACATTTCTTGGCTTGTCACAGGCGCTTGCAGTCATCGTCACATCTATGAGAACCTTCACAGGAAGGAGGGCCTGACACAGGCTTTATGGTCGCTTGCGTTTGCTCTGTAAGGGTTTTAATGTTTAATGAATGAAAACCTCAGTTTTTGTGATTTTAATCATCTCGCTGTTTGTATGACATTTTTATCGGACTTTCCTAAAAAAGAATCGGCACCTAAATTCAGAGTTAGTAAAAAATGGTTGCGACTTTCAAAGTTTTTAGTTACGGTCGTAAAACATATTTGTTGTTTCCATATAGGCTGTCTCTCACATGCTTTTATCTGTAATTGTAGTTCATTGACCTAGTTATGTTCGGGTTTGTGAACAAGCTTTATAATACTTTGAGTTGTATACCTACATCATTTCAAGAGATTTTCATAAAAATAATTTGATTTTTTTTTAGAAGTTGCCACGAATAATTTATGTAAATAATAAAATCTTCTAGCAATTGGCAACACTGAAAAATAAATTAAAAAACATAAAAGCTCCAAAAGTTACGTAACTTTTCTTTTGATATCAAGCTCGAGTACCAGGACAACAGAACCCCGCAGCAAGTTACAAAGAGGACGACCACGTGCGTTCGAAAGTGACAGTGGCTCGCAGGATTATTCATCAACAGCCAGCTATGGGAATTCAGATCTTATTCCAAAGAATTTTAAGTTCAATTTGTACTGGTAAAGTAGGACGTGTGATTCGTCACGTCAGTAATCACGAGGTCTGAATTGAGGATGGTAATGATTATGTGTAATCGAAACGGAACTTAAAAATCGAACTGAACCGATTATAATTTACGTTCCGAGAATTTGGACTAAACTTTCTTTTCTCATTTTTATTTCGCAAATTTAGATTTTGACTCAAATTTTGCACAATCTGATGAAATTGCTAATATTGCGAAAGCGCAAGCTTGTTAAAACAACCAAGTTACAAATACAAACTTCGAGATAAGTAAAAAGAAACATACAAATGACAACACTTATTATACTAAACTTTAATAATAATAAACATTTCTATTACGTGTTCTTGAATCACTTTCGAAAACTAAGCAATTGACCAAGCTATTTATCAAAATTCTGACTCATAACATGCGACCTATTATTAAAAACCAACATAACGATATACAATCATTACATTACAACTGAAATTATAAACATTCGACTAACGACACGTGATTTGCGAAACGTGATTCAAATGATTCAAAAAGAAAGTTTTGTATAACGATTATGACGATTATTAAAATAGAATAATTGATGGCAGTATTTAAATAATATCTTGAAACAGATCGTTTTTGGAAACTAAAACGTTTGTACCAATATTAAAGTTGACCTATTTAAATCTAACTAACAAGAAATCTAACGAGACAAGAATATAATTATTAGAATACTAGCTGCTGTGGTTTCGCACGCGTGGTACCTACATAAAAAGTAGCCTATGTCCTTCTCCAAAATCCCATCTATATCTATACCAAAATGAATCAAAATCGGTTCAGCGATTAAGAGTGAGAAAGTAACAAACAGACAGACAGAAAGAGTTACTTTCGTATTTATAATATTCGTTTTTAGGGATTCCCTCGATAACATCGATCTAGCTAAAATCTAGACTATACTCTAGACAAGAGGTTATTGGTAAAAAATGCTAGATTTTTACAATATACAATTTAAAATATATTAAATTAGCATATAGGTTCTGAACTACTATTTGGTATGTTGATTAATGCTAAAATAGAATACTATAATTGAATGTACAGTTTAATATAATGTTTTGAAAACATAAAAATTTGCATGTTAATGTTCTTTGGTGAAACATGTGAACTTACTGTGTATAACTCAATATCTGTTACCTTCCATATTTCTTGCAAATAATTTTTTTTATATTTCTATTTCTATCAATTTTAGAACTTACAATTTAGGTCACGTCCGGAAATTACACAACTTGCAAAATCAATGTATATTTCAAGATTTTGATAGCTTTTATGAATATAAACGTAACATGAGCGAATAAAAGCAATTAAAGTCAAAGTCAAAAGATACTTTATTCAATACAATCACAAGGATCACTTTGAAACGTCTAACATACTAGATGAATTTAGGTGCCAATTCATCCTAACCCAAGCCCGAGAAGAATTGGCAAGAAAAGAAAAAGAAATCAAAAAGTTAAAGAACCAGTTAAAATTATCAATAATAAAACCTCAATGCAGTTATTCAAACACGTTCTAAAACAATAAATTGCATAAGAACAATAAAAATAATAAAACTCTTTTCTAGTAGATTTACGACCGCACGGAAACTCGTACTGTGACGAACAGACAGACGCACGATGCCAACTGGGTTAAAGATTTTTAGTTACTTTCAAACCTTCCTATCTAAATTATCATAATTAATACTGAAATTTTGCTCTTGTATAATTAATAATTTTTTCCAAAATCCAAAAGTAACACAATTTTTTTTTCAAATATAAATTTTGTTGTTACATTTGACACATTTTTTTTTTTACTCTTTAAATATTTGAATCATGATTTGACTTAATCTATTTCATAGTGGTAACTTTTATAACTTTGTACACTTTGATTATTTGCAATTACTATACTTTGTACATCTATTAAAACACTGTTAATTTCTACTTTTCCCAAAGTCTTACTTACGTACTATTTTCCGGTAATGACCTAGCCATTTGTCTTCTTCATACCATCTCATAAAACTTGTTAGCTATCTTTTGTTTTTTAATATTCTCTAAAATTTTACATCGATACTACACTCACCTATAATGGTCAAAGATTATGATCCTGCGAATGCGGAGCACCGAGCTGCAGCATCGATCGACACAGCTCCGTTATCTCCGGCAGGTTCAGATTGATCAGATGCACGTACATCTGCTTGTGGAGACTCAGCTCCCCTGACACCGCCTCCAGCCTCTTTAGTAACGCGTCCTTTTCCCTAAGCAGCGACTTCACCTTTTCCTCCACCTCCCTGGAACGTACCTTCGCCTTTTCGCGCGATTTCCTCACAGCGATGTTGTTCCTCTCCCGTCTTCTTCTGTACTCATCCGTTCCTTTGTCTAGCTGTTTTCCGCTTGAGGATCGTCTTGGGGGAGGGACTGTTTTGTGCTTTAACAACGGAGGAAGCAATGGAGCACCTAAAGGAGGTAGAGGTGTGAAACCACCGCCGTATGGACCGTTCACCCCGATAGGCGGTTGCGGGTTGTACTGTCCGGTGTATTGCGCACAGGTTACAGATCGCCTGAAGTCATGGGGTTCCGGAGGCTCTTCTTTGATAGGCGGTGCGCCTTGTTCGTGTGAATTCTGAACAGGAGCGTATGATGCTCCCGAGTGAACCGCCTGGGGCATGTACGCTAGCGTCGTTCTTTGAAACGACCTCTGCTGCGGAGATCTTCCTCCGGGCAGTATCTCCTGAAACAATGCCATCGTTTCTTCCCCCCTGAACTGATCCTCGATAAGGTGTTGGAGGTCAAGAGATATCTCCTGTCCGTTCAGTTCATCCAAGTCCGGGGGTGGGTAAGAAGACCGCTTGTCGTCCACGGTCTTCTTGAGCTGGTCGGGCTGCGGTGGCGGCGGGGGCGCCGCCGCCGCATCGTACATCTGCGGGGACTCCATACCGCCGCCCGGGCCTAACACTGGCCCTGCGGCCCCGATGGCCCGAGCCTCCACTTCAAAGCACCGGTTAGCCGTCACTAAAGCACTTGCACGAATTTTTTAAACATCCAAAATCATGAAAACAATCCTTTTGAGTTTTGTCGAGTTGCGCGATCGCGTTTGTTTTGTTGGAGTGACGCGTGCGTTCGGCACGGCGGTGTAGCGCGGACTGACGCGCCGGCGGCGGCTGCGCAAGGTTGCACGGCGCCGTCCGGAAGGAAGTCTCTGAAAGCTGAAAGTTCGCGAGTAAAAGTTTAGGATAACGCTGTAGGGTGTGACGCTGCTGCTTTTTGGGTTAAGTTATGAGTACTATTAATGATCATGGTGGTTTACATTACTTTGTATGATTTTTATCTGTTTGTACAACAAATAATATATGTTCGTACAGAAAATTAAACATGGTATAAACAATTTAAAAATTAACTTTAGTTTGTAATATAATATGCCGTAATTGCCTATTTAATGTAATTTTTGTGATTGTCTGCGACGTATTAGTCATACTTTTGATGCCAATATCTATTTCAAGAACCTAGTGTCTAGACAAACCTAACATAGGTTTAAAGACATTGCTAATGAATCTTTGTATTTTGTATATTGGTAAATAAGTCATCTATCTAACCACCTATCTATTAAATTATTAGATCTATCTAATTACTAGATCGTTTTAAACGGTCCTTAGATAGCTCAACTGTTTCTTATGTATTTTATATTATTGTATATTATTCTATACATTTCTGTAATTATTTCTGTAAATAAATGTATAAATGTTTATATTTTATTAATTTGATATTTTTTTAAACGGTAGCCGTTGTAAAGTGATAGTGTTATAAGCAAACATAGATAGTAACATTTGCTCCAACTCGACTCCGCATCAGTAACAAAAATAGCGAGGATCATACAAAAAAGCCTTGAACTGGGGATATGAGGAACCTAGATTTACCACTTTTATTGACTCCATACGATTTCTGGGCTTACAAATTGACCAAAAACTTAATTAGAAATGCCACGTAGACATACTAAGTAGACGAATCAGTAGTTCAGCATATTCTCTATACATACTATCTGCAACTGTTAATATACAGTCATAGCTCTCGGCTTATTACGGAACAGTAGAATCCATACTCCGATTCGGTATAATATATTGGGGTAACTCTACTGACAAAGATATAATATTTAAAGCACAAAAACGTACTATTAGATCCATGTTTGGCATACCTATGTTTGACAGTTGCAAACCATTATTAATTAAACATAAAATTCTTGCACTTCCGTCACTATACATTTTTGAAGTTGCATTATTTGTAAGAAAAAACAGTCATCTGTTTTTAAAAATGGCTGACGTTGCTGTGCGTAACAGACGAGATTAGTGGTGGTTAATATATCATATAGCAACAAAAAGCACCGTGCTTATCGTAGATAGCAAATAGCAAATGATATCGTGGCACTCAGTTGTTGCTATTTGCTTTTGCTTATGTTATGCTTTTGCTTATCTTATAGCAATAGCATAACTAACACTCTCTCTCTCTATCGTCTGTCCGTCGCAACTCGCAAAGCAAAGCAAACGCAAAGCATCATTCATTCATCACATCATTCATAAAAGCAAAAAGCAAAAAGCACGGTAATTTATATTATTTTGTACATCTGTAATTATTTCTGTAAATAAAAGTTAAATTACTGTTCAAATTGACATTTGATTTCGTTTATCGTTGTTAATTTCATGACCTTAGGGATCTTAGGACTTCAGGCTGTTCGTTAATAACAGTTAGACTTATGTATCGATTATTTGCATCACATGACCCACGTACCGTGTTATCAGTACGTGATACTATCAACTTTGATAGACATCACAGAAGTATCGTTTAGGATCGAGATGCAGCACGGAAGAACGTGGACAATCGATTAAGAGTTGGGTAAGAGAATCGATAAAAAATGAATTGATTATACCTATACTAAATTAATTAATTAATATTATTCATAACGATGATACCTGTTATTGGTTTAATAATTAACGCACTTTCCACCAATATATATTTATGTATCGACTAGTTGTTACCCGCGGCGTGCACGCGTGGTTGTTATCTTCATATAAAGTAGCCTATGTCCGTCTCCAAGATACAATCTCCGTAATAAAATTCATATAGATCTGTTCAGCTGTTTAGCATTGAAAAGGTAACACACACAGACAGACAAACAAGCAAATAAATAGACAGATACTTTCGAATTTATATTATTATAATTACCTATTTACGTAGTTACATAATTATTAGACATATTTAGTTCTAAATTAAGTATTTATATATTAATAAATGGTGGGGCGATGATATTCGTAAGACAGCGGACAGGGATTGAAGGAAAGCTGAAGATCGAGATCAGTGGCGTGCCATGGGAGAGGCAGCCGTTCAGCTGTGGACTGACTCGGGCTGATGATGATGATGATATCAATAATTATAATTTTCAATTAGTTTTTTTACTTAATACTGATTTTTATATACATATGATAATGAGTATTAGGTATCTTTAATAAACAATGATCCTTAAATTTGTTTTTAATTTAATACCTAATATACATTTATTTACAGAAATATTTACACAATAATATACATACTTGAAACAGTTGAGCTATCTAAGGACAGTTTAAAACGATGTATAGATAGCTCAACTGATCCAGATCACTGCCAGAGGGTAGCGTTCCCAAGATAATACCTTATAATTAAATTGCCCAGATATTATTTTGTAATAGAATAAACAATTAACAAAAATGTCCAGAATAATCTGAATCTAATCTAATACTAAAATGATAACAGATAGATTACTGATTACAGATAGACTTAACCGACTTTGAAATTCTTCTTTCAAACTACGCAACAGATTTTGATGCGGTTTTTTTTAATAGATAGAGTGATTCAAGAGGAAGGTTTATATGTATAAAACATGTTTAAGATAGTAGAGAAACACTGATCATTTTAGAGGTTTCTAATCACATTAGACTTTCTATAGTATATTTAGTATCAGCATTACACCCGTGCGAAGCCGGGGCGGGTCGCTAGTGATACATAAACTAATGTTTATACTACTTATTATAATAGACAAAAAAGTCAACGAGGCTATATATCTAACTATAATAGTTAAGTATAGTCTTTATGAATAGTTAAGTATACTTTTTTTAGTCTATGTTTTTTTTTAAGCTAGCTGCAGTTTAAAAAAAAAACATGAAAAAAATAGAGCTTACTAATATCCGTTTGAAACCATCTTTTTCTTCTTCGTTGTGGCATGTGTCTTAATAATGTCATTCAGTTTCTACTAAACTTTCCTAATTAAAATTTGTAACTAAAATTTCCTAAAACAAAAACGATCTTATTTTGTTTGCATTAAAGTCTGGATTAGAATAACATTTTTTAGCTCACTTTAGACATCATGTAAGGGATTCAAACTGCGGTTATTTTTCGCAATTTTTATCAACACCTCTAAACATTATTTTCAATAAAGGAATTATTTGGAAAATTATAGCAATATAACAAAAAATAATGTTAACTTATTTTAGAACTGTGATTTAAAATGGGTACTCTAATTTGAACTCTATTTGTAGCCAAATAAGGTCGTCCATATTCTAGAAAATTTTAGCTAGTCCGGCGAAACAACAGAATTGCCAGCTCAAGAGTTCAGATTGTTTACAGTAAGACGTCACTAAGTATTTTGTTGTCGTTCGTTATAAATAATTAAGTTTTAAAAACTAAAAAGACAACCGACTTCATGTATATATAAGCAAAATATCAAAATTTCGTTGATCTAAGTATCCAACCAAATTTTTTTATTTTAAATCCTACTGAACCGATTGGGAAGTATATCACATGGAATCAGAATTTTTCAATTCGGTTTATAAATGACGGAATTATGAGGTAACAAACATAAAAATAATAATAATAATACAGTCGAATTGAGAACCTCCTCCTTTTTTGAAGTCGGTAGAAAATAGTGTCTCTTCATAAAATAATTATACGGATAATTTTTGCTCGTAACTTTTATTCCAATTACTCACACGCGAGTCAATAACTCTAGCTTTATTTGAATAAAATCACAAAAACTACTCATAAATATAAATAAATATTAGAGATCCATGTTTACTTCGAAAAAAAATACATAATTAAAAATAATGTCAATTTCATGTAACAAAAATGTCGTACATTCTGACCTAGTCGAGTATTGTCAGATTTTGCATACGTCATTTAATTTGTTTACTTTGCAAAACTGCAAAAATCTCTGTTTACTTTGCGTAATGCGACACTTGAACGCAAATTCCTGTTATAAATATTCTATTTATCGACATAATCATCGCGTGTTGTTATTACCCGAGGTGGTATTGCCAATTTAATATTAAAACATTTTTATTCATAGCTGAGTAAACAAAAGCATGCAAAACACTGAAATTGAAACAGGCAAGTCATATGTTAAGAGAGAAAAATACGAAATGGACAAGATTGTTATCAGAGTGGAGAGTTAACCCTAGAGATGGTAAAAGAAGTAAAGGCCGATAAACGACACGCTAGGAAGACGACCCAAAAAGAGAAGCACAGAATGAACTAGAATAGCATAGGATAGAAAAAGATGGAAGACTTTAAGGGAGGCCTTTGTTGAAGGACAAGCTGTTTATCAACTGTTCAACAGTGAAATATTTTAATTAATTATAAGTTAGTTGTAAGTAGTAAAACTCATATTATATTGTTATTATATTTTAGTTATTATTGTTATTATTCATAGCTGCCCGCGGCCTTGCACGCGTGGTACCTACATAAAAAGTAGCCCATTTTCATCCCCCAAATACAGCCTATATCCTTAATAGATTTAGTCAAGATCTGTATAGCCGTTTAGCCATGAAAAGGTTACACACAATCATCATCATTGGCCTTCGTTCTTCTGTTGAAGATGATTTGGGTGGCGTTAGTAAAGTTACAGAGCAGTCAATTGTAATTGAAAACTTTCGTTCATGGATCACGGCATAACGGCTGATTACACACAAACTGATAAACAAAAACAATTTCAAATGTATAATATTAATAAAAAGTATAGATTTCTTGCAATTAAAATATTTACTGTTCTTGTCATTCAAATGTCAATTAATATTGATTGCAACCAATTTTAAGGACATTTTAGCTTAAAGAGCCTCTATTATGAATAGTGGGGTATGACTTTCCCAAATAAGAATGGGTATATATCATCCTTGGTCTCTTTCCACTCCTGTAATTTTCCACAGTCCATGCTGTGTTCATTACCCAGCAGTGGGTTTGGTGAACAATTCGGCTATGCTATACTCTAAGAGTCCTGTTCAATGGTTGTCTTCAACTTTAAATAAATAAATAAAAAAATATTGGTCGACATTACACACACCATCTAGCTCCAAACTCCGCAGTATTGCGCAGTTGTTGTAGTATTACAAGCAGATCAGTGATAGAGTACCTACTTATCAAATATAATGTTCACACACATATTTGTCCTGTCTAAATCCCACCTCCGCAACATACAGCACAGAAGGCAGTTCTACTACCAACTGTGCTGCCAGCAAACACCACACAAGCCTCTCATAAAGAAGTATAAAGTATATGCTGGTTAATACTTATGATACTACTTCATAACAGGACAAGCAGACGTACCGCTCAATACCATCCATACCTTCAGTCTATCACCCTTACGGATAAAGCGCTTTGCTTCCACATATAATGC
The DNA here is from genome assembly GCA_948098915.1 of Lampropteryx suffumata. Taxonomy (NCBI): domain Eukaryota; kingdom Metazoa; phylum Arthropoda; class Insecta; order Lepidoptera; family Geometridae; genus Lampropteryx; species Lampropteryx suffumata. The sequence goes on along the minus strand of OX402566.1, from coordinate 1,930,203 downwards.
GTACAGCTAAGGATTGGAATGCTTTGCCGTCGTCTGTCTTTCCTGAAAACTACAATCTGGGTATCTTCAAGTCTCTAGTAAATTGGTGTCTTCTTGACCTGTGTGCTCCATCGTCGGCCACGTCGTCGCTTAACATCAAGCGAGATCGTGGGCAAACGTAGGTCTATCGATGATAAAAAAACACCCAGACACAGAACAAACATCAGCACACAAATGTTTGTCATGATCCATTCAGGATACAACCTACTCGGGATCACATCTGGTAGTCTCCAATTTCTGTTGTCGTTCAAGCTTGCGGAAATATCAAATTGCATAGAAATAACAGCAGCAGTCAGCCATCCAGTCACATAACACAAGCTATGTTATTTCAAAGTGGATCTTGTCTAGGCCTGGTCCATCGACAGTTTCTGCCAGGTAGGTAGGTACGGCACGGTGACTGGGTTACCGGCACGGTTGCGTCACAAACCACTTTCTGCGCTGTCGCTCGCCTACCTACCCACTCACTGTGACGCACTTCGCAACGAATTGGCTGTTCGTTTTGATTTGAGGCATTTTATTGCAAAATAGCACGAAATCATCACTTATTGCAAAATATAAACAATCAAGTCATCACGCTACACACCGAAATTAATCTAGGGGTGTGACACCTCTAATCATATTCGTAGAAAACCGGTAGAACAACACAAGTTTATTTCCTGGATCCTTCTAGAACTGGGAATAGGAGGAATCTGCGCCTAGATTCACCTAGGATATAAGATTATGTCTTTGTGATTTTATTGAATTAAAAATATTACGATTACATAAGTTCGAGCCTGGTCGGATCAACAAACATATTTTTGATCGAAATTCTATGAGGAAACCCCTGGGATCAGTTCAGCACGTACTGTGGATTAGATCGACTAAATGTACACATTTTGATAAACACGGGCTTTACTCACGTATTATTTTGTCGATGGAGGCACCGACATTGTTTCGATTCATCTAGAGAATCTTCATCAGGGTGAGTTTGATCCGCGGTCCGCTCGTTGCCGCTCGAGTTCACGGTTCGCACTGACGAATACGTGATACGCGAGTAAAGCCCGTGTTTATCAAAATGTATAGTACCTACAACTCACGAAAGTTTTGAAAACTACTAAATGTACGTTAATAATAGGGATAATAGGGAGTCGTGGTTTCACATACACATATGACAATGACATAAGGCACAAAATTGAATAATCAACGACTCATGTAGAACAAACATCTATCTCGTTTGCTGTACACACTATCATTGCATTCTACATTATGCTAGAAAGTTTTGGGTACTTAAAGCAAGTCTTCAATTATATCAATGTTAAATTATTAGTTACCTTAAGTTCAGAAATGACACATTACCCTAAAATTAAGCTTCCGTGTGTAATTTCGTAGGTACTATAAGTTCACCCTTAGTTTCTTCTGAATCTAAGTCTGAATCTGCATCTAAGTTAGGTCTAAGCTACCAACGCCAATACTGCACAATGTTATTACAGTGCGCCGGCGCAGTTGCGTCACATCACAAGCCGCTCACCGCCCCCCACCGCGGTTTCTAGGGCTCCAGCAATTAGCAGGGGTAGGGGGGATTCGCACACTTTTGATGTTTTTGCCAATAGCCGTGATCATTGAAGATGAGTGACAAAAGAGGCCTCACCATCCGGAAGTCAGCATTAGTAAACATTCGTATAACGGGGCGATGTCAAGGCTGTTTATGATGGGTGACCGCTACGCTAGTGTCAATTTACATATTATAAGCCCGTACTCATGCAAAGTCCGTAATTATTAAAAAAAAGCAGGAATTTTCCCCAAAATTTCCAATAATTGTACCAGGGCACCATACAACGGCAGCGGTGACCTATCACGTACTTTTGATTTCCATTTAATCGACAGATGGCATTTCTGCCGCCCAGGCTGTACTTATAAACGCGTCTCAGAATTTCTTCTCGGAAAACTGAGTTTCTCATCATGCTTTATGATGGTGAAGTATTTTGGTACCCACAGGAACGTTTTATCAAGATATTTCTCAGACATCATCAGCAAAAATATAGCTTACAAACTGACGAAAAACATCATGAGGAAACAAACAAATCCTACTTCCTACTTAATGCAATAAATCATAAATGTGGAAATTTGTATAATAATAATAAAAACATTATTGAGAACAGTACAAAACAAAATAAGAAATTTAAACCTTAGTGCATAAATAAATTAATAGTGGACTGCAATCGGCAGACTTATCGTGGTTACGATTTCTAAAAGACAACCGTTTTACTAGTTAGCCCCGAACTAGTTAAGCATTGTGTCTCGGAGGTAGTGTCGAAACTTTGGCCGCATCCCATCTAAAGGAGACTTCCGTTAGAGTTGGTGCATCAGCGCAAATATGCTGGATTTGACAGGGCTATATTTGACAGGCCTTTTGTAGTCGAGACTCTGGGCCCGTGGCCATCGCGTTGTTAAAACTATTGCAGGGCATGTGGTACACAAAAGCTGGTTCATATCTGCCCCAACGTCTTGGAGACGCTGCCCTCTAGCAGTGATCCGGATTAATTGAGCTATCGATAGATCTTTTAATATGGTCGTTAAATAGCTCAACTGTTTCACATGTTTCAGGCTAAATGGATTTGAATGTAACCTTTTAATTATAATAATAATAATGCCGGACATTTCACACAGCATCATGATTGTGGCTCCAATGTAAGTAGAGCTTGTGTTATGGGTACCACATGACTGATATAGGTACTACTTATGTACGGTTTTTTTGTAAATACATACATTTTATACATAGACACCCAGACCCAAGACATATATTTGCAGATCATACAAACATTTATCCCGCGGCGGGAACCGAAACCGATATTTGGACCTGGAATAACATATAGGCCCTATATTATTAAAGTACCACACGGGTAAAACCGCGGACAGAAGCTTGTAAGCCAACGATTTCTAAAATAATGTAACACGCACGCATGAAAGAAACCTCAGTGACAAGGAACTGAATCTTTTTCCATAGTTTTATAAGCGATGTTGAAAGAACCAGTGATGAGAACTGCCTGAGCGTCCCTTTTTATCTCCCGATACGACTACCAGGATGTTTGTAACGCAATGAGTCCCATCATATTCATTTTAGACGTAGCTTTGCCTTTTGCGCTGCAGGTTGAGGGTTCGTTTCTCTCCCAGACATTTGTGTGATGAACATAAATGCTAAAAGTTGCATAAATGCTATTTTAGGTCACAGACTACATTTGTACCAAGTTTCATTCAAATCCCTTCAGCATTTACTCAAAAATTCGCATTCATATTATAGGATACGATTTATAGAGTATTCAAGAACCACAAGGAAAACTTTTTCTAAAAACAAACACTGAAAAACGAATCGAAACTCAAATCAGCGTTTTCAATTCCACAGTCGGCTAAGCACCGAATTCTAGCCATGGTATTTAGACTAGCGGTACCAGGGCGTCAGCGGTTACGCAAGCGGCCACTCTCACTTTCCAGGGGCCGCGAGCTTTGCTTATATCATCAACCTACTGCTCGGTGCTACTGCCCTGGTAGTTTCGTTTTTGATTTTAGTATTGGAGCGTGAAAACTGATTGAAATATTATTATTATTTTTTTCATTCATTTTGTACATGAATCACAAAATAAAACCTACATATTATATTGCGATAAGTCGCCATTTTTTAAATAAAATGTCATTTTCACGGCTTTTGATTTTGTGCAAGTACGTAGTAGTTATTTCTTCGTATGACATTTCAAAAAGGAATACAGCTTTTCTATATTCATATTTTTTTTAAAATTTTCTAACTTTTCTAAGACACACGATGCGTACGACGAAGGTTCCAATAAAATTCTAGTCAGCCATTCCGCGATTACGTTTAGATTAGACAAATGACGATGGACTCTCAACACTGTGACGATATAACAAAACAAAACCACTCAATATTGATGCCATTATAGGAAGAAAAATAAGTACGTATTTGGTATTATTTTTGTCCGTTTTCCGGAGTAAAGAATAGCTCTTAAATTATTTATTTTCTCCGGCTATTTCCGGTTTTATTAGTAATTTTGGTGTTTTTATTTAATTAGAACTAGAGTTGTTGACTCGGGTGTAAATAAATGGAATAAAAGCTTTGTGTTTCTTTGTGATTCAAGCAAAAGTAATCCGCGGTTATTTAATATGAAAAGCATCATTTCATATAAAACTAGCTGCTGCCCGCGGCTTCGCGCGCGTAGTACCTACATAGAAAGTAGCCTATGTCCTTCTCCAAGGTACCATCTATCTTTATACCAAAATTCATAAAAATCGGTTCAGCGGCTTAGGCGTGAAAACGTAACAAGCAGACAGACAGAGTTACTTTACGACGATTGACGACCTCTGTGGCGCAGTAAAGTCCTGCCTGAGACACAGAAGGTTGCGGGTTCGATTCCCGCCGCGGGTCTGGGTGTTTCTATGTATAATATGTATGTATTTAAAAAAAAAGTATATAAGTAGTAGTATCAGTCATGTGGTACCCATAACACAAGCTCGGCTTACTTTGGGACCGGATGATGCTGTGTGAAATGTTCGGCATAAAAAAAAAAAACTTTCGCATTTATAATATTAGAAGGGATAACAAATGACGAACGACAAGATACGACTTTGTGACATACTATAAACAATATAACACTTGACACTGGCAAAATTTTTATTATTATGATACATGCCATTTACAAAGAAAAAGAAGAACGTAGTAATTTCAACCTGTCTGTACAACTTTTTCAGCAACTTACCTATCACTAGCTACATAGCTGACTAAGAACACCAGCAAAGTCGTTGCCTGAGTCGTCTGAGCCCAAAGGCTTGTAGCATGTAGGCGGTAAGTATCTACGCCCCCCCACGCTTGACATACTTTCCCAAAGCAAAGCACCTTTGTCGGTTCGGATGCTCAGTTCGACTTTAATATCCTGATTATAATCATGTTTATTGGATAATAAATAAAATAATAGTTAACTATACACGCAACACCATCTAGCCCCAAACTAAGCTTGTCAAAGTCAAAGTCAAAAGATTTCTTCAATACAATCACATGGATCACTTTGAAACGTCTTACATACTAGGTGAATTTAGGTGCCAATTCCTCCCGAGCCCGAGAAGAACTGGCAAGAAACTCGTCCTGGTCCTACCGCTTTTTTGTATGATCCATCTTATAACTACCTTAACTACGAAAAACGAAGACTACGAAGAACGAAAACAAGAGAGTTTATACATTTCAAGTGTGTTGGTTACCTGTCTGAGGGCAGAGCAACATGAGGCCATGCATTCTTATCAATAATGTAGTAATTAATATTATAAAACGCTTTCTTCAAAAGACTACCCTTTATGTATGCTTTAAATTTCTTAATAGGTAGTTTAGTTGTATTATGGAGACCAGAAGACTGATAGAATGCTTACTAATTTTTAAATACATACTTATGATACTTTATACACCTAGCCACGTCATATCCTGGGAGGCAAGAGAACAGTCAACCTTCAGCGCAGAAGGCAGAGCTTTAGATCGCTTATCGTACTCACAACTGTTGTACAAGTACAATCTCCTAACCCTTGATTCTAGACATACTTAGAATCCAATAAGAAATAAAAATGTTTACGGGTGACAAGTGACACCGGTAAAAATAGGGATTTGTGGTAGAAGTGTAAATATTTAGGATTGTATGTATTTTTTATGACGGAATCAAAAAAAAATGTTTTTACAATAAAAACAAATATACAGTTTTGGGGTGGATCACCCTTATTACTTAGGGGTATGAAAAATAGTTCACATCCTATTCTCAGACCTACTGAATATATCACAAAATTTCAAGCCGTTCCGGACGAGTTTTGTAACAAATACTTTGACACGAGAATCCTGACTAGTATCCTTATCCTTGCAAATTATATTAACGCGAAAGTTTGTATGTATATTTGTAACTCTTTCACGCAAAAACTATCGAATGGATTTTAATGAAACTTTACAATAATATAGCTTATACATCAGAATAACACATAAGCTACAAATTATAAAGATATTGTGTGAATTGTCCAAAATATAACGATAAGTGTCAAGTAAGTAGGAGAAAAATCTGCCATCTGCAAGCTATTCTGGCATGCGCTGCAAAAACCGTTAGAATTACACGAAGTAATAATCCTGCGCAGACGAAGTCACAGGCACCAGCTAGTTTTATATTTAAGAAGAAAGATGTTGATAATCCTTAATTAAATAAAATATTTTTTTTGGAACTGAGCTGACATAAAAGTCATAAAACAAACATGATTAAAATTCAAAACAATTTTATTGAATATCAAGGACTATTTAAAAACGTCACATATGCTAGGTGAGTTTAGTTGCCAATTCCTCCTAACCTTATTCCGAGAATTGGCAATCAATCAATCAATAAAAACGTTATTTATTAAATAAAATCACAAGGACCACTTTGAATCGACTTCTGACATGCTAGTGAATCTAGGTGCCGGTTCCTCCTAACCCCAGTTCAAGAAGAATCCGGCAAGAAACTTGTCTGGTCTTAATACGTTTTTGTATGATACTTGGCAATTTTGTTACGGATGCCAAGTCGAGTTGGGGCAGATTTATCCCAAGCTTTTTTGTCATCTAGATATTTTTATTTAAAATATACTTTATGAGACGGTTTCAGTTTTATTTCGTTTTTAAATTTCTCAATCGACAAATTTAACACGTCGCTTGGCGATAAACTCGTCCTAGCGCTTTTTTCCTTCTCATGCTCTGTAGACACTATATATATCGGGAGGTAGACAGATGTCATTAAAAATTGTTATAGCTAAGTCTTTCGTTAAAGATCTAGAACGTAAAGCAACCACCTGTAAGGCCAGTCCTTAGATGGGTAACCGAGGCGTTTTCATCTGAGCGCTTCTGTGCTTGTTGAGCCACGACTGAGATCTTTTGGCTCCGTTACCAGAGGCACTGGCTTATACGAAAGTAGCAGAAGCAGAGGTAAGTAGAAACATAAAAGCACATAGTTTTGCACAGTAGTTAGAATTCTACATTATTTTATTTTTAATATTTTAGTGGAAAGTAGACGTATTTTGCTTATATATTATATGGGTAGACCTTAACTTAACTTAACGCAGTGCTCTGCACTGCACGTAACGAAAATATCATCGATGTATACAATTTTTAGATTTTTGATGATAGTTTAAAAACCGCTTGACCGATTTCGGTAAAATTTATAAAACAAAAAAGAGTTTTCCAAATCGGTTCAGGCGTCTTTGTGTAATCGGTGAAAATACATAAAAAAAACAAAGATTCCGACGAATTGAGAACTTCCACCATTTTGATGAAGTCGGTTAAAAATGAGTTAAGTCAAAAACTGTAGATCAAATAATTATGTATAAAAATGTCTATATACTTTATTTTCTAATAGCCACCGTTATGAGATATAACGGTTCAAAAAGTTGGAAGAACTGGGTGCGAATTTTTGTTACTCCTATGTTTTGGTCTAATTTAAATGAACTTTCCTGGTATTGGAAGCATAACCGAACTATCCTGGTATAGTTTACGATAACCTCTTACTCCTCCTCTCAGATGTCTAAAAAAATATTTTACGGGCGAAACTTCGATTCTATTTAACGTTATACTTTTGAATCAATGACCGCTCAAGTGTCTGCCTCTAGCGGTCACCGATTGAAATAGTAACCGCGCTGTGCGTTGCTTAACCTTGTTGATCTCTAGGGACAACGAACCAAGGCACAATCTATATATCTACTTATTTTGAAAAACCTTCGACATTTCAATTCAATGACAAATTTAATTGAATGACTATTGAACGCTTTTAGTCCTGGTTCTATAAATTATGTACTGATTAATTGTTTGTACTTAATTATATTATAATTTAAGGTATACTAACTACAGCCCGTGGGTTCGCATACCTGGTACTTGCCAGCATAAAAGTATCCAATATTCTTCCCCAAGATTCAAACTGACTGACTGACGACCTCTGTGGCGCAATGTGCTAATGTCCGGCTGAGACGCAGGTTGCGGGTTCGATTCCGCGGGACAAATGTTTGTATGATCTGCAAGTATTTGTCTCGGGTCTGGGTGTTTCTATGTATAATATGTATACATTTTCAAAAAAAGTAGTATATCAGTCATGTGGTACCCATAACACAAGCTTTGCTTACTTTGGGGCCAGATGATGTTGTGTGAAATGTCCGGGACAATTATTATTGTTATTATTAAACTGTATATGACTTTCGAAATGTCATCAACATCCTTTCAAGACAAGCCTGTCAGCTCGTAGTATGTCAGCATAGTGTGGATCACCAATGGAATTCTGCGAAGGAGTTGGAAGAAAGGGTTGAATCACTCTCTCCCGAGAATTTGCTGTGAGACTTTAGCGACACAAACCAACGGTTCAAATTTATGTCCCAGAGATCTTTTTCATTTACTTCATGGCATCTATTTCGATGGCCATGTAGCCTATATATTTACATTTAATAGTAAACTAGCAACCCGCCCCGGCTTCGCACGGGTGCATTTATGATACTAAATATACTACAAATGTGTTTATTTACGACATTACATTAGACACCTCTAAAATTATCAGTGTTTCTCTACTATATTATGTATGTAGGTATCATACATATAAACCTTCCTCTTGAATCACTCTATCATTATATGTTTTATATATTTTACTAGCTTGTGCCCGCGACTTTGTCTGCGCAGGATTAGTACTTCGTGTAATTCTAACGGTTTTAGCAGCGCACGCCAGAATAGTTTGCAGATGGCAGATTTTTTTCCTACTTACTTATCGTTATATTTTGGACAATTCACATAATATCTTTATAAATTATAGCCTATGTGTTATTCTGATGTATTAGCTATATTATTGTAATGTTTCTTTTCAAAGAGTAACAAACATACATACAAACTTTCGCGTTTAAAATATTATATACTAGCTGTGCCCCGCGGTGTTACCCGCGGTAACTAACAAAAAAAACGCAGTAAAACGTAGCCTATGTGTTAATCCAGGGTGTCGGCTAACTCCATACCAAATTTTATTTAAATCACTCCAGCCGTTTAGACGTAACAAACATACACACTCACAAACTTTCGCCCTTATAATATTAGTGTGAAGTGTGATTAGTGTGATGGTAAGGATTTTGATATTAGTCTATTGTCATTTCTCTATTCTAAACATCATCACGAGATAGCCGTGTAGAATTCTTTTGGATTCCTCATAAATACACTTATAACTAGATTGTCGACACATATAAAGCCAAAATTTATTTATATAACACGAGAAAAACTGATTAACTTATAGGAAAATGTTACTTCATCACATGTAATACTTAGGGCCCTAGCGATCTTGTGCTGAATGAAGGTCTTTCACTACAATTCACACGATTACAAGCTTTTGACTAATTTTGGTTTGATATGGTCACGGCAGCTAAGCAGTTGACAACGACAATACAATACTGAGCCCTGAGTTTGAACCTTACGTGCTACATCTTCTTGTGCATAATAACATTTTCGGAATGTCTAAATTTATCATAGTTTATCATACATATATAATAATAAATTTTTACAAAATAATATACTGTGATTATTACACAGTATATTATTTTGTATATTATATTATATATTATACTATTAAATACATGTGAAACAGATGAGCTAATCTGATCCAGATCACTGCCAGAGGGCAGTGTTCCCAAGACACGGGCAGCATTGCTACGTTGAATGACAATGCTAATACGCTGAGCCAGATAGGAGCCAGCTCTAACATTTACATTACATTTAGGTACAACATATTTTAATATCGTATTGTCAACACCTAAGTGTTGACTTCAGCAATTTTTATAAGTTTCAACTTCGTTCCTACCGGTGTCTTCGACACCTTTCGTCTTTTTTATATGCTTTTTAACTTTCTCAAGGCGAAGACTTATAATATTGTATCTGTCCACATCTATGTGTTGACGTTACGAATTATTAAGAATTTCAACTTTGTTCCTACCGGGTGCCCTCGACACCTCGGGTGTTTCGTCTTTTTTTTACTTTTTTATTTGTTTTTAAACTGTCTCAAGGCGAGGTCTTAGATCAGTGTGCCTCTGATTGACCAACTAGTTAATTCGTTTATTGTATGCTAATCAATGTCTGGTGATTCAATTAGTTAATTTAATGAGGCTAAGATTTTAGCAATAGTTTTGGGGTCGGCAGAGTCTAGTCCACGTGGATTTTATGATCTACATGCTATAGCTTGGCTTTGCTCGGGTTATGCCTACGTAAATAAATGATTACATTAAAAAAAACAAAATTTCGTATATTCGACATATTTTTTCCAGTTATTTTGATTTTCAAACCGATTTTTGATTAAAGAACCGAACTTGTATTATATTTTAATTTTTCGACGACATTTTTGGCGCAGTGGGCTAAGGTCCGACTGAGACGCAGAAGGTTGCAGGTTCAATTCCCGCCGCGGGACAAATGTGTTTATTTTAGCTGCAAGTATTTGTCTCGGGTCTGGGTGTTTCTATGTGTGATATGTATGTATTTACCCATAACACAAGCTCTGCTTACTTTGGGGCCAGATGATGCTGTGTGAAATGTCCGGGGTTATTTATTTATTTATTTTAATCGGTTCACAAGGAAGGAAACAAACATAAAAAAAAATTACTAATTGAGAACCTCCTCCTATTTTTGAAGTAGTTTTGAAATACCTAAAAATTCATTCGAGTGTGTTAGTTTGTGACATTCGTTACGCTCAAACGGCTAAACCGATTTGGATGAAACTTACATAATAAAGTACAGTACAATATAGTTTATAATATAGGTATTATCCTGAATTAATACAGACAATAAAATTGTTAACATACGTAGTACGCAGGTAAAGCCGAGAGCAGTAGTTAGTAGTATAATAATGTTTATGTCAATATTAATTTTTTCGGTTGTTTAAAAATAATATAAATAATAACGCGGATTTTTTCACACAGCATCATCAAGCCCCAATGTAAGCAGAGCTTGTGTTATGGGAACCACTGATAACTGACTGACTGATATACTACTTATATACTTGTTTTTTTTTATAAATTCATAATTTTAGATGAGGTAAAACCTCTGGACTCGCGACACCGTTACCGAGACGCAGGGCTGCAGGGCTGCCATTTGATTATAAACCTTAATTCACATGTTTACAGTCTACTTTTGTATGAAGATGTTTACTGAGTTAGGTTCTTTTATATATTATCTACATTCTGAACAAAAACATAAAAGAATATTATATGTATTTTAAATTTTCTAATAACTAATAAAATTCATCATAAATAAAATGCAATTCATAACCCAATAACCCTAGTAGGTACCCATCTAAAAAATGTCTAACGCGCCAAAATAAGTTTTCACTTCTGTCGGCACTCCCGGAGTGCAACCCGTAATTATTTTTTAAACACGGGTTTTCTCACGTATTACTTTTAGATGGAGGATTAGTGCTAACCGTGAACGATCGCGGCAACTCACTGACCGCAGATCAAACTCACCCTGATGAAGATGAAGATTCTTTAGATGAATATAACCTGTCGGTGCAGGAGGAATTGGCACCTTAATTCACCTAGTATGTAAGACGTTTCAAAGTGATCCTTGTAATTGTATTTAATACTAGCCAACCCTGCAAACTTCGTACCACCTCAATAACTCAATAATTAAAAATAATCATATATACTCACCTTTTAAACCTTCCCTGGACTACGACAAACATTTCAACACCAAAATCAGCTAAATCAGTCCAGCCGTTCTCGAGTTTTAGCGAGACTAACGAACAGCAATTGATTTTTATTATATAGATAATAACGTTTTAAAAACTAAAAAGACAACCGACTTCATGTGTATAAAAAATATCATCGATGTATACAAATAATATATTTTTTTGTGAATGTTTTAAAAACCGCTCGACATGAGAAGTATACCATTTGAAACAGAGTAATTTTTCAAATCGGTTCAGGCGTCGTCGTTGAGTAATCGGTGAAAATACATAAAAAAAAGATTTCGACAAATTGAAAACCTCCTTTTAGAAGTTGTTTAAAAAAATATTTTGACTTTACTTTGACTTTGCCTCCATTGACTTAATAATACGTGAGTAAACTCTGTGTTTTTCAATATAAACAATATTAATGCTTATAAAAAACTTACGAGTCGAGAGTTTAAAACTACGCGAGCAAAACCGCAGACACAAGTAGATGATAAGAATTTGTTTACGTGCTGTTATATAACAACAAACCTGCTTTAAATAGGTACTCACTTGCCACTGACATTTGCGCCTGCGCATGTGTGTCATACTGCTCGTATCAAACCACACACACACGTAAAGACATACGACCTAAAATTGTTAAAAAGATGCAAACAAATCTATAAGTTTTTGATACCAGGGCCGGATTTAAGATAATTAAATAATTAAAATTATAGCAGACATTTCATACACATCTTTGCATGCATTTAAAAAAAATATATTTAAGTAGTATATCAGTCATAACACAAGCTCTGCTTACTTTGGGGCCGGATGATGCTGTGTGAAATGTCCAGGATTATTTATTTATATCTAGTAAGTTAGCTTGTGTGATGGGATCCACATTACTAAATACTACTTATATACCTACACCTTTAGAGGAGCAATTCTTGTATATATGTATATATAATTTGAATCTCGGAAACAGCTACAAGGATTTGTATGATATTTGGTATGCAGGGTTTGGTTTTGGGGGTGATGAATCGATCTAGCTTGGTTATATTTTTAGAAAACGTCGTTTTATCCGTGTTTTATACCGAACAAAGCTCGATCATCCAAGTACTACATACAATACAAAGAAAAACACACACCCAAGACAAATACCTTCTTGCAGATCATACGAACGCGGCGGGAATCGAATCTTCTGTGCCACAGAGGTCGTCTTATAAACTGATGAATGTTAGGAGACATCTGGATAAAACATCAATTTATTAAGTACTAGCAATCCGTCCTGGCTTTACACGCACAGGTGTATGGTTGTACGGGTTACATTATTGCAATTTTTTTAGGAATACATTTTTTTTTCAATACAGCTTAAGCCAGGTCGTTTGTCATAAGATCGTTAAGTGCCGAGAGTGCGCTGTATGGGCGAGGCAGCGTGCACCGGACAGACGGTAACCGCGAAAGCAGCATCTAGCCTCAAACTATGCATAGTGTGTATTAGTGTGATCGAATGACTGATAGAATTCTTATTTATTGTATTTTAAATACATACTTACGATACTTTATAACACCCAGACACAGAACAAACATCTAAGTTCATCACACAAATGTTTGTACTGGGAGGGAATCGAACCCTCAACCAACAGAAGACAGGGCTACTACCGACTGAGCTGTCAGGCTAGTCCTGAATACGTATATATTTTTAAAACATACATAATTGACATAACACATAATTAAATTATATGTTGATCAATGTTTGCCCTGAGGATCGAACCTCCAACCTGCAGCGCAGAAGGCAGATTTCCTACCAACCTGTTAGGTAAGTCAACGAGTCAAACAGCTTTTTAAAATCTTTTTTATCATGTTATGGATATATGGCTGTCCCTAACGCCAGCCCTGCGTCTTTCTATTAGTGTCTCTCGACCTATTTAAGGGATTGCAACATAGGGCTCACACATACATAACGTGCGTGTGCGCATGTTTAGATAAACGCGCATTTTTCATAGATAACATATTGTAAAGGGCTGATTTACCTTTAATGATCATTTGCATTGCATTTTTGGCTATATTATACGATATGACAGCGAGGACAAAAGAAGAGGTAGAATAAAAAAGAATGTATATAAACAAAGGTTAGATCAAAGGAGATTGCTTAAAAATATTGACAACTACTATCTGCCCGCGGCCAGTAGGTACATACATAAAAAGTAGCCTATGCCCGTTCCTAAGATAGGTACAATATTCCATACCAAATTTATTGATGCAAAAAAAAGTTCTGTTGATCCGGTCGCTGCCAAACTTCACAGGATCACCCGCTATGGCCTATCTGAAGATTTCCTAAAAATTTCATCGAAATCGGTCCAGCCGTTTCGTTGTCTATAGCGAAATAGGGAACATACATACACACATTGCATTATATATAATACTAGCTGTACCCCGCCAGGCTTCGCTGTGGCACATAAAAAAATAGATAAAAACAATCCTAGATGCGGATTATATATCATGCTAAAATTTCAGCTCGATCGGTGCAGAACTTTATGAGTTTTTGAAGCGTACACAAACCAACATAACATTTTTATATATTTAGACTAACTGCTGCCCGCGGCTTCGCTCGCGTGGTACCGACAAAAAGTAGCATATGTCCTTCTCCAAGGTCCCATGTATCTATATATTAAAATTCATCAAAATCGGTTCAGCGGTTAAGGCGTGAAAACGTAACAGACAGACAGACTTTCTTAAATATCCTTACTAACATCGCCTCACTAAAACATGCTTTTGCATCTAGATTTTTGTGTTCCTAGGGTCTTTCGTGGATAAAAGACTTAATCGTAAACTAGGCATCTATGCAGTGAATTTTATTAATTGTAAATGAACCCTACAACATGCCCTACCTTATCTATCTTACGAAGAAACTGAAGAGTTATTAGTTGTAGTAAAGTAGGTAATATTTAAAACTTTCAACCTCTTATGTTAAAAGTAGATTTTCGCTTTGTTTATCTTATGTGTAACCGTTTATATTGTATGTTTATTTATTAAATTTTATCACTTACAGATTATTTTATTTATTGACATACCTATAAGTTAATATTGTTAATCCTTTTAGCCTGAGACACAGGTTCTCCTAGTTCGGACATATTGTAGTTATTTTATTTTTTATTATTATTTTATTTTATAATTTTTGGAGAACTTACAGCTAGGTACATTAATAATAATTACAAATAATACATGTTTATAAAACATGTATGCAGAAGGCCAATTATAAGTTCACACTGATAGATATAAAATGTATATGTATGTAATGAAAAATACAGTACAAGTGAAAACCTAAGCAATACAAAGTAAAACAAAAGAGAAAATAACTGGGAATAGTTTAAAAATACATAGATCTTACCTAAGTATGGTTACATAAGTCAAAGTCAAAAGATATTTATTCAATACAATCACAAGGATCACTTTGAAACGGCTTACATACTAGGTGAATTTAGGTGCCAATTCCTCCTAACCCAAGCCCGAGAAGAACTGACAAGAAACTCGTCCTGGTTCTAGCGCTTTTTTGCTTGATCCATCTTATAAATAAATATTAAATAATACCTTTACTACATATATAATAGAATATATAGAATATAAGAGAGTTTATACATTTCAAATGTGTCGGTTAACTGTCAGCATTGGCCTTCGTTCATCTGTTGAAGATGATTTGGGTGGCGTTAGTAAAGTTACAGAGCAGTTAATTGTAATTGAAAACTTTCGTTCCTGGATCCACTCCAGCAAGCTGAGGTGGGTGAAGTTTCCTCTCCACTGACGCCACTCTGCCTGGGATTCCGTTTGATAATGAACTGTATAATAATAAGTATTATAGTATAATAATAATTATATTAATAAGTAAAGCAAAAACCTTGTACTCCTTTTTACGCATATTGCGCGGATGGAGAAGTATGAGATTTCGCACACTTATAGTTTATATAGAGACGGAGTGCAGAATGCTAATATTTTTTTTAAATTATGCATAAAAAATAAATAAATTATAATTAATTGATTGATTTATTTGGAGAGAAGCACGTGGAGCAAAAGATTTCTACGTATAAGTATTAGTGATGAGATTTACCTGTAAATACCGTGTCTTAAATTTTAGTAGGAGAATTCAATTTTAGTATGGTTTTCTTGTTATATTACACGAAATATGTAGGTATTACATAGTATCGCCTCCGGCTGTCTGTCTGTCCCGATTTATGCTTAGATCTTTAAAACTATGCAACGGATTTTGATGGGGGTTTTTTATTAGATAGAGTAATTCAAGAGGAAGGTTTATATGTATAAAACATGCATAATATAGTAGAGAAACACTGATAATTTTAGAGGTTTCTAATGTAGTGTCGTAAATAAACACATTTTTTTGCGCTTACATTGCAAACGCTGGCTGAACCCTACGAGATAGATCAAAATAATGTACTACCTACAGTATTGCACACCTTAAAAAAGTCTACACAAAAGTCCGTGATGGTATATGTCTATCTCTTAGTCTATGTTATTCTCTTAGATAACGTTGTATACAAAGACATTCTGTAGTACATTTAGTATCAGCATTGCACCCGTGCGAAGCCGGGGTCGGGTCGCTAGTACATTATAAATAAGTGGATAACATCTCTTTCTTATGATACTCCTGAAAATATGTTGAAAACAATAATCTGAGCCAATTATAATATCTATGCTCTACCAACAAATTTGTATCTCTATGTGTTTAATTATCTTACACTATTATTTATATATCTCAGAAATTATTGTAAATATTAATATTATTATTATATAAGCAATTTTGTTTACCTACATTTTTGATATTTAATTTATGTAACAATATTTTTACTTTCTTATATTCTTTTTGGCGCACCTTCTTCTTAAATAAAAGATAGCTTTGTATAACATATGTATGTTTATCGCACGATTATGATCTCTATAATAAAAAATATTTAACCTGCTGCTCAAAAGTCTTCACTATACAGGCTTGCCTAAGTGCGAAGACCGCTGGATAGTTTCTAGGCATCTACCTTAACATTAAGCAAACGTTATTTATCGTTAAAACTAATCCTGTAAATTTAATCTTTGTTTTTATGCAATTAATAAATATATTTTTAATATTTTAATTTTCTTTTTTTCATTTTCCTGATCTTTGTTAATGGTATGTTACTAGCAACCCGCTCGGCTTCATAGGGTACAATGCTGATACTAAATATACTACAAATGTGTTTATTTAGGACATCACATTAGAAACCTCTAAAATTATCAGTATTTCAACATTATATTATGCATGTATTATACATATAAACCTCTCTCTTGAATCACTCTATATATTAAAAAAACCCGCATCAAAATCCGTTGCGTAGTTTTAAAGATCTAAGCATACATAGGGACAGACAGACAGCGGGAAGTGACTTTTATTTATACTATGTAGTGATAAAGTCAATTTGACGATGTCAAATGAATAGATTATTTAGTAAGATTTTTAGCCGTCTTACGAAGCTATAATAAAACAATAGCAATAACAGAATAAAACAATTTGTTTGACTTTGCTTCAATATGAGATAATAATTGTTGATGATGCACAATGGCAACTGTCATCATAACCTAACAAAATTAACTGAACGTCGTCAAAGGTTGTATCAAACTGAACTCAATCAATCTTCAATTTTTTATTCTCGAGTTATAAATGGTGTTTCATACACGACTTTGTTTTTATATATAGATATAATTAAGTTAAGTGTTTTTGAAATCTAACACTAAAATTTGCTTGCCAATGTTCTTTATTGAAATATGTGAATTTACTGAATAGTAGGTAGGTAGTATTAGGTAGGTAGGTACGTAAATCGTAATGTCTGTCTACAATTTCACAAAAACAAATCCTTATTTTGCATTTGTTAGCCGAATTCTTCCACTAATTACCATTATTTGTTTTAGTGGGTCAGCTGGGAATCCTAGATCCATATTAAATGTCGTGAGTCATTCTACGTCTATTTTTAAAATACATAATTAACGAAAAAACAGGTACTTAAGTAAATTTATGTACAGAAATAATTATAGATAGGTATAGAATAATATACAATAATATACAATTCACGTGAAACAGTTGAGCTATCTAAGGACCGTTTAAAACGATCTATAGATAGCTCAACTGATCCAGATCACTGCCAGAGGGTAGCGTTCCCAAGATACTGGCGGCATTGCCACGTTGAATGGCAATGCTAATACGCTGATCCAGATCACTGCCAGAGGGTAGCGTTCCCAAGATACTAATACGCTGAGCCAGATAGGAGCCAGCTGTTGGGTCACGCAATGTATCACGAAAAAACTAATTTTATTTAATGAAATCAATTCAATAAAATCTCTCATTTATAACCTGCGTGGTGAAAGGATAAACGTGCGCCTGGAACTGGAAGCTTTTCGTGCACTTGGCACATCATCATTGACCTTAGTTCATCTGTTGAAGATGATTTAGGTGGCGTCAGTCAAGTTACAGAGCAGTTAATTGTAATTGAAAACATTCGTGAATGGATCCACTCCAGCAAGCTGAGGTGGGTCAAGTTTCCTCTCCACTGACGCCACTCTGCCTGGGATTCTGTTTGATAGCGCAGGCCTTCCCAGGTACCCACACTAACCTCTCGACCTTGCCGACAGGACCCGCAGGAAAGACGAATCAGTACATGCGTTGTCGGTTCGGTTGCAGGTGCGAGCTGGGTTTGTTTCAAGTTTTCCTTCTCTGTTGCTAGCTCTTCTGTTAGTCAGCAGGGGGACTGTCTCGGAATAATTTGAAGATGTCTTTGAACTTTTAGGTTTTACGACATGCAGGTTTCAAGTGACGTCGCAAACGCGTAGCTGCTTGTTTCGTGTCCGTAGCTTTATTTTTATAAGTAATTACCGCTCTGTGCACCCTGTAGTTTTGTTATATTAATTACTGTTGTATGTTGTGTGTGCGTGAGTGTTTGTGAGACAGTGCTAGCCCTGGAATACGTTTAATTGGGTAATTAACATTAAAGTCGTCTTGCTATCATTTTAACCCCGAGGGTAGCCCAGCGTACCGAGATCGAATTAAATCAGCACTAAGTCTGCTATCAGCGCCATCTACCGAGTAGCTTTTTCGATTAAAGGATTGACGCTTTAATCGAAAGGAGGATTGACGATCTGTTAGAATTATGTCGTCGAAGCCGAAATGTTCTGCTTGCGGGAAATTCGTCTTAGCAACAGGTGTCGCTGGTTGTAGCGTATGCCCTTCCTTGTATCACAAGGGCTGTGTGTCGCTGTCTGAGTTGGCTCCCGTTAGTAGCCGCTGGGTGTGCCCCCCGTGCGTGACGAGGACCCGCAAGGGCGACAATACCCCAGTGAGATCATCTGCACCGGAGGCATTGGCACCGGGTGCCGCCACCGCCGCTGGCGCCCCTGCCGCTTTATCGCGAGCAACGTCACCTGCCGCACCATCTTTTGATCTACAGGATGTGCGACAGGAGCTGTCTGAGATCCGCGAGTTTCGTCGTGAGATGGCGGAGTTTCGTGCCACTGTTGCGGCCCTATCCTTGCGAGTGGACTCTATCGAGCTGCGGTTAGAGACAGTGGAGAGGAGGCGCGAGGAGTCCCCTCCGGAGGTGGCTGAACTTAAGACCCAGGTTGCTCAACTGCAGCAGGAGCTCCAATGGGATCAGGATGCCCTTTTATCTGACCTAGAGATAGGTCATCTACCAGAAGAGATGGGAGAGAACCTGGTGCATACGATTTCCGTGTTGGGCACCAAGCTTGGCGTTGTGCTTGACGAACGTGACATAGTGTTCGCGGAGCGAGTTTGCGTGGTGCAGGGTGCGGGGGCCGGGTTCGAAGCGCCGCGCGATCGTCGCGTCGTAGTCCTCCTGGTGAGGCGTCATGTCCAAGACCAGATGCTGCAGGCTGCGCGAGTCCGTCGCACTCTGACCCCGGCTGAGGCGGGCCGTGACGGTCCGCGACCACAGGCTCGTATTTACGTCAACGAGCGGCTCACGCGAACTAACCGCCAGCTGTTTCACCGGGCTCGCGAAGAGTGCCGCAGGCTTCAATGGCGGTACTCTTGGACTCGGCGTGGCAGAGTCTTCGTGCGGCAATCCGATGGCAAGCAGGCGTACCCGATTAAGTCAGCGGCTGACTTAGATCGTGTTTTTGGACTTTGCACCGTTTGATATTTTTAATTTGTGTAATATATTTTTTTGTGTTATTCTTTACTTATATTATGTTATCTATTCTAATTATCGTTGTACCATTATTCTGTATGTCTGTAGGTATTATTATAAATTGGTGCCTCCTGTTCCCGGCTGTATGATGCTGATAGGTAGTTATCAAGTATCTATTTATGTACAAATAAAGTTAACTTCTGTATTATATTATAACTATTTACACTTTTCAGTTATAATTAATTATTTATATTGTAATTATGATGTATCTTATTTTCTAAACTATATACATGTATACTACTTTTACATACGTATTGAAAAGTTTATCTTATCCTACTTTACATTGTTTTTCACTAACACTTATTCTGTATTTACTGTTTTCATAGTTATTTCACCTCGTGTAAGTGGTCAATTTATTATTCTACACTTCCTCTGAATCATTTGAAGGTTGGTCTCTTTAATCCGGGATCTTTGAACACAGGTCAGGATGAGTTTACAGTGGCCGTGGGAGAGTTAAGCGCCGATATATTGGCGATTAATGAAACGTGGATAAGGAAGGGGCAGGACGACAAGGCGCCAAGCATATCTGGATATCGTTTTATCTATCAGCCAAGACACCGTCACATTAAGGATGGTCGTGGGGGTGGAGTGGGTTTTTACATACGGAGGGGAATTAATGCGCGTGTCTGTCCTCACCCTGTTGTAACTACAGTGGAATAATAATAATAATAATACCGGACATTTTACACAGCATCATCTGGCCCCAAAGTAAGCAGAGCTTGTGTTATGGGTACCACATGACTGATATACTACTTATATACTTTTTTTTTTGTAAATAGCTACATATTATACATAGAAAGACCCAGACCCGAGAAAAATACTTGCAGATCATACAAACATTTGTCCCTCGGCGGGAATCGAACCCGCAACCTTTTGCGTCTCAGCCGGTTCTAAGCCCACTGCGCTACAGAGGTCGTCAACAAATGTGGCTTCGACTCACAGTGGTTGGAAGGACTGTCATTGTGGGCACTGCCTACCGAGCACCTTGGCAGGATGCGGTTTTGTACTTTGATGCCATTACCGATTCGATTGCTTCTTTTCCAAAGTGTGACAACTTAATATTGGTTGGGATTTCAACATTAATTTGCTTGTACCCAGCAATAATAAGAGTACCTTACTTCAGCAATTTCTACATAGTCTGGATCTTAACCAGGTAATTACTGTGCCTACTCACTTCCAAGATGATTGCACCCAGACCCTGATAGATATTGTCTGTACAAACACCTCTGTTAGAGAAGTAAAAATGAAACACACGCCTGATCTTGGCCGCCATGCAATGCTGGTTGTTGAGCTCAACATTAAGAAAGAAAAACCGTCCCCTCGTTTTGTTACATACAGACCATTAAAGAGCATCATCCTTGATTTATTCTCCAAAGATTTAAACTCCATCTGCTGGGAATATGTTCAATCTTCTTTGGACATTAATTACCAGGTGCAGGCCTTGACATCTATCATTATTACCCTGTTTAACTTACATGCTCCATTAAAAACTAGTAAATTTAAAGGTCCCCCTCACCCATGGATAACTGAGACTATAAAGGCTATGATGGAAATCAGGGATGACTATCATGTAAGATTCAAGGAGCACAAGTCAGATATCCTTAAAAACTGCTATAAAAGCATGAAACACATAGTCGCAGCCGCGATTAGGAGCGAAAAGACAGCATTTTTTACCCAAAATGTAAGTAAAAATATTTATAATCCCAGAAATATCTCAAAAGTCAAAAAGTCAAAGTCAAAAGATGATTTATTCAGTACAATCACAAGGATCACTTTGAATCTTAAGCAATAAGAATAATTCAGATGATTTACCCCTTCAGTTTGATGATCCTGATTTGATAAACTCGCATTTCCTTAGTATCCCAGGCGATGGCCTTGTCCAAATGTCTCAGCTCACCTATTTTGAATATAATCGGTACAGACCAAACTCTGTTTCTTTCTCTTTACAACCAGTAAGTAAATTAGCAATGCTTAAAATTCTGCAGAGCTTTAAATCAAATGCGCAAGGCATAGATGGCATATCCTTGGACATGGTACTAATGACTCTTCCTCATTCCCTCTCCACTATCACGGCTATTATCAATCAGTCAGTATCTAGTGGCATCTTCCCTGAATCTTGGAAAGTGGCTGTCGTCAAACCTATTCCAAAAAATAACCAACCCTCTACTATGAGTGATCTTAGACTTATTAGTTTACTCCCTTGCCTCTCTAAGTTATTGGAAAGAGTAGTGTGTATGCAATTAACCAAATATCTTGAGGAACATCTCATCTTGCCCCAGTTTCAATCAGGTTTCCGCTGGGGATATAGTACCTCAACTGCACTGCTTGATGTGGTGGATAATTTGCTAGCTGCTCAGGATCAGGGTATGTGTAGTATCCTAGTCCTCTTTGATTACTCCCGAGCCTTTGATTGTATCAGCATTCCTCTGCTTCTTTCAAAACTAGCATTCTATGGACTTGATGCTAACTCCATAAATTGGTTCTCAAGCTACCTGGATCAAAGAAAGCAATGTGTGGAACTTAAACTCCCCAATGGGCAAACTCTCCGATCCTTGTTGAAATCAGTACCACGTGGGGTTCCGCAAGGTTCTATTCTAGGACCAATTCTTTTCATACTATTTAGTGCTATTTACTCAGATTATACACACTGTAAATTCCACCTTTATGCGGATGATGTGCAGTTTTATCATTCCTTCTTGCCTAATGATTCTCTTATTGCCGTAAACAAAGTTAATAGTGATTTAGCCCACTCGTACTCAATCCTAAAAAAACGAAATACATGTTGTTTGGTACGAAAGCTAGACTCGAGAAACTTGCTAATTCGCAACTCAATATTTGTGTCGGTGGAGAGGTTGTTGAGCGAGTTGCAGAGGCTAAAAGTCTTGGGCTGATTCTGGACAGACACCTCCGCTTCGAAAGCCACATTGCTGAATGTGTCCGCAATTGCTTTTATAGACTGAGATCCCTCTATAAAATTCGTCCCTATCGCAGTGAAGAAGTCCGAATTATGTTATGCGAGTCCCTGATTTTGTCTAAATTAAATTATTGTGATGTGGTCTATGTTACAGGTTTGCTTGCAAAAACTCAAAAGTTGGTTCAGAGAGTGCAGAATGCATGTGCTCGTTTTTGTTTCCGTATCCCACCTCGCACTCACGTGACACCCTATCTAAACTCATCCAGTTTGCTAAAAATGAGAGCACGCATGAAACTTCACCTTGCCACCCTTTTGTTTGGAATTATCAAGAACAAAACGCCTACCTACTTATTCCAAAAACTAAAATTGGTGCAGGAATACTCTTGCTACACAATCAGAAATTGTTCTCACGTTGTCCTTGTAACGCCACGTCATAAATTAGTAACTTTTCGTGGGTCTTTTAGATTTGCAGCATCTCGCTGCTGGAATGACCTGCCCCCACCAATCCGTCCTCTCAAAACGTTAAACACATTTAGAACCAGGTATAAAAAGCTTAGCCAATAGGCCCTTAATCCCCTAATAGAATCACCAGCAAAGCGCGCATGATTGTCCGAGGCAGGCCAAATCCATCCCGCACACTATACGCACATATTTATTATTTTACCTTATTTTTTTACATTATCATTTAAAAAATTTTTTCAAATTGTTTACATGTTATTTATAAATTAAAAAAACACATACATATTTTTTTTTTAAGTAGTTAGGCATATCATTTTACATCTTCTAATTTATTTATTTTCTTTGTATGTTCGGACGTTTGTTTATAACGTAAGTATATTTATAATAAGTACCTATGTATTTGTGATGTCACCCTAATACCTAGGCCCTGACTGAAAACCAGCGTTGCTTTGCATGGTATCCTATACCTTGTAAGGCAGCATTATGCTGAGTTCAGGACCTGTTTGGCTGCACATGCGGAGCGGTACTAGTTGGGCCAATGATCATTCATTTATTCAGGAGGCATGGTCATCCATCCCTAATTAGTTGGGGATAGGTAATCCGTTCTGGTTGTTTGGTTTTAAATTATTTTATGTGTACCTATTTTCAATGTAAAAAATATTTTATCATAACATATGTTACCATTGTACCTACCTCTCTACTGTTTTGCTCTGTGCTGTCAAATAAACTCTATTCCTTCTTTCTTTAGGTTTCCTGACGATGTTTTTCGTCACCGTTTGGGAGTAAAGTCAAAGTCAAAGACAAAAGATACTTTATTCAATAGAATCACAAGGATCACTTTGAAACGCCTTACATACCTACTAGGTGAATTTAAGTGCCAAATCATCCTAACCCAAGCCCGAGAAGAACTGGCAAGAAACTCGTCTTGGTCCTAGCGCTTTTTTACATGATCCATCTTTTAACTACCTTAACTACGAAATACTAATACAAGAGAGTTTATACATTTCAAGTGTGTCGGTTAACTGTCTGAGGGCAGAGCGACATGAGGACATGCATTCTTATCAATAAAATAGTCATTTATATTATAATAAGCTTTCTTGAAAAGACTACCTTTTATGAATACTTTAAATGTCTTAATAGGTAGTTTATTAGCATTTTCAGGAAGCTTATTAAAGAAGCGCACCGTGTTCCCCATAAATGACTTATTTACTTTTTGTAGTCGAAACCTAGGGATGTGTAATTTGTGTCTATTCCTAGTATTGTTTCTATGAAGGTCACTATTTTGCTGAAACCCATCTCATCTCATCAGTACTAGTATAGTATTATCTATAGGTACTAAGTATTAACTTACCATCATCGCTTACTATCAAGCGAGTTAGCGGCCAAAGGTAAAACTAGGAGCACTAAAAAAAGGAGCATCCGTGAATTTTTGTATGAGAAAGGAAACGATCCATTTTGTTTCTCATAGAGAAAACATTACGGGTGATTTTATTTATTTCTAATCTGGCAAAAATAAGCAACACTTTGGTACTATACACCTACAGAAGTAGCAAACAAATGTTGTGAACGGTATTACAAATGATAACTACACTTTTATAAATTTCCTCTATCGCATAGCGTGTCCGAAACAGGAAACAAAATAAAAGTAACAACTGGCGACATCTATCGGTAAGAAACAGAACTAAGACTATTATATGAATAGCAGTATCATGAGTAATTTCTAACGCACTGCTTAGTATTGTCGCTCGCTGATAGATGGCACTGTAATAAAAAAATTTTTGCATGATATAAAATATTGTTTGTGATATTTTAAGTTCTAATCTAATGCAGGAGGGACACTTTGTTACGACCTACTTCTTCTTCTTCATCTTAACATGTTACTTGTTATTTTGAACCAGTGTGGTTAATGGATTTAAGTTTGCCTTAGCTTCTTTCATTAGTGTACTTGGCACGAACCTAAAAAGTCTATGTACCTACTTTTTAGTTTCTATGAGACGTATCGGTTTAGACACGATATTTTCCTTCACTGTTTGAGAGTACCTACTAGTATGTAGTTAATTTTTATATAATATAATTAATAAATGCAAAAAGTATGTTTCCGCCCGGGATCGAACCGGGGGCCTTCTGCGTGTTAGGCAGATGTGATAACCGCTACACCACGGAAACGGATGACTGTGTGGTTGAAATTGATAATCTTAAAGATTATATATTTATAATTATATTGTTAGTTCGTCGTCAGTTTTTCCATTAGACGAATATTTTACATCCTTATTTGACTAACATAATCAATTCATATTTTAAAATCGTTTATTTACTTACATAACACTGTCTTAGCACATTCTTAAAACGGTACACATACAGTTACTTACCACTGTAGGTACGTTCTGCCTTACTTATAAACACCTCTCAAGTTGAATCCTTTCACCACACTGGTTAGAAAAAACTAGTGACACGATAAGAAGAAGAAGAACTTGAATACTGCTTAAGTTTCGCCCTGTCACTGTTTATCACTATCTTACAAAAAGGGATAGCACCATTTTTTTACTTTTGACAAAATTTGAGAGTTGTTTGTATGTAAGATCGTTAATTTTGCGCCTGCGAAAAGTCAAGATTACACAAGTAATTGAAATTGCTCTTGATTTATTTAAATTACCATGTAAGGTAATACCTTGTAAGCCAGACACAACAAAACCTCTGTGGCGCAGTGGGCTTAGGGCTATCTGAGACGCAGAAGGTTGCGGCTTTGATTCCCGCTACGGGAGAAATGTTTGTATAATCTGGAAGTAAGCAAGTTTAATCTGCTTACTTTAGGGACAGATAATGCTACATCGACCACTGCTAGCAATACCATGCATACGTTAGTTAGTACAACCAATATGTTAGGGGTGGTGTCTTTTGGAAAAGGTTCATATTCTTACTTCTCAGAGCAGAAGTACCAGGCAATCAGAAACAGCAAAGAGCTTACCCGTCTCCCAGCACGTTCGTTCAAGTATGCATCCATCAAACCAGCCCCAAAAGCGACCACAGCTAACAACTCACTGCAGACTGTCGGTGACATGATAGGGATAGCGTCTTTGAAGAGTGGTTCCTCATAAACCCGAACCACTGAATCTACGATCAGCGATCATTCCGCCTATTAGTGTAAGATGCAAATTAAAACGACCGAGAAGTTAACTTTAGAAGATGATTATTATCGATTTTAGATATTTCACTTTAAAAACATTCGCGAGTTATATTGGACTATAAATTTTGACAAACACGGGCTTTACTCACGTATTATTTTGTTGATGGAGGCACCGACACTTTTTCGATTCATCTAGAGTATCTCCATCAGGGTCCGTGCGGTTCACGGTTGAGTGCGAACCGTGAACGCTGAAGATTTTCTAGATAATATCTAGAAGATATTCTAGACTACTCTGTGGCGACCTCTGTAGCGCAGTGGACTAAGTACCGGCTGAGACGCAGAAGGTTGCGAGTTCGATTCTCGCCGCAGGAGAAATATTTGTAAGATCTGCAAGTATTTGTCTAGGATCTGGGTGTTTATATGTATAATATGTATTAAAAAAGTTTATGTAATAAATCAGTCATGTTGTCCCCATGACACAAGCTCTGCTTAGTTTGGGGCTGGATGATGTTGTGTGAAATGTCCGGCATTATTTATTATTATTATTCTCTATGCTAGGTATGCCCACAGTAATAATAAATATCAAAGCATCAAAAAATAATACAACGGTAGGCCTAAATATGTCAATTTTAGCCTTCAGATTCCGACATGTTCATGTTTTGTTATGTAGGCATTTCTATGATGATTAATATGGGCATGGGCATGTATATTTTCGAGTTGGCCAATTCAATTAAAACTTAAGTACTTACGTACTATTTACTTAAGTACTTAACTACCTACTCAATACTTACGCGCAGTGTGCAATTGCACATATAAAACGACCAAGTGCGAGTCATGTCTGAGAAGGTTACATTGACAAAAAATGTTGTTATGTTCTGATGTAAGTATGTATAGTTTTTTGCATCTAAGAGTCGCAAACATTATACTACACACACGCATACCTACAAGAGCTGTGTATTTTGTCTAAATAAATAAATAACAAAAAAAAAATATTACCTAAAAATAAAAAAAAATCTAATAACTAAAGGAACTTATATTTTTATAGAGGATTATTGGTAACTCGACGTATATCCGTTAGGAAGTGATAGGGGTGACTATTTGCGATAATTATTATTGCCAAATTTAAAGAAATCTCAAAAATATATTGAAATAATATAGTTTTTCGTCTAGCATTTTTAAATTTTGAATCGATAATTGTTCGTTTTTATATAAATTACCAGTGTCTAATCATTTTTATAAATCAGACGAAAAAATAGATTTAAATTGATAGGTACTTTTTTTTAATAATTTTTTGATGTGTCATTTTTGTCTTATTTTGAAAAAAGCCAAAAACATGATAACCTAAAAATGGTTCACTTTTGCATAATTCATATAGGGGTTAAAATTATCGCAACTAGTCACCCCTATCACTTCCTAACGGATATACGTCGAATTACCAATAACCCTGTATACACCTGATAATATTATGAGTACATACCTATAGCTATATTTACTCAAAACGTTTCTTCTCACAGTAGGTAGGGCACGGTCTCTCTATCGTCTTCGAGTGATACTTTTATTATCATCATTCCAATACAGATAACCAAAATAAGGTTACAGATTTGTAACCTCATAACGCCATCATTTATGAAACGATTTGAAAAAAAAAATAATGTGAAAAAATTTCAAGAGAAATACTTTCCGGTAGGTCCCATACAAATTTCCTCAAAATCGGTTCAAAGACCGAGAAACAAAAGTTTTTTTAGCCGACATTAAAAAAAGGAGGTTCTAAAATCAATTGTATTTTTATTGGCTCAAACTTTAATCAGTGAAGTCGGTTTTCTTTTTAGTTTTTAAAACGTAATTATTGAGGTACAAAACTCTAACAACACCTAGCACTGTACCGTACTGTACTGTACTGTGTACCTACAGGGTAGGTACACAGTAGGTATTGAAAAGATGCAAGGTCCCAATTAGTTTCAATCTACGAGACCATTATTCAATCGATTGTACGCGGAACAATTTGTACTGCACTCTCAAATTAGTGCCTAGTTGTGACGTATGCGGAATTTACATAGGGACTGCAAGCTGGTCTGAAATTATAATCCAACGTGCAGTAAACGCGCAGAAAATGCAAATGTCCCAAGCTTTAGTAAATATATACCACAAATCCACGACGGAGCACGCTGATTATGGCTGCTCTATGATAGAATGTATCAAAAAATAACTGTTACAAACCCATATTACGCAATAAATGACTTTTAATTTTATTTGAAGTACTCTCCTAGAAAATTTCGCCTTCTTCTCTTCCTAAAATTACATCTGTCTTGATTACAATTTTGTCAATATCAAGTGATTTTATCAAGTACCTACCTACATACAAAAATTGCCTATGCCCTTCTCCAAGGTTTCATCTATCTCTAGTATAACAAAATTCATCAAAATCTGCTTAGCCGTTTAGGCGTGAAAACGTGACAAACATACAGACAGAGTTACTTTCGCATGTATAATATTATAATTTAGGGATTTTACTTCAGTAAACAAGTTAACTTTTTTTTATGCAATGTAGGTATACATATTATATATATATATATCTACTATATACTGTATATATATTAAGTAACTTTATTATATGCATGTGCATGTACGCTAATATTATGTATGATGTATTTGTTTTTATCGGTATTCGTAACGCCACACATCACGTTAGGCTTCATCTGAACTTAACAAACTTAAAAACTAAAATGAGACCGACTTCAATAGAAAAAAAACAACCAAATTGAACCTCTTCCCTTTTTTTGAAGTCAGCAAAAAAAAATTATATTATACGTTTTTTAGTACATTATTATTTATTTAAATTCGTATTATTTATTTAAATTTATTTAAACACAACTGGAAAATCACAGGAAAGCAATATACGAAATTTTTTTACTTGGAAGACATAGGTACTGTTTCCATTTTGATTTGAAACCAAACTAATTAACCGATTTTAATGAAATTTCAATGGGACCAATCGCAAAGTATATCCTTTCAAATACCATTTTTTAAAAAATCAGTTCATAAATGAAGAAGTTATGCCATTTCACTACATACATAGTATAAAATAAAGTCGCTTTTCGCTGTCTGTCTGTCCCTATGTATGCTTATAATTATCTTTAAAACTACGCAACGGATTTTGATGCGGGCTCTTTAAATAGAATGATTCAAGAGGAAGGTTTATATGTATAATACATGCACAATATAGTAGAGAAACACTGATAATTATAGAGGTTTCTAATCACATTAGACATTCTGTGGTATATTTAGTATCAGCTTTGCACCCGTGCGAAGCCGGGGCAATGCTAGTATATTATAATACGCTTTTTTCAAAAGACTACCCTTTATGTAAGCTTTATGAAATCAGGCTGTGGATGATGATCAGATAGGGGTACTTTAGATTCCGTCATCGGCTACAGATGCGCGAACACCATTAAAGTCGACCATGCTGATTGATTTCAAACGATAATATTTAAAATTCCTCTGTTCAAATCATTTACATAGAGTATTCATTTTGTTTTGCCATCTTTCGGTTCTTAATATGCGATGAGTGTCGACTCGATTGATCACTGTCACACGTGGAACATGTTTTAAGTAGGTAGATGTAGCCAGACAGATACTGGTGGAGCAACAACGGATCGAATACATACATACAATATTATACTGGATAGTATATAAACTGTCGCGATCAAAATTCATATTGTTTTTAACCGACTTTAGAAAAGGAGGAGACTCTCAATTAGGTTGTATTTTTTTATGTGCATAACAATGTACACTGTTAAAAATACTTATCATTTATTTACAGAAATGTACAGAATAATACAATAATATAAAATACATGTGAAACAGTTAAGCTATCTATGGACCGTTTAAAATGAACTATAGATAGCTCAACTGATCCAGATCACTGTCTGAGGGCAGCGTTGCCAAGACACTGGCGGCATTGCCACATTGAATGACAATGCTAATACGCTGGGTCAGATAGGAACCAGCTCAGATAGGTCAAGTAATTTTCTACCAAACGCCGTGAACTAATTTTGAAAACGCGCTGGGTTTCTGTTCCCCACGGGCCCAGGGACTCGACTCCAAAATACTGAAAAAAATATGTAGGCCTTATCTAAACTACACTATTTGTTTTCGTCGAGCAATAGCAAAATTGCCCAATCCTGAGCAATAACTGTCAATTATGACGTCATGACAATATTTGGCAATTTACGGCAATAGCAATATGTAGCAATTATTGCTCAAAAATAAATAACTAAAGGTACAACAACTCACATAGAAGACAACAGAACCGAGAATTAATGTTCTGTTTCTGAGTAGAAGACTATTTAAGTTGATCCTTGTGTTGGATTTAATATTTTTTGACTCGACACAACATTTCTTGACACTGACATACGAAAGAAAGATAACCGATTTTACAAATGTATCAAGAAATAATGAATAATACCGGACATTTCACACAACATCACCTGCCCCCAAAGTAAGCACAGCTTGTGTTATGATGGGGTAGGTACCACATGACTGATATATTGTACTTTTTTTATATACATATTATATAGAATTTTACCCGGAAAAGAGGAAGAAGGGATCAACGAGCGACCTTTGCCCAGCACTGAGTACAGACACACCTACTCCATTGACTCCAAGGATATATTAATATTACGAGCATACCCTTCCCTTGATATTTAACTCAACGAGGTATTATGAAAGACAAACACAATTTGGATTACCAGGCAAACATGACCTGGCAGGCGGTCCGGTTTGACGCATGCGCGATAGAGCGTGCGAGGTCGCCGATCATGCGTGGAGTGTCATGTAGATCTTGCGTTCTACTACGTGGGCGCGAAGAAAATGGACAATTTGATACAAAGATGAATAAAAAAACCTACTAATAGGTTATAATACTAATAGGTTGTATCAGAAATGTCTCCGCGACATTATGAGTATGCATTTGTCGGATCGTGTTAAAAACTTGATGCGCTTCGACGAGCAGAATGAAGACGTCACTAATACGCCGTTAACTTCGTTGGTGCACCTTACGCGATTGCCCAATGAGAGTACTTCAGAGTAGTGTCTACACCTTAGAAGACGCCAACTGAAATGTAACCATAAAATTAAACTATGACATGCAATTTATGTGCTAGAACATTTAAAGCTAAAATTGGTTACTTAAGTTTCCTCAGAGCGCATCAAAGAAAACAAGTAGAAACTTTATCGTCGTGGAGGATATGTGGCTTGGAGGATATGTTTGTAAGTGGCTCACTCCGTAACGTCTAAACGGCGTTAGGTGACACAAATCACATATATCATTAATTTTTAATGTTACCGCTAATTACGTGTTACGTAATTAGTGGTGAAGAGCTTGCAGTCTGTCACGTAAAGAATATTAACGTTGGCATTTGCCAAATTTAATATTTGATCAAGGACGTACAATGATGACGTTTAAAGATGTAGGATGACGTAAGTAAGAATGATGACTGTACGTAAGGATGATGACTGTACGTAAAACTATACACAAGGATGACGTACAAGGACCTACAACTATGACAAACAAAGATGTAGGATGACGTACTTAAGAATGATGACGTACAAAGATAATGTACGTGAGGATGTACACAAGGATGACGTTAAAGGACATACAATGATGACGTACGTAAGGATATAAATGAGCATTCTCAACTAAAAACGTTACGGATCGTCATTCTATTTTATGCTACTTCTTATATTCCGAAACTACTTCAACCATTATTTCGTAACCTCAGATATTCTACCTCTAGAGGTATAATATCTGAGGTTATAAATAAATAAATATTATAAATAAATATTCTGAGACACACTACTGCTTAGGCAGTAGTGTGTCTCAGAATATTTATTTTGATTACTGTACAATTATCACTGTGTTTTGAAGGGCTTGAAGGGCACTGGAGCGTGTGAGATAACTGGGCCACCAGGTTTTTGTCTAGGGCCGGCAATATGCATGATATATATATAGGTTATTGCAAGGTAACGGTAACCACTTACCATCAGGTGGGCCATAAACCTGTTTGCGCAGTTGTATAAATATCAAAACTAAAAGTTCCCAAGACACTATGTCAAATCGTCTACTAATAAACAAGTCAGTATCCACGTCAGGAAACGTCGTACCTAATCAACGTCCGAGACAATTGGAGTAAGTAACGGCTTCCAAGAGGGTCCGCCTATTCACAGACTTGCTGTTACCAATATCATATCCCTTTAAACGACATCACAGGTCACACAAACTTTCACGTTTAATATTAGTACAATTGTAAAATTCTGATCTTACAGTACACTCAAATCCAAATTCAAATATTTTTAGTCAGTACAATCACAAGGATAAGCTTGAAATGTCTCATATACTAGGTGAATTTGAATGCCAATTCCTCCTAACCCAAGAACAGAAAAGCAGTTGGAAGTAGCTCTGCTTTCTGCGATCGAGGGTTTGATATCTAAGTCAAACTTTTGCGTAATGTACACAGATATATTATGTTCTGTGTCTGGGAGTTATCAAATAGCTCTGCCTTTTGCGCTATAGGTTGATGTTTCGATCTCTATCAAGGACCGAATATTTGTGTGACGAACATAGATTTTGTTGTCTCTGTCTCTGGGCGTTATAAAGTTTTTTTTTTTTTTTTTATCATAGATATACCTACGTTTGAACACGAACACTCCTGATATTAAGCGACGATGTGGCCGACGACGGGGCACGCTGATCTAGGAGATACCTATTCACTCTTGACTTGAAGAGACACAAATTGTAGTTTTCAGGAAAGACAGACGACGGCAAATCATTCCAATCCTTGGCTGTACGCTTTATACATGTGGAAGCAAAGCGCTTTGTTCGTAACGGTGGTAGACTGACACGGTATGGATGGTATTGAGCGGTGCGTCTGCTTGTCCTGTTGTGTAAAGTATCATAAGTATATATTACTAGCAAGCTGCTGATGGCAGATTTTTTCCTACTTACATGACACTTATCGTTATATTTTGAACAATTCACACAATATCTTTATAAATTATAGCCTATGTGTTATTCTGATGTATAAGCTATATTATTGTAAAGTTTCATTAAAATCCATTTAGTAGTTTTTGCGTGAAAGAGTAACAAACATACATACAAACTTTCGCGTTTATAATATTAGTAAGATAAGCAGGCGCAAATGCAAATAGACATAGTAATGATAATGGCCTTTGAGCTAAGTTGGTAGTAGCTCTGACTTCTGCGCTGTAGGTTGAGGGTTCTATCTTCGTTCAGGACAAACATTTGTATGGTTAGTATAGATGTTTTTTCTGTGCCTTGGTGGTTACTTATGTATCATAACATATGGTGTATACTTATGTATCATAAGTATGTTACAAGTAAAGCTTTAATTCAGAGTGATCATACTCATAGTGCTGGCTTTATAGCTTAGTTGGAAGTAGCTTGTCCTTCTGCGTTGTAGTTCGATTGCGTTGTGGGTTCGTTTTCAAGATAATTTTGTTCTTTAAAAGATTACAACTGTTAAATCACAATAATGGCCTCAATTCTGTTGGCACCAACCTAACTAATTTTAGATAAAATTAGGTTTTGAACTGTCAAATTAACCTTTGGTATTCTTCTGCTACCAACTTGTCCTAATTTAATTTTATCTAACTGAATTAAGCGTTCCTAATTTAGTTAGATGGTACCAACCGAATAGCTTTTACAGATGATATGACTAACTAAATTTATTTTAGAAATGAACCAACCGAATTGCCTACATTGTCCTTATAACTATGTTTAGGTTAGGTAGGTAGGTCCTCCTATCTGCATTATTAATCGAATGAAGTAGTAGGTACATAAAAACTTATACCTCCTTATGGAATCCAAAAAAACACTCCATCGTTGTTTTTGTCTGTAAGAACGTAATAATATACGCGTATGTGAACTATAAATAAATACATACTATCACAAATATGTATCATATTAATAAGAAGTATTTTTAAAGGGAATTTGAAAAGATTAGATTACAGTAAATAGAACGATGAGCAAGTATATAGCAAGTAATGAATTTTACCTTCCGAAATCTTCAGTCGATTCAGCGCGCGGCGAAAAACGTAGTACGCAAACACAGCATTTTGTGGAGATAATTATGTATGGGTCTTTCGATGCTGTTGTTTCGGCGATGCGTATTGATCGTTCACCCTAAATATTATCTACGAATAGGTAGTAGGTAGATCAGATTTATTATTGTCAATCAATTTTATCGCGCTTTCAACGGATGGCATTTTTGATAAGTGTTATCACTTGTGGGGAAATAGTATTGACAATCTGCTTTTAGATTAAGCAAGATTTTGACAAATTGACGAGAAAAATCGCTACGTTTTTGTAACTTTGAAAACGTTTATAGTCGCGCCAACTGCGTTGCAAAGTTGGATTGATTAAGTGCTTGGGTACAATGTTTACTGAGAAAAAATATAGGTGAGCATGATTTGCGTAGAATTCCAAGCCCAGGCGCCTCCAAAGTTTTTTAGCAAGGTACGATCAATATTTAACTAAGATATTCCTCTGGTTCAAACACGAGTTAGCACAGTGTCTCTGAAATATAGTATAAATAATCTTAAGTGTGTATTTAAAAATATATAAGTATTGAATTAGTCATCTGCATTGCGTTTATGGAACTTTTGATACAATCAATGAATATCAGTTTCGATTGCGCGAAAGGAGCCTCTGAGGCTCACTTTAATCTTTTCACCACACTGGTTCGAAATAACTGGTGACACGACAAGAAGAAGAAGCTGTTTCGATTAGCAATACGCATGTGGTTGGATCGGTATTAAATACGTACTGTTTCTATTCATATGACAGCATGTGTTACTATGTGTTATGTGTTACTATCAACATCAACATCAACCAATTCATCAATAGTAACTGAAATTTAGTATCAATGTTTTGATTGTATCAGAGTTGAATAATCGCCCGGCTGGTTGAAAAATTATGTTAGCGAGGTATGGACATGTCGAGTAAAGGGAAGATAGTCATGTCATAAGATGGGTGATGGATTTGAATGTAAATGGATATAAGGGTAGAGCTAGGTCTAAGAAAAGATGGATGGACAGTGTTAAAGATGATAGTGTAAAAATGGAGTTACTAGTGAGATGACGGATGATAGTAAGGAGTAGATAGAGGAGTGAAAAGGAAGAACCAGTTGTACCGACCCCACTTATTAAGATAAGGGCTGGAAAATTATAATGTATCAGTCATCTGCTGGTTCTCACAGTTTCCCGCAGTTTTCTTATGTAGGTAAACATATATTTTTACTATATTCATCTCCTTGTTTATTTATTTACCTTTTTATGGATTTAACTGATTATAACGTAAGTATATTTATAATAAGTACCTATGTATTTGTAATGTCACCCTATAACCTAGGCCCTGACTGAAAACCAGCGTTGCTTTGCATGGTATCCTATACCTTGTAGGCAGCATTATGCTGAGTTCGTTATGGGACTTTTGACACAACCAATGTCTATCAGTTTGATTAGCAATCGCAATAATTTCAATCATTAGTTTGATTGTAATTAGAACCAGTTTTGACAAGATGGATTACTATTTCGTACTGTCGGTTTCTATCTCAGACCAAATATATATTTAGACAAGTGAGCCGTGAAAAATCTAGGTGAAGCTTCAAAACCATGTTCCTCTGTGTAAAAACACGCATATTTATTTGGTCTGAGGTTTCTTTTCATATGACAGCATGTGTTACAATCAACATCAACCTGACTGAAAACCAGCGTTGCTTTGCATGGTATCCTATACCTTGTAGGCAGCATTATGCTGAGTTCGTTATGGGACTTTTGACACAACCAATGTCTATCAGTTTGATTAGCAATCGCAATAATTTCAATCATTAGTTTGATTGTAATTAGAACCAGTTTTGACAAGATGGATTACTATTTCGTACTGTCGGTTTCTATCTCAGACCAAATATATATTTAGACAAGTGAGCCGTGAAAAATCTAGGTGAAGCTTCAAAACCATGTTCCTCTGTGTAAAAACACGCATATTTATTTGGTCTGAGGTTTCTTTTCATATGACAGCATGTGTTACAATCAACATCAACCTTCCGTAATACTAATTTATTAAAAGTAACTGATAGCGATTAGTATCAAAGTATTGATAGTATCAGAATGCGGGTTCGTTTGGGTTAATGGATGGCCTTCTCTAAGTAGTTGGGGATAGGTAAACTGTTCTGTTTGTTTGTTTTTATGTTCCTTTAAGTTCTTATCATCACTATAAATAATTTATGTTAAGGTTATCATTGTACCTGTTATGTTCTGTGCTGTCAAATAAACTCTTTCTTTCTTTCTTTTCACTGTACAAGCTATGATTAGTTTGGGGCTCGATGGTATTGTGTGGATTGTCTGCTTTTGGACTGTTGTTTCTACTGCTTGCTTACACTAGGAGGTGGAGCCAACTATCTTTGTTATAGAGTGGAAAGGAGGAAATTGGAGTGCCGACCCCAAGTTCCTCTTGTTCCGCGGGTTCGAATCCATGCACCAATGGATTTTCTGATCGAAAAATGTATGCGTGCTATACCAGCAGAAACGTATATACCATTTAAGCGGAAACGTTTTTTCTTGTCTGTCGTCAAATCATTCGTTTGACAGACCCGTGCAAAAAATACGCTGTTAAAATGATTAGCGTAATACGAAATGTGCAATAACATAACATTTTTGGTAGAAGTTTAGCTTTGGCATTGACGTTCAAATTATAGCGGTTAGCCCCTGTACTGTCAAACGGTGTAAGGTCGTAAGGTAACCGGCATGTCGTAAAATCTAAAAAGTTTGAAGACTTATGTCATTTGTACGAAAGGAGCACGCATGCGCACTTTAATCCTTTCACCACACCGGTTCTAAATAATCAAAGACACGATAAGAATAAATTAAAAGCATTTAAAACTTGTCATTTATTTCTGTAGATGTTTAATTGCGTCTAAACTGGTGCTAAGCCATACTAGTTTTTATCAAAGCTACTGGTTTTTTTGGCAAGACGTAGACATTGCGTCAACGTAGTACCTAGATTAGGTAAGTATTTAATAATATTAAACAAATATTATATGCGCATGATTACTAACAAGTACCTACTTATTTTAAAATAACTTGCTGTAATAGACATAGGATCTTTCCTATTATTGCGAGGAGCAAATAGGAGAATCGAGCGAGCGTGAAGCGCGAGCGAGTGTCTCTGTTTCAGCTTAGGCAAAAATACTTTCGTATGTCTGTCTGAACGGGGCGTATGTCCGGATGTTCTCCTCTACAGGTCGCATTTTTCAACCGATTCTTGTGCAATTGTGAGCAGGTTCTATAACTATATAGAAATTTTATGTCAATTCAGTTTTTGGAAATTTTTCAAAATGGCGGAGATATTGAAAACCGAAAAAAGTTTTTATATCAGTCATTTCGAAACACGATATAACTTTTAAAACTATCATGGTTTTGAACATAATTTTCACTCAAAACGGGATATTTACCATGATATATGAGTTTTTCTGCTTCTCGA
Source organism: Lampropteryx suffumata (assembly GCA_948098915.1). Lineage (NCBI taxonomy): Eukaryota > Metazoa > Arthropoda > Insecta > Lepidoptera > Geometridae > Lampropteryx > Lampropteryx suffumata. The sequence continues at coordinate 1,892,186 of OX402566.1, read as the reverse complement.
TATTTCGGCACAGTTGCATGCGCCATGATCACGAGATGAACAGTTTATCTCGAAGCAGAAAAACTCATATATCATGGTAAATATCCCGTTTTGAGTGAAATTTATTTCGAAACACGTTCGCGAGGTTTTACTTTTGCTAGTATTGTTTCTGTTGCGATCTCTAGTCATTAATATTAAAATGACAAGTAGAAACTATAATTTCATACTACGCTTGATAATTATGTGATTATAAAATAGAATAGGGTATACACAAATACGCAAATTATTAAAGTGAATTTTATAAATAAATACAAAATAAAAGTCTTGTGTTGAAGTCCATTATCTGCAAAGCCTCCATGATATTGGAAACTATTTTCTGTCCGCGCGTACATAAACCTCCACGTCCTGATTTTATCACCCCGCAGGAAAAATTACCACGTTCTGTATGGAAGTCGCTGGCTTCGCACTCAGGTTGGCCGTTGTATTTAACATGTGCGAATGGGGATTTTGGGACCCTAGCCTAGCGCAATGCGACTGGTGCTCCCACACAATCTATGGCGCATCTACAGTAGTCTATGTCCGTCTGTAAGATACGATATATCTCCGTACATAATCTCATCAAGATACGTTTTCAAGAACATGAAAAAAATATAAATTTGTATTTATTGGTAATGCGTACAGCGGTAATGCGTACAGCTAAGGATTCGATTGTTTTGCCGTCGTCTGTCTTTCCTGAAACTACTATCAGGGTCTCTTCAAGTCAAGCGTAAAAATTTGTCTTCTAGACCTGGGTGCCCAATCGACGGTCACATCGTCGCTTAGCATCAGGAGAGATCGTGGTCAAATGGTATCTTTGATAAATAAAAAATAAACACAAACAAACAAGCAGGATAACTTTATTTTACATTTAAATTAATAAAATGAAAAGAAATATTATTTATTTGCTTGAACATGTGTGATACAATTAGGTCTTATAATAGTTTGTACATTATATGTCCTACCATATTCATAGGCATGCAAATTTTATCTAGTGTCATAAACTTGTTCTTAGCATTAGTTTATTTTCTTGGTATATTATTAGAATGAATTCATAAATTAAATAATTACAAACAATCTCATTTCATATAAATTAATAATAGTTCATTGGTAAAAAAAATGTTAATAAGTTAATACTAATGATACAGTTTAGATGTATTTAGATAATTAAAATATTCATTAATTGTATAAAAGCACTTGTCTTTAAACCACTTTTTCAATTTAACAAAAAATAAAATGCTATTTAGATCTATAATGTTGTCAGGTAGCCTATTATAAATTTAAACACACATATAGTAGGCTTGGCATTGTGTTAATGTAAGTTTATATTTAGAAATGTTCAGTTTGCTGTTGAATATATCCCGTAGTTGCGGAGTGCGAAAGTCCTAATTCGTTTCAAATAGTTCAGGATGTTGCTTGATAAACTCTGCTGCTTGTTTTATATACGGACACTTCATCATCATCATAATCATTTAACCCGATTGCACCCACTGCTGTATGGCCTCCTCTTTATTACGCCACTCTACGGTTTCCTGAAATGAACTTACACAGAGAAATAAAAGAAACAAGATTTTTTTACTAGACTCAAGAAGCAAGGAGCGTGGATACTATTTTAATATTCGTCGAAATAGTCAGAAATATTTTTTTCTGACGCAATGTAACCTCTATATGAATATATAGAAACACACATAAAAAAATTATATACATTTATAATTTTAATGCTTTTAAGCTAATGGAACAGCATGTTTTTGTTATTGCGCACACGCATACTATTGATAACTTATCGAACAAGTCCACAAATAATTTTATCAACAGATACATTATCTTCAAAACAGGTCTAAATCTTGATTCGAAAACCGTCAATGCAAATAGTAATGTTTGTAGGGTAAATTTTTAAAGATACTGCAGCCGTTGTTTAGCGGTGAGCGCTATTTTTGATCTTATACCAAAGGTATAAGGTCAACTATGCTTTAAATCGAGTTTACTCTAAAGCTTAACACGCACAGGCGACATAATCCGCGCGGTTTAAATTTACCATATTCCTCTGAAGCATATACGTCTATATAATCACACTAGTTAATTTAGAGCTGGTGGAGCGGCTGAATGTGCCGAGGACCCCAAAAGACGCTAATATGCCGGTCTTGATAAGGCCTACATATTTGAGCTTTTTGGAGTCGAGATCCTAGGCCAGTAAGAAACAAGAGCCCACCGCGTTTTCAAAATTATTTCACGGCGTCTGGTAGATACATTGCGTGACCCAAGAGCTGGCTTCTATCTGGCTCAGCTTATTATAATTACCATTCAACGCGGCAATGCCGCCAGTGTCTTGGGAACGCTGCCCTCTGGTAGTTATCTGAATCAGTTGAGCTATGTATAGATCGTTTTAAACGGTCCTTGGATAGGTCAACTGTTTCACATTATATTATTTTGTACATTTCTAGCTAATCTAAAACTGTTGCCATCTTTTTATAGAATTTATCGAACATAGATGTTTCTTCTTTGTCTCTGTTATAATGTATCCTATAAATCTTTAAAAATATATAAGTTTTCTATCAGAATTCTGGTCACCATAATACAAGCTATGCTTAGTTTGGGGCTAGATGGTGTTGTGTGCATTGTACACCAATATTTATTTACTTATTTTATTTATTGTCATTAGATGAATAAAAACAAAGCATACTATTATTTGTCCGCTAGTGCGTACGCCTACGTCTGATTGCATTTTTCACAGATAAGCGCGAAAAAAATCGGCTAGGATTAATCCGCAGTGCGAGCTAGGCTAGACAGGGGTAAAACAACCAAAATGCTTAGTGCGTTAAATGTAGTTTGCTGTTCAGTTTATGATCAATAAAGTCGATAACTTGTTTGTTTTGAAATCTATTTTCAGATCTTGCAAAACAAGACGAAAAAGTTTTGAATTAGAGCCCAATTTCTTAAAAATCAGCCGACGTTATAAGAGCGAGTTTACAGTTTTCAAACTAGTCTGTATCTGTATCCAAGGAGCGCGTAAAAATGACTATTTGTTAAAATGTGTTTATTTAAATTTTTCAGTGCAGGTAACAAGATGACGGTGGGCGTATTTTAAAAAACCTAAGCATACCATTTGGTACCTATCTTGCAGGTAGATAGGTACGATATTACCATTTCGATGTCCACTCGAGTTGAAAGTACCTACCGAACGGTGTGGTACTAAGTACCAACTATTGTAACTCACACGAACTCATATCGCTCATACTCTTCGATTCTACTTCTTTGTTTATGGCATGTGACATAGTTATATCAATTTTGCCAGTGTCAAGTGTTTATGTTTGTTTAAAGTCAATTTGCTTGTTAAAGTCTTAATCGATGTCAATTGTCAATTCTAGACGTCACGCGGAATGGCCGTCTAGAATATTCTTGGGATTCCTCGTCGTTTAAATCACATTGCACCATAATACACAGTTAATTCAATTGTGCATACCCGTCACGTAATCTTAATTTATTCATTAAAATTCCGCTAAGATTACTGAATAGAACATGCAATAAAATGAGTAAAAAATATTAAATTAGCAGATCTATGTTGCTTCATGAAATGACAAACGAAGAATCTCGCTCATACTCATAATACTTTTTGACAAGAACAACGACGAGATGTCACAAAGATTCACAGAGATTGGAAGAAGTAGCTCCCTTAACTATAAGACGACCCATTGTACATATATTTATAGGTATTCAAAATTCTCAAATTGTTTATGTGCTAGTTTTAAGGTGTGCAATAAAGCGTTTTCATTTATTCACAGATTATTTGTTCGTTTCACAGATTACTAATCAGAAAACTTAACAACGATTTAGAATAATTTGGTAATAGAAGAAAAAATTGTCCAGTCTACACGTTTTATCAATCCGAGAGTCCAACTGGCTGAATCGACCGAATTCGAATTACGAACTCTTTGGTGATTCGGAGAAGATTGGTAGAGAACTCTTTTCTCGGGTGATAGTCTTGTCAATGGTATAAGACTGATATTCGAAACAATTCCACATTTTGTATTGAAAAGACTCTATTAACTTAGACCACCAGTGATTCTTAAGTTACTACGAATTAATACGAATTACGAATTAATAAAATAAATAAATAAATAAAATTCGTTTATTTCAGGCAACATAAAAAAAATAAAAATTTTAGGTCCATAGTATGTTAGTAGGTATTTGATTACTCTACAAGAAAATACAAGAAAATAATGATAATAAATATAAATAAATAATAATAAAATAATAAATAGCCGTGGCGGTTCCGGCATAGAATAGGACCCCTCCATCTCCTCCCGTGGATGTCGTAAAAAGGGAACACACCGGGGGATTGGGCAGCAGCACCCCCTGAGCACAAATTACTGAATCTGCGGTCACCAATCCGTCTGCCAAGCGTGGTGACTATGGCAAAACCCTCTTTATGATGAATACAACTAGAAGACGGCCCCCAGTTCCCGGCAGTTCCGCTATTCCTGGCATAGGTGGCGGCCACGGTAACGGCGGAACAGGGGGTGCGAAGAATCTCCGGCAGAGGTCCAGCTACCAATCCCAACCACCCCTGGCCCTGGCAACATACAACGCACGCACACTGAGGACCGACGAGAAGTTGATAGAGCTGGAAGAAGTAGTAAATAAGTTGCACTGGGATATTATGGGGTAATCAGAAGTCCGAAGAGAGGGAGAGGATACGATAATTCTAAATTCCGGCAATTTATTCTAGGGAGGGCGATCAACTTTCTCAGCACGGTGTCGGATTTCTCGTCCACAAATCCCTCGTTAACAACATAGTAAAGATCGAAAGCGGGTCGAGCAGGGTGGTATATCTTATACTCAGAATAACCAAACGGTATTCGCTTAAGGTCATACAGATGTACGCACCTCACTCGAAACGTCCAGACGATGAAGTGGAAACTATGTATGATGACATTTCAAATGCCATGCAAGCCTCGAAAACACACTTTACGGTTGTGATGGGGGACTTCAACGCGCGGCTAGGTGTGAGGAATGGTGATGAACTGAGAGTGGGGCAATTTGGATTTGGACAACGGAACCAACGGGGTCAGCGATTGGCCGACTTAATGGAAAAGGAGGGACTCTTTATGATGAACTCCTTTTTTAAGAAGCGGTCGTCCAGGAAATGGACGTGGCTTCACCCCGGTGGACACAAACGCGAGATAGATTTCATCATGACTACAAAAAAGCAAATATTTAATGATGTCTCAGTGATCAACAGGGTCAAAACCGGCAGTGATCACCGAATGGTTAGAGGCTCATTAAATCTTAACGTAAAGCTAGAAAGGTCCCGTCTGATGAAATCTACTCTTCGCCCAAGTCCTGCCCAAATCCAAAACCCCGAGAGCTTTCAGTTGGAACTCCAAAATCGCTTCCAATGCCTCGCCGAATTCGGATCCGTGGACGAAATAAATGACGGTCTGGTGGAAATTGCCCATGCCATTGGGTCAAAGTTTTGTAAAACCCAGCGCAAAGGTAGAACCCAAAAACTCTCTGAGCACACTCTTAAACTCATGGCAGAACGTAGCGAAATGAAACTGCAGTCTTCAGTGGACATGTCGAAATACAGCTCGCTCAATAAACAGATCTCTTAGTCTATGCGACGCGATTTGCGTCTATTTCATACGTGTAGTATTAAGAACGCAATAGAGCGCAACCAAGGTTCCAAAGTGTTCGCGAGAGATCTGTCTATTGGGCAAAGTCTGTTGACGAAGCTGAAGACCGATAGTGGCAGTGTCGTTTCCTCGCAGCCAGAAATTTTACGAGAGCTCGAGAAGTTCTATGGACAACTATACACCTCATCGCAAAGTCCTACTACAAGCACGAATAGCGATGCAAGAGCCCGCCTAACCCGACACTATACTGAAGACATTCCGGACGTCAGCTTATATGGGATTCGAACGGCTCTCAAGCAGCTTAAGAACAACAAGGCACCGGGGGAAAACGGAATAACGACAGAGATTCTGAGAGCGGGTGGAACACCGGTACTTAAGGTCCTCCAGAAGCTGTTCAACTCCGTCATCCTCGAGGGAACTACGCCAGAGGCGTGGAACAGGAGCGTGGTGGTACTGTTCTTTAAGAAAGGGGATAACACACTCTTAAAGAATTACAGGCCCATCTCGCTGTTGAGTCATGTCTATAAGCTGTTTTTGAGAGTAGTTACTAATCGTCTCGCTTCGTTCCGAAAAGGCTTTAACACCATAGACCACATCTATACGCTCCGGCAGGTTATACAGAAGACCGAAGAGTATAACCAGCCACTTTGTTTAGCGTTTGTGGACTATGAGAAAGCCTTTGATTCTGTCGAAACCTGGGCAGTGTTGCGGTCACCCCAGCGGTGGCAAATTGATTACGGTATATCGAAGTGTTGAAATGTCTGTACAGTAACGCCACCATGTCTATCCGACTCCAGGACCAGAGCACGAATCCAATCCCATTGCATAAAGGGGTGAGACAGGGAGATGTTATTTCTCCGAAACTGTTCACCTCTGCATTGGAGGATATTTTCAAGCTCTTGTACTGGCATAGACATGGTATCAACAGCAATGGCGAACACATCACTCACCTTCGATTTGCCGACGATATAGTCCTCATGGCAGAATCTCTGGAAGACCTTGGCACAATGCTTAGCGACCTTAATATCGTGTCCCAACAGGTGGCTCTTAAAATGAACATGAGCAAGACAAAAATCATGTCAAATGCTCATGTTGCACCCGTACCGGTACATATTGGGAACGATATAATCGAAGTTGTAGACCATTATGTCTATTTGGGTCAAACGATTCAACTAGGCAAGTCCAACTTCGACAAAGAGGTCAGCCGACGAATTCAACTCGGATGGGCAGCGTTCGGGAAATTACGGCACATCTTCTCGTCACAGATACCGCAGAGTCGCGCAACGTGCTATGGAGAGAGCTATGTTGGGTGTTTCACTACGTGATAAAATCCGCAACGAGGAAATCCGTAGAAGAACCAAAGTCACCGACATAGCACTCAAAATTTGCAAGTTGAAGTGGCAATGGGCAGGCCATATAGCTCGCAGAACTGATAACCGTTGGGGAATAAAAGTTCTCGAATGGCGACCAAGGACAGGAAAACGAAGCGTAGGACGATGGACTGACGACATTGTAAAGATCGCAGGAAGTCGGTGGATGGAGAGGGCTCAAAATCGTTCTTCCTGGAAATCTATTGGGGATCTATTGGGGCTGAACATAGGCCTATGTTCAGCAGTGGACTTTATAAAGGCTGTTATGATGATGATGATGATGAATGATGATAATTATTCTTCACAAAAAAATAAAGAATAAATTATAAACACTGCAACCAAATATTAATAAAATTGTACGAGTCAATGCCTGACTCCATGTTCCACAGCGAAAAATATCCGGATGTATCTGCGGAATAGTTCGCGATGCGCGCTAGGTGGCTTACACGTGTAGCATAGTTGACAAATTCGAGATATGTATGTTCGAGTTTCAAATCCTTAGTAGCTCTCCCGAACAACCTTATCGGTATAACGCAACCGAATGGAATATTTGTATGACTATTATTGTTTGTATGAGAGGTATAGACTCCTGCAAAGAGTCAGGTTGCAATCCTTAATAATGTATAGAATGGACCGCAGTTGCAATCTGTTAGTGGTGACATACAGGCGTAGGTACGTTCTCAAAGTTGCATGAAAGTGTATCGGAATAATTACTTCAAATTTAATAATTTAAAAACAGTAACTGTTCTGTAACTATTGTGTGAATTATAAAAGTATCCACATGTATTTATTTACGTAATATCCTAGCAAGCGAATGACTAGTGTGTTTTAAAAAAAAGTGTAGCTAATATCGTTTTCTGAAATGACAAAATTAAAACAAAACTACTTCTATTAAACTTCTTTCAAATGTAATGTTCCATATTCAATTATAAAAAATCGTAAAAGAAGGTTTGATTCTGTTTTAGAAGAAAACGTTCCAAATTCAAAAACATATCCGTGAGTCCGCTGATTTTTAAGTGAAAACAAAAAATAAAGAAACTGCTCACTGCAAAATAGTTTTGAAACAATTTTACAAGCGAAATGTAACTCATTACTCAGTGCTGTGTTTTTAAAAATCAAAATGCAATATCACCTGCTCATATTGGAGAGATGAATCCACAAGCTCAAAGCTCAAGCCATGACGGAAGCCTTCAGTATGATCATCAGTAGAACTGAGTAACGTATCCTAATGACGTGGACTAGGGAGTTGGATGAAGCCGCCATGCTGGCCACTCGCAGTGGCCACTGGCATGTGGTCTTGTTCTACTTGCTATGTGGACTAGCTGCTATACCAACCTCTTTCTTAGTATTCTCTCAGGTAAGACAAATTCAAATTCACATCTGTTCTAACGTTTTTATCGTGTCACTAGTAATTTCGAATTAGTGTAGTGATACGACTGAAGTGCACCTCAGATGCTACGTGACACTTTGTATTTGTCTGTGAACTTTTTAGATTCTACGACACGCTGGTTTCATCACGATGATTTTCTTCACCGAAAGCACTAATAAGCGCATACATTTTTTAAACATACAAATCCATTGGTGCACGACCTGAATCAAACCCGCGACCATAGCGATCGGAAGGCAAGGGTGCAGCCCCTACACCACCAGAGATCTACTATTACCATCAGTTTATATTGCAAAATAATGTCCATCGCCCCGATAGTCTTTCTGAACGCGATAAACTCAACTAACGAACGTTCGTACGGTTTTCACTAATAGACGTTATTTCTGAAAATGGTTCAGGTTTATTTCAATACATTATCAGTAATCATTTAAACTAAGCATAGCTTGTACTAAAGGAAATAAATAGAATACTATGTAATCAATGCAATCACATGCCACGACTTAATAATAATAATAATAAGCCTTTTATTTCCCAAAAATAATTACATAACATTACATTAATCATAATAATTTACTAAATTCAAATTATATTGAGTAATAATTTAAAAGTAAGTATTACTAAAGGTTGCTGGCAGAGATCGCTTATAGCGATAAGGCCGCTCATTGTATTGCCTTTTACTGTAAAGTAATTGTTTGTGTATTTTTCTGTGTGGTATAACAATAAAGAGTTATCTATCTATCTATGTATCTATCTACTAAATTCATTTATTTATTTATTTAATGATTATATATTTTGCCTTGGGGCCACCAAATGGCGGATAAAGGCCTCCTCCAACTGCTGCCAATTTTCCACTTTGTTGGGCTAGTCGTGTCCACGTAGCACCCGCTATTACCATTATGTAATCTCGCCATCTTCGTCTTGGTCTCCCACGAGGGCGAGTTGCTTGTCGTGGGTACCAGTGAAGCACTTTTTCACTCCATCTTCCGTCTGCTGCTCTTGCCACATGCCCAGCCCATCTCCACTTAAGTTTGTATGCTATGCCACGACTTACATGCTATAAATTATGGTGCCGATTCCTCTATAAGCCAAAACATATACTATAGTACCATCTTTCTACCTTTCTTGGTATAATGAGCCTAAATGCTATATCCCGATCACAAGCTTGTAGATGATACTAGGTACCGAGGTCTTCAAGTACTTACAAAAAAACAATCGACAATCAATCCCCAGTGGAAGTACGAAGCCTAATTTATTCAATACAAGTTTGAGTCCCTAAATTACCAAAACACATCGATAGCGCGATCTAAACAATGGTGGCAATTCGGTTGGTTCATTTCTAAAATTAGGAATTGTCGAAAATGTAATTAGTTAGTCATAGCATTTGTTAAACCTATTCGGTTGGTACCATCTAACTAAATTAGGAACGCTTAATTAAGTTAGATAAAATTAAATTAGGATAAGTTGGTAGCAGCAGAATACCAAAGGGTAATTTGGCAGAAACCTAATTTTGGCTAAAACTAGTTAGGTTGGTACCAACAGAATTGAGGCCAATGCCACTTTTTAGCAGTAACATCTAGTTATGAAATATGTACTAAATTTCCTTAAACAGACTGCATTTATACCAAGTTATCATAATTAAGCTACAAACATACATCACAAACTTATTTCATTTTTGTAAACCTACTTGTATATCTATTTTGAATGCCGTCTATCCTACTGTGTTTTTTCTTATAATTATATACTTATATATCTAACTATTTGTGGAAACTTTTAATTAGCCTTCAGTGTATGTCTCTACTTTGTAGAAACATATTTTTTTTGTCTGTATTTTTTCTGAGTTAACTGTAAGTTTTCCGAAAATTCCTAAATAAAAAAAAATAAAAAAAATAGGTGAGTGAGGTGGAGCCTGCCTATTGCTGCCGTATGCGTGAGAAAATGGGAAGCCATACAGACTGGCACCGTAACGCGTTACGTAACGAAGCGGTTTACCCTCTCGTAAGACGTTATCACTTCAAAAAAATACGTACATGCTATAACATTTTATAATATGCGTGGGATAGTATTAGTAATGTTATTTAAACTAGTGGTCGAAATTCGACCATAATTAATTAATGATTAGTGTATTTTTTATGTATAATATAAGAATATATTAGCGTTCTGCACACCTTCTCTTATAAACTATAAGTGTGCGAAATTTCATACTCCTCCGTCCGCGCAATATTCGTAAAAAGGGATACAAAGTTTTTGCTTATTGCTTTTATATTAATACGTGATTAATATATAGATAGCATAAGACAAAACGTGTCACTTTATCCGATATTTCAGATATGATATTTCAAACCAGTGTGTTAAAAAGGATTGAAGTGCGCCTCAGATTCTCCTTACGTGAACTTGGTACAAGTCTTCAAACTTATAGTTACTGAACCGTTCTAAGATCAAAGTAAATAAGTGAGTACCTATTGTATATCTACAACAACATGAACGGTGAGCGCTCTTATCTGTCCTTACAGCTCAGTGGATAGTAACTTTGCCTCTTGTAAATGTTGTGTAATTTTGTCCGGCAATATTTATTTAATAAGTAAATTAAATAGTGATTAAGAGCTATCAATATTCTCTATGCGGACGAAATCATTTTGAAATGTGTATAAAAAACGTGTGCGTCTCGGGACGCCCGAACTAATCTAACTAGCGCTGTGGGTTAGAGTGAGAGGAGGAGCCTGCCTATCGCTTATGCGTAAGAGAAAGGGAAGCCAGACAGACTAGTGCCGAAACGCGATACGTAACGAAGCGGTTTACCCTCCCATAAAAAGTACTAACTTCAAAGTTTAATTGAAAATGGTAACAGTTACAATGAAGTGGCTCAAACATTGCGACTTTCCAATACATCTATCGCAAAGTTAGACGGTACCGACAGACTGGAGAGTATACAAGACTTGCGCCCGTACAGGGCTAGGTCGCAAGAGAATCACATCAGAGAAGGAAGATCGATTTATGGTGAGCATTGTCATTAGAAATCGCACGTTGACTTCTTCTGAGGTCACAAAAACGCTCCAGGAAGTTCAGCAAGTAACAGTTAGCACTAATCGTAAAACCGTAAGAAGATTCAAAAAAGCTGGAATAGGGACGTACTTGCTAGCCGGGGGCCCTTTATTTACGACAGGCTATCGAGTAGGTTGTTTGGTTGCTTGCACAAACTGTAACCGGGATGATGATGCATTGGGAAAGGTAATATTCACTGACTAGTCCCGGTTTAGTCTTAGATTTGGAGATTACCCGGGAAAAATACGCTCAATGCAACACTGTCGGAAGTGAGCCGACAGGCGGAGTGTCAATAATGGTACGGGGTGGTATTTGCATAGGGGCATGTACGGAGCTACATATTGTGGGGTCTCTGATTTTATCTGGTCAATCTTAATCTGACTCTGGTTAAATGCATGTAAATGCTCGGCCTCACATTGCAGCGATAGCTTTGGGGATCTTCGGGTCGAAGGTCGAAATCAATGTTTTGGGCTGACCAGCACGCTTGCCGGACCTAAACCCAAATGAACATGCTTAGGATAAGCGTGAAAAACAAATTAAACAGCAAAATCCCGCATCAGCAAACGTAAGAGATATCAAAAGTGAATTATAAGAAGAATGGAATGAAATGTCTGAAATGAAAAGTTTAAACAGATAGAGCTGGTAACATCAACTACAGATAGCGCCCAAACATACGGCAAAAAGACTCCGTATTGTCAGAACACTTAGATTTTCAAGGTGATAGAAGAATGAGTTAAATTATTCGAAACAGCATTTTTGAGATTGCTGTTGATAAAATTGTGACTTTTTTAATGAAGTTATTTTTTTGGTTCAAAATGGCGTCAATATTAATAAAATGCTAAATAAAATCGCATCAAACCCAAACAAAATAATTCTAATGATTTGTCTGTATTTGTATGATTGTAGTAGTTCAATAAAACATGGTCTACCGATTTGCCCTAGTTGCTTACGCAATAGGTAAGTGTCTAAGGTACGCAATAGGTAAATATCTAGGTACCTACATCACATTGTGCGAATGAGAGGACATATTAAATCCGCTATACAGAGGGCTAACACGCACTAGCGATTTTAACCGTGCTGTTCTAAGTCTATTTTATGGTATATAATTTTTAACGCAATTTTTTCCGCTAGTGCGTGCGTCTATATCCATTTTCCACAGGATAGCGCGAAAATATTCACCGTGAATTCACAGTTTTTCGATACATATATTCGTCTGATAAATATTAAGCTTTGATGTGGCGATTTTTGATAGAGGTCGGTGTCTTCTCTTACTGGCTAAACTGCTGTTTGGAGAAACCCGAAATGTTTTACAAAATAATAATTTAATTACGTTTTAAGAACTAAAAAGAAATCGACTTCATTGAATGAAATTTGAAATACATTTTTAGTCGAAAGTAGATGTATTTTGTTAATATATAATATGGGTAGGCCAAATAAATGCACCGCTCCAATGAGACAGCGAGGTATCGAATTACACGAAAACATCATCAATGTACCTATACAATTTTTAGATTTTCGATTGATAGATGGGACCACCTGTGAAGTATAAGACCCGTTCAAACAAAAAAAGAATTTTCGAAATCGGTTCAGCCGTTTTCAAGTAATTGGTGAAAATACATAAAATAAAAAAAAGATTCCGACGAATTGTGAACCTCCTCCTTTTTGATAAAGTCTGTTAATAATTGGGTATCTAATAAAATTACAATAACAATATCACGGATAGGTAAGCTTTACTGGATATTGAGTAACCGCCTGATTTGTAAACCATAAAAAAAATTGTTGTCTGTAAAGTCGGTTTACGGACGATAATTTTACGTGATCACGTTAATAAGAAAACATTGATGAACCGATCGTGCCTCTCTATCGCTTGCTCCGCGCTCTCGCTTGCACGCTCGGCTTAGGTAGAACGTGACAATAAGTCATGCATTTTCGTTCATGCAGCTGGCGTTCATCGATTAATAAGATGTTATCACGTCAAAAACAAAGAAGCGCCATACAATTTATTTTTGCTATGCTTATTAGAAGGCGTTAATTTGGTTGAGGACTTGACCATTACTCATTCTTAACCTTGTTGACATCAGAATTGCGTTGTCACATGTGCTTGGTCAATTCATTTCTAATATAAAGTCGCTTTTTAAGCCGTTTTGTAATTTACTGTGGGTACTGCCTAACATTCGCTTCTTATTATATAAGCCACATGCGTCACGATACCATTATCTTGTAACTCGTCCTATTTAACTCATACAACTCGTACAGAATTGTATGTCACGTCTTTCATTCATGTTCGTCATTACATGCACAGTAGTGTCAGAGACTAAATGAGTCACAATTAGTTTTGCGACTCAATTCGACGTAGATATATCTTCAGGTTCTGATTCTAGGCCGCATGGTTCTGCTGTCTTAGGTACTTGTAGGATAGCAGTTTGTTTTTCACGAATTATTCAACCGCAGCTTAACTCGCGTTAAAATTAAGATGACCCCCTATGCATACCACGCATATAAAAAAGTTTAAATTTGATGTAATATGTATGCAGATTTTAAACTAATTTTCAAATTTAAAACAGTTTTATTTAATACAATCAGGAGCTCTTTAAATTTTCAACGTGCGACGAATTTAGGTGTACATTTTTCCTAATTCAAATCCGAGATGAAACAGGCAAGAAATTTTTCTTATGACTTGAAAAGCCTGTTTTGTTCCGCATGATTTACTGCGTCCTTGCCAAATTCTATCTTAATCTGTTATAATAATTTGGTTACAGCTGCAGGACTAACACTAACTAACAAATACACTTAAAACGCGAGATATTAACAAACATTCGCACTTTTAATATTTCTTATTGCTGCTGCATCTTCGCCAATGTTGTATGTTGGAAAAGTAGTCTAATGTTGATCTGGTAAATGTATATAATCTATAGATCTACTGACTTGCCTGCCAGCTCAGTTGGTAGTAGCTCTGCCTTCTGCACTGTAGGTTGAGGGCTTGATTCCCTCCCAAAATAAACATTTGTGTGAAAAGCATAGGTGTTTGTTCTGTGTCTGGGTGAAATAAAGTATCATAAGTATGTATTTAAAAATATATAAGTATTCTATCAGTCATCTAGTCACCATAATACAAGCTATGCTTAGCTTGCGACTAGATGATGTTGTGTGCATTGTCTAGCAATATTTATTTATTTATATGTATATCCATACCAAGTTTTATTCAAATCGGTTCAGCCATTATGAGTTAAAAGCATTCCAACATTCACATAATCAGTGTTCAATGTTTATACAACGTTTATAATATTAGTAGGAGTAGGGAGTGAAAGGAAGACACATGGATGCTGTGTATATGCTGATGCTGTCATCAGCATATATTTTCAGCCAATGCCAAAACCACTTTGACACGATACTATTGGCAGGTCGCGGTTTCATGACGAGTCGAATATATACATTAATGTTACATTAAAACACCCAAACACAGTACAAACACCTATGTTCATTACGCAAACCTGCACCCTAGAGCGCGGAAGGCAGAGAGTTACTACTGATCTATGAAAACAACTGATATCTGAATTTGTTGTATCATCCAATAGAGCGGCTTCGAACCAGGAGGCTGAGATCACTGGTTATTGTAATAGACAGTTCAAACAAATTGTATTTTTACAAGCTTCAATTAATCTGTTTGTATAACATCTTGAATTTTAATGAAATAGATTTCCAAGGAAATGGAGACACCTAACTAATGTAAGTACTTGGACACCTAACAGATCGAAATGTGGTATAGTGAAGATGTATATGACAAAAAAACAAATGAATCATATAGAACATGATTGATCATGTCCTCACACTCGTACATTACTAATAGCAATATGTTACGAGGACACGACTAACTGCCATTTAAGATTAATTTCTTTATTGAAACAAGTTATACCAGTAAGTCAAAGTCAAAGTCAAAAGATATTTTATTCAATACAATCACACTGGGTTGTTGTACATTTGCCACAAAGTAAATTCGTCACGAAAAAAAATATGTGTAAATTTGCCACAGTTTTATTTTTATGTAGTAAATTCGCCACATTTTAATTTTATTATTGTAAATTCGTCACATTGTTTTATTCCGTACAGGTAGCAAAGTAAAATATAAACGTAGTTTATTATCAGAATAATATTATCTTTTTGCACTGCTGTCTGCTGGAGTCATACTAAATCTCCAAAAATTCTTTTTGAGTTCCATGTAACTGTTGGTCAATATGTTACATGTTTTTAAAATACTGCATAACTGAAAGTTTTTTTAGAACTTCAACCAGGGACATGGTATGGTAATTGTCCAAAGTTGTTTTCAATTCTTTGTCATATGCAATAGATCGACGTGTTCTCAATTTTAATGGTATATCGAGTAAATTTTTTTAAAATTTATAATCTATGTATTCAGCCTCCTTTTTTAGTGTATCAAGAAATTTAAGCATTTCGGGTTTTCTTTTAGCCATCTTGTTGTTCAAACGTTTATGCCATGCTTCTGCTGGATTTATAGTCCTGTGACGAGCCCCATGTACATTCCAAATAAACTGTATACTACTGTTTTCTTACCACTGGGCTACAAAATAGTCGTTGAATTTTGTAACTGCTTCGTTTTGTGGAGCATCTTCCATGATGTGCAACCAAGCGTCTTCAATGTCCTGCTTCTTTATATGGGCCAATGCAGCACACATGGCTAAGTGTCTCTTCTCTTCGATGTTGTTAAATTGTAAGGCATGAGCTTTTTTGACCAATGCTTGTTTGAAGTGGAAATTATATCCTTGTAGCTTCACATTAGGAAATACTTCAATCATTGTAATTGGTGTCCAATTTGGTAAATTTTGCATTAGTGATATAAAAAGTCGTTCATAAGAACGTTCCTGCTTATTAAGCATAAGAATGTAGATGAGTGGGACGATGTTCGAAAAGTTGTCGTCGATATTCACATGTCCATTCACGAAACTACATAGTTCTATTGCTTAGTTTACACTTGTCGATTATCAAGTGCGAGTGATGATAAATGATAAGCCTACCTACATTACTTAGAAAATAATATGACCTTGTACTACGCCGCCATTTTGGATTTTTTGACATTTTATATAGCCTATGACACGCTTGTAATCCAGACGAATCCAACGACACCTCATTCGTCAAAATCCGTCCAGCCGTTTGGGCTACAGCGACAGCCAATGGATCCTGCATATATACATACATACATAAATACATACACCTCAAATCAGATACCCTCCTTTGCAGTCGGGTCGCAGTTTGCTTGCTGCCTGTACTTTATACAAAAATGATGCAAATTGAATTTCACTAATTTACTTGTGACTAATTTACACATACTTTTAATGCATGTGACGAATTTACTTTCAATGTATGGAGTTTACAAAAATGTGACGAATTTAGTTTGTGGCAAATGTACAACAACCCATCACACTCACTTTGATCACTTTGAAACGTCTTACATACTAGGTGAATTTAGGTGCCAATTCTTCCTGACTCAAGCCCGAGTAGAACCGGCAAGAAACTTCGTCTTGGTTCTAGCGTTATTTTGATCCATCTTATAACTACCTTAACTACGAAAAACTAATACAAGAGAGTTTATACATTTCAAATGTGTCGGTTAACTGTCTGAGGGCAGAGCGACATGAGGTCATGCATTATTATCAAGTACCAAGCTACTACAGAGTACCAGGCTAGCATAATTATCAAGGAGTTATTCTCAGGTGTTCACAAACGCGACGCCCGAGCACTGGTGCGCGCCGCAGTCAGAACTAGAAGCCCTGGGTCTGCCTGAAGGCCTGCTGAAGAACCTCACGGTACCAGGAGATGAGAGCTACGAGGAGTGTAGAGCGTATACTGTGGATCTGATTGAACTGCACGATCTACTAAATGATTATGTAGAAGAAAGGTATGGATTTCTTTAGCTAATTGATGACTGATGACTTAGAAAGCTTGTTAAGGTTTTTATGTCTATATTATTTTTATGATCTTCTATTTCTAGTTCGGCATCAGTCAAAGTTGGAGGCGTACTGCGAACTGTTAAGCTACACCAGCTCAAGCTGATTCCAGCGAAGGGTGAGATGCAGAGAGTTGAACAAGTTGGTAATCTTTTTATAATGACAGCAATCTTTGTCTTTGCTTATTGCTCATAAAAATAGGTAGGACGACGATTTTCGAAAGAAACATTCAAGATTATTTAAATAAGCTAAAGTGTTACATATCTATCTATTTATCATTAGTAGATTGTTGCACCGAGCGCAAAGTGAGTGAATTAACACGAGTGCATTAATTGCTCTCTTTAGCGAGGTGCGTAATTTACTTTTCTTTCAACTACCAATCTACCTACTGTGATAAAATATACCTACCCAAACTAAAAATATGAAGAATCAATGTTTTACAATGGTACAAAATGGGCGCCATTTGTTTTTTTTTCACCAAGTCTGTTTTATTCAGCCGATTTTTATTATCAGCCAGTATCTTTTTGATCGAATGAAAACTTTATTATATTAAACATAATGGGAGATATTAAACCTCTGTGGTAAATTAATATCTAAAATAAAAAGTAAAAAACAGTGCAATAATGAGATTTCATATAACATTACTGCACTGTTTTGGTTCTAAGCAAAAAATACGTCCTTTGTGATCAGTTTTGTAGTGATTAATGATAACATTTCTGCGTAGTTGAAAAAAAATATCTTTAATTCTTGTATATGTGTATAAATATAAACTGAATCTCGGAAACCGCTCCAACCACGTTCATGAAATTTAGTATGCAGGGGTTTTACGGACGATAAATCGATCTAGCTAGGTTTCATTTTTGGAATACGTCGTTTTATACCGAGCAAAGCATTGATACTAAACATTGATAGTATTAGAAATAATATTAAAGCTTGTGTTCAGTTCAGTCATTATTTGATTGAGTAAGAAACAAACAGCAATAAATACTTTATTATTATATATTACTATTATAAGTATGATAGGATAGAATATCATGCTTCTTCGTGACTGGGACTAAGGTAACTGGTCATTCAAAAATTAAATAAAATTACTGGCCCTAGAATGATTACTTGAGTACTAGTTTGATGGCTCAGACTGTCAAATAACATAAATGTCAGGCCTTTCAAACAGGGTTTCGATTGTCAAATATTCGAAGTCGTTTAGCATTAACACAACACCGGGTGGGTGGGCACCATATTTTAGCTGAACACCGTGCCTCAAACAATTTTAGTGAGTTTTGGAAAGCGATAAATAAATTAAAGGCGTAGCCTGGCCTGCCTGTATGTATTAATTGTGTGATTGATAGTGGTAGGATTGCGAACTTGTTTGTTCATCGAGATAAATATACTACAAAAGCAAACCTCTTCTTTCACGCGTCTAAAAAAGTGTAACCACTTTTTGGTTTTGATGATGTAGCTCTGAAACCATAGACATTTTGAAGTAAACATACATCTATTTATTTTTCTCTTATGAACTACTTTAAAAGTAACATTGATTTTGATAGAGATGTAATACATCTTCAGATGTCAGTGGAGAGCAACTCTTTAGAAAATTACCACGAAGAATTATGAATTATGAAAAAAAAACTGTGTTGTAAGTGAATGTGTAACAAATTTAAAGCTGAAAATAACCTGAGTTCAAATGGCGGGAGGCAGTAGTGGGACGCAGATTGCAGAACTTAATAAGTACTTAGCTTAGATCTTTTAAGGGTGTACACATACTTTTTTAGAATTCATTGTTAAGTGAGTAGGTAGAAAAAACCTATGATAAAGATTAGAAAACAAAATGTTAGTTTTTGGAAAACATTAATAAACATTTTCAATATTCGATATTTTCGAGATTCTTGATATAACATATTTTTATGAAGTGTCATATTTTTATGAAGTGTCAGTTTTTGATTTTAATCGTTTTTGATGGTAGCCTACCCAGTGAACTCGTGTAGTATAAACGTCCATTAGTTATAAAAACTCCCACATATTATGCAAAAACTGCAAACTCTTCGTTTTACAAAAATCAATTTTAACTGAACAAAAAACAGTTTCAATTTAAATAAAAATAAATTTTTCATTGGTCGACGTCAAGATTGTGAATGATTGATTGATAGAAGCAAGTATGCTATTTGGCTCCGTTAGAAGTGCTTCAAATGCCGCGGCCTATTGCTAATCTCTCATATAAATCTATGGTTTGTGGAGCATTTTAAAGTAGCTCATCGTTGGGCCAGGCTCATACAATGATCGACGCTCAGCCCATCCAGTCCGGTGAGCTTTTTTATGTCTCAGCTGAGCAAATATTTGAAATATATACTTAAATTAAATAAATAAATTTGTCGCGAGTCCTTTCGATGTTTTAAATCTATGCTAGTCAACTGCCTCAAAACATAAAAATGGTTATTTATCAATTATACAACTACAAGGCAACTACTGGCCCATATCCTTAGCTTCAGTGGTAGGTTAAGTGTTGGACAGTATGCTTGACTCCGAATTAGACAAGCACTTAATCATCCATGATGCTCTTTTCGGTTTTAGAAAGTATCTTTCTACTGAACCAGCAATTCTAAGTTTACAACACACTGTGCAGTACTATACCTAGGAGGCAAACAGGAGGCAAACTGTGTACGCATGTTTCCACGACCTTTCCAAATCTTTTGACAAGGTCAAGGCTTGTCCTGTGAAAAGCTGTAGAAAATGAAATGGCGCTGAAGACGCTGTATACACATATACGTCTCATCCAGTACTGGTATGCCAGACGGACCAACAATGTAAGGCAGTAGTCTTTCTGACACACACAATGTGGGATTGAGTTAAGGTTTAATTTCTCCAAAGCTTATGAACCTGTACATCAATGAGCTGATTGAGGGACTCAGTAAAGTGCTCGGTTTATAATGTTTGTATTAACGATATTAGCGATGAGGACGACATGGTTCAGCTGTGCCCATCATGCATCATCTGTGCCCATCATGCATCATGCAGTGTTCTCAGAAGGCTGCAGGGTATTTGCGTAAAGTACGCTGGAAAATATAGAGTGCTACAGGTACAACTGCAAAAAAAGTCAATAACGCTTAACGGAACTGCTGTTAAACGCGTATATCAAATAATATATTATGTACATTACGTAACTGACGAACTTGTTGACCTTGGCACTGGCAATAAGAAGTAATATGCTGGTCCACAGATTTTCACGATGCAGGTAGGCAAGTAAAAATTACGCTTTTCAAAGCCTAATGCTAATCGTTTTACACAAGCAGCCTGTGGTTCAGCTTTACTAAAAAGTCGATAAGTGCCTTACGTGTTTAGTATAACAATAGTTTCAGTGCTGATGGGGCTGCCTCGCTTCAGCAGTGCATCTACCATATTTGCGGAAGCGAGAGTTGATGTCTTCCATGCCACCATCCGAAAGATAACAGCCTCACTGCTCAGTAAATTAAGAGACAGCACCAATGACATTCTGCGGCTCATATCGGACAGATATGATCTGCCTATTATGAAATCTTTCTAGTGGTAACAAATGTGACTTTTGGACTGGAGCACGAATGAGAGATCATCAATATTTAATATGTTTAATATGTTTACTAACTTAGAAATAAGACTTGCATATCTACTTACATCAAATGGACTTACGATTCTGTCTGATTTAATAAATGAATTGTTATTATTTTATTAAGAAAATAAGGCCATATAATAATCTAAGGCAAATGATTTCATTTCAGATAGAACGGATAAAGCAAGCGATTCTCGCTACTCGGAGTAAGGAGCCAAAAGCATGCACCAACGGCTGGAAGTACAGCACTGAGCATTACAAGAGAACTCTTGTTACTGACGTAAGTATGCCGGCTATATGCTTCTTTTGAGTCACCGTGAGGTCAGCGACCAGGGTAACGTATAACTCTGAGGTCCTCGTGATTATATCTTTAGAGTCTGTTCGAGTACTACTACTAGAACTACTTCCGTAAGAGTCAGTGCCCATCTCAAGTAACGCAGTTAATAGACTAGTCTTATTTTTTTTTATATATGGAATCGACAGCTTCATTTCCTCTTGGCAGAAAAGTGGCGAAGCTGATTGATTCTATGGGGGATGATATATTATGATAATCCCATAAAACACAGAATGCATGACTCCACTCATATTGGACAGGACTTTAGATCAGGTTTTTCTTTAAATTCAAGAGGTATGCTCTTGTCAGTGATTGATGTAGCTCTTTCCACCTGTTCCTCTTAAGCGCAGCCTTCTTTGTTCTCATACTACACAACGGCCACCTTCTCCTTAATTTGCTTCATGTAGATAATCCGTGGCCTTCCTTTTTCTCTATTATCCAACTTTCTATTGTTTCTAGTGTTTAAAAAACTGATGATTACAAAAGTGAATTTCAATATGCATTTAAACTTCTATTCCATTTTTTTCAGTTCTCTCTGTTCTGTGACAAGGACTGGATCCCACGAATGAGCAACACTCTTTTCTGGGTCGGCTCCATTTTCGGGAATCTATTCTTCGGATGGATGTCAGACAGGTACTTAACTTGAATAGTGTCTATTAGCCCCGTCTCTGATCCTAAGGTTTGAAATAGCATGCACTGTCAAACGGTTGAGGAAAATATCATGAAGAAATCGGCATATCGTTGAACTAAAAAGTTTGATGGCATGTGACAAGTTCACTTCAATTTTTTCACCGCACTTGTTTTGAAAGAACTAGAGACACAATAGGAAGACTTTCGTTGTATGGAGTGAGTTCTTATGAGTCACAGGCCAACCTGCGTTAACAGAGCTTTGAAAGGCCTCGGTGACTGTACGACTTTTGAATTCTTCCCTTTACCTCGTTTTGAGCAGGCGCTGCGTGAATAAGCATGGAAGACATCAGGTCTACATGCCACTGACACCTATCTAAACGCTAACAGCAGCGTAGGAATAGTAACTAACAGATACATATAAGCATAGTTTTATTATTAGTACCATGTGCCTTATTCTCTTGTTGTATTTTGTGTGTATAAATAATTAAATTTTATATTAATTTCTTGTAATAAATTAATTATTTATTTTTGATAAAAAAAAAAAAAAAAAAAATTATGTCACATTAGAGATCTTGGTTTCTCTTTGTTTCATTTACTATTTTAAAATACTTTCCAGGAAAGCAACCCTTCCATCTTCTAACATTATTCCAGATATGGCCGAAGACCATCAATTTTGCTTATGA
The DNA here is from genome assembly GCA_948098915.1 of Lampropteryx suffumata. Classification (NCBI taxonomy): domain Eukaryota; kingdom Metazoa; phylum Arthropoda; class Insecta; order Lepidoptera; family Geometridae; genus Lampropteryx; species Lampropteryx suffumata. The sequence goes on along the minus strand of OX402566.1, from coordinate 1,869,558 downwards.
TCTTCCTGGAAGTCCCCCTCGCCATTGCTGCATCATTCTCCAGCACCTACTGGGGGTACGCAGCGCTGAGAGTTGCAGGTGGTCTGTTCTTTCCAGCGTTGTACCAGCTGCCATTTATCCTGGCTTTGGAGCTGATGCCTCCAAACAAGAGAACATATACTGGTAAGAAAATCCAGGACTGTAAGCCATTTGCAATAGATGTCAACAGACTATGCAATCACACAACATTTCATCACGATATCCAAAGTTGTGGCTTTGACAAGATTTACATATGTGTGATGAGTATAGATGCTTGTTTATGTATTTGTATAATTTAAAGTATCATACTGAAGTGTAATTGCAAGTATTTAAGTATTCCATCATTCATCTGATTCTAATAGTACAAGCTCTGCTTTATTTGGGGCTAAATGTGCTGTGTGAATTGTCCACCAATAACTTGTTCCTGAAAGCATAGTATCGCGCATTTGTTTTTCAAGTGTAGTTTTTATCTAGTTTCGTGATAAACTGTTTTTCTATCCCCAGGTATCGTAGTTGGGATGTTGTTCGCTACAGGCATGTGCATATTGTCCCTGCTAGCCTACGTCCTAAGAGATTGGTACCACCTGTCTCTCGCCACCAGCATTCCCTTCATATTACTCTACAGGTTAGTTTGAATATACTTTACATAAAGCGTTATCCGAGCTCATCATCATCAACGACCTATTGCAGTCTTCTGGACATAATTTTCTCCCAAGGTGCACCACTGAGCCGGGTCTCAGGCACTTCTCAAACATGTCAATATTCCTAACAACATAGAAAAAAATAGTCACGCCATCCTGCTGGAGGGCGTCCTACCTTAGACTTGACTTAACGAGATCTCCACTTTTTAACACTACTATATAGCACCGATATCTACTGTGTTTGGTTCTTGAACATAATACTTTCGAAGTTCGTTAAAAACTTGCTTTATATTTTCAGCTACTACTGGCTGTTACCTGAATCTCCAAGATGGCTAGTGGGCCGCGGTCGGATCGCAGAGGCTGAAAAGGTGCTTAGGAATCTCGCGAGAAAAAACGGAATAGAACTACGACGAGGATTTCTACTAGAATTACATGTAAGTTTTATGCCGACGATAATGTCAAAGGTTAAAAATGGAGAATAATGATTAGGAATATAAAAACCTGCACTAGATCGAAAATAACAAGTACCTACTGACTCTATTAACTTCTATATAAAGCCAGACCAAATCATTCATGTAATAACACTGCTTTAATTGCATTTTATTTTAGAAAAAGATGAAAGAAGAAGAAATTGCAGAAGCAGAGATAGCCATGCTGCCAAACATGAATGGCTACGTCCCCGGCTTTACTGATAAAGAAGAGTACGACAGGAGAATCAACAACATGCTAACATTCAAACCAGATCTTACCAAAATATCTGAAACAGAAGAATCTAAAGACCTGGAGAGGATAATAGCTTTAGAAGTAGCTGATATAGTAAATAAGAAAGCTAGAATAAAAGATGTTGAGATTGATGAAGACGTAATTAGCCCTGTTACAAATCAAAAAGCAACACAGACAGATTTCGCTAAATCTCCATCCAATACATTACAAAGGAAATCTATTCAACTTGTCAATAAAATTTTTATACAAGAAGATGGAGAAGATCTAATGGAGAATAAGAAAATGGATGATCAGAATTCAGAGGGAGATTGTAAGGCTTCTCCATTAGATGTGTTTCGATACCCAAATATTAGAAAGAAGTTCTTTATATTAACGTTTGATTGGGTGGCGCTAGGGGTGGTGTATAATAGTCTGAGTTATAACACGTCGAATCTAGGTGTGGATGATTATTTGGCGTTTTTTATTGGTGAGTTAATATTTCTAGAATATGAATAACAGTTCACTGAGTTTTTCCATTTGCTCATCAAAGTATTTCTTGCAAATGTGCTGTCGCCAATTTGCAACATCGTTACTTGTCTCATTTGCCTTTTAACTTTACTTGCACTGACTGATTTATTCCTTTCCATCTTCATATATAAGAAGTTAACTCTATGTAACTCTGAAGTTAATTGTCTTCTTAAAAGTCTCCGTCACTAACTTATGCGCATACTTATCCATACTAATATTATAAATTCTTAAGTATCTCTAAGTATCGCTTTGTTTGTTACCTTTTAACAGTTACACGGCTAAACGGATCTTATATTTAATTAGGTAAGGATATTGTATCTTGGGAATACATATGCTACATTTCATGTAGAAACTACGTTTGTGAAGACGCGCGAGACCTTTAGAACCAGTGCAGTTGCCTTAGTACTTCATCTTTGTCATAGGATGTATCGATGTTCTGAAGAGGCAAAAATCTCTCTGTTTAAATCATACTGTCAGACGTTCTACACGAGTAGCCTATGGACCACTTATACAAAAAAATGATCAAGACCCTTCGCGTCCAGTATAATTATGCGTTTAGGATGGTGCTTTCGCGGTTCTGCATCGCATCCGGCATGTTCGCGGGGGCTATGCATGCATGCAGATGAAAGTTGCCTCTTTGAAATGCAGGCTGCATGGGAGTCCCAACATCATTTTGAATGCATTATCCAATAAATGGGATAGCCTGTTCCTCAAGCACATGAGCACAATAATGATGAAATAATTTTATCATTATTTGATTGCAGTGGTTATAATTTAGATTTTATTTTTTGGTAATCAAACATTGTTATTATTATTTTCTTGTACCAACGTAGAGTAAGACAAATAAAACATACTATGGACCTAAAATTAAATTTTTATGTTGTCTGAAATACAATCATTTTATTTATTTATTGTATTTTATAGGAACAAACTCTAACTCGGTAAACTTTTATGAATATGTCCTAATGAGATCTAGATTTCTTGAAATTTCAGGAGGAGCAGTAGAACTACCTTCGTACTTCATAGCATGGATTTGTATGGAAAGGTTCGGTCGGCGCTGGGTGCTTTGTGTATTCATGTGCGTAGGCGGGTTGGCCTGTCTCAGCTGTGTGCTGGTTCCTGAATGTAAGTATCTTGGATGTGTGTCACTTCTAATTTTTCTCATTAAACTGTATCTTAGAGTTTTAAACCATTTGTAAAACAAGATTTTGATTGATGAATCTTACTTGTTTTTTATTACCAACCGAATATTTAAAATGTTTTTACAGCTGAACTTCAATATTATGTACATGTTTATATGAATGACTTATTTATAGCAAGGATGTTCACATTACCTAATAGTGACTCTTCAAACTCAAAAATCTATGATCTGATGTAAATTATGACGGAAATGTTTCCTTGTCAAACAGTTATTTAATTCAAAGCAGGAAACGTGCATGAAAAGCAAATGTTTTCGAAACATGGTACCGCGGACCGCAAATTACCTTATGATTTTGCGTTATTAGCATTGCTGATAATACATAATACGGCAACGAGCAGCAGTTGTGGCAGATAAAAAAGATGCTATTGCCTACTAATCAAACATTAATCAAACATTATTATAATAACATATCAATATATGTGCATATATGCATATATGTAGGTGTATTCATTTTAAGTCATCTGGTTCCCATAGTAGAAGCTTTGGATTGGAGCCAGATTATGCTAAGTAAAATGTCCTGCGTTATTTATTTATTTATACTTGTGTTTCCATATTAGCATGGCCATGGATCACAGTGTGCCTCGCAATGCTGGGTCGTCTCTGCGCCGCGTCGTCCTTCGCCGTGTTCTATGTGCTGATAGGGGAGCTGCTGCCAACAGTACTGCGCGCGCAGGCTATGGGCGCTGCATCCTTTATATCAGGGCTGGGACTCTTGGCTGTTCCTTATATTGTACACTTGGTATGTTTCAGTTTTGTCTTAGGGTGTATTATATAAACACACATTAGCTAATTAATTGCTTAAATCTATTGCCATCTCTATTTTCGATATTAGAATGATAATGGCAGAGCATAAATAAGTGCCACGCTAGCTAATTATATGATTATAAGATACAGGGTAAGGGTCTGTTTTATAATCCCACATTAGTTTATGTGTAACTTAAATCCTTTAATCGAATTTATTCGCTTTCGTTAGAATGACAAGGACGGACTATACTTTTACCCCACGATAGCTAATTATGTTATTATAGAGGGTTAAAATTTATCACCATGAGAAATTTTGTTTACAGAAAAGTACGGAATTGTAGGTTGTTGCATCGAGTGCAAAGTGAGTTATTAATGCACGAGTGTTAAACACGAGTGCATTAATTACTCACCGTAGCAAGGTGCTTAATCTACTTTTCTTTCAATTACCAATCTACCTACTGTGATAAAATATACCTACTCAAGCTAAACATATGAAATATCAAAGTTTTACAATTGTACAAAATGCGTGACATTTGTTTTTTTTTTTCACCATGTCTGTTTTATTCAGCCGATTTTGATTTTTAAACCTGTACCTATATCTTTGATCTAATGCAAACAATTTATATTAAACTTCATGGGAGACTTTAAACCTCTGTGGTAAATTAATATCTAAAATAAAAAGTAAAAAACAGTGCAACAATGAGATTTCATATAACATTTCTGCACTGTTTTGGTTCTAAGCAAAAAATACGTCCTTTGTGATCGGTTTTCTAGTGATTAACGATAACATTATTACGTAGTTTAAAGAAATAATTATTTATACTACTCACTATATGAAGAAATCATCATTAATAATAAAAATCTGTTAAATAAAAATTAATAATTTTAATGTTCTCACAAGATTCATGGTAGTCATAATCAATAGAATTTCCAATACATTGCGTAACATTTGTGTTACATGATAGATTAAATGAGTAAATAATAATGAATAATAATAATAATACCGGACATTTCACACATCATCTGACCCCAATGTAAGCAGAGCTTGTGTTATGGGTACCACATGCATGACTGATAAACTACTTATATACTATTTTTTTGTAAATACATACATATTAGGTATACATAGAAACACCCAAACCCGAGACAAATATTTGCAGATCATACAAACATTTGACCCGCGGCGGGAATCGAACCCGCAACCTTTTGCGTCTCAGCCGGACTTAAGCCCACTGCGCCACAGAGGTCGTTAATACTAATACTGCTGAACTCCAGTATAGGAGCATGGAGTGTAGCAGAAAATAAAACAAAACATCACATGGAAACCAACAAGATAAAACAAACGGATAGTGTAAATGAAATTAATTGAAATTTGCGTTGATATTGAGTTTTTATTGATCACTGGTGTATCGATAATTTCAGGCGGTGTACTCAAGAGCTTTGCCGCTAACGATCATGGGGTTCCTTAGCGTCCTGGGAGGTATCACCTCGCTCTTCCTCCCAGAGACCCTCAACCAGCCTCTCCCGCAGACCTTGGGTGATGGAGAAATGATGGGCAGGAAGTTTAAGATCCTGAGCTGTGTAGAAAGACAGGATGATAGGAAGAATTCGCGACAGTGAATTGATAGGATTGCGATGCACAGCGGACGTGTGTGTGGACTTAATTTACGCATGCTGACGATGCTTCTAGGTGATTTCGTTAATAAAATTTATAAGTGTTCTCGAAAAATAAGTCTTTGTCTAGCATATTCTATGGCTTAGATGGTGATGATGGTTGATGTTAAAAAAAACTCTGAATAAAACAAAGAAAAGATTTTAAATTGATTTTTAAGCTTTTAAAAATTACTTATTAGTTGTAAATAATGTAACAATGTCACAAATTGTATATTAATGTATAACAAAAAACATGATATCTTTTTTTGTTTTTACATTTAATTATTCTCCTCTCTATCCTTTATTAACTTTATCTAAGACTTCTCTAGGGAGAAATAATACTGTTACCAACTACTACAAACATTTATTAAAAAAAAATAACAACGTTGTTACGTCACCAAGAGGTCTCTAACAATACTATAATCTCCTTAAATAATGTACCTATTTCGACGAAATGATAAGATCAATAAAATACAGTTTCCGCATAAATATTAAATAAGTACCAGGAAAACATACATCAAAAGAGATCTCAACTAAGTGGTTAGGTTGGTACCTATATTGAACCTCACCTAACCAAAGTTGGTACCATATTGAACTGGAGTAAGACAAAAAAGTAGGTAGCGATCTGTGCGAGGATCGCAAAAGGCAGTGTAGCGTCCAAATCAAACATTCCTCGGACATTCGCCTTTACGAAATAGTGCCTTTAAAGACGAAGAATATTCTTATGCATTAGTTTGTGTAAGGCAAGAAAACAAATGATTTATATTCACATGAAAAAAGACTTACAATCTAAACAAAATGAATTAAAATCTGGTGTCTAGTGTTCCCTCGACTGGCCTTGATAACGGCTTCCATGCGGTCCATCATTGATCTCACAAGTGTAACCACGCTTTCTTGCGGAACGTTTTCCCATACCGCAACGACGGCAGCTTCGAGCTCTTGAAGGGTGGTAGGACCAGGTTCATGAGCATCCCAGAGGTGCTTGATCGGGTTCAGGTCTGGAATTTGTGCAGGCCACTGCATAACGGGGATCTCGACCTCTTGTAAGTAGTCCTATACAATGATTGCGGTGTGGCAACGGGCGTTATCTTGCATTAACAAGAACCCATCGCCTACAAAACCAGCATACGGGGCCATATGCTCTTTCAGGATCTCCAATATGTACCGACCAACAGTCAGCGACCCTTGCCCGCGACTACCTTGCCCGGGAAACGCACACAAGTTCCGTTTTCCCGTCGATGGAAATGCCGCCCCAAAACATCAACGATCCACCCCCGTGTGCGACGGATTCTTCGAAGCAAGCTTGTGCAAATCGCTCCCCTCGCCTTCTGTATACTCTTCTACGAATGTCGTTACAGAAAAGAGTCGCCCTCGTTTCATCAGAGAAGACGATGTTCCTCCACTGATCGAGTGACCAATCGCAATGATTGCGAGCAAACTACAGTCGCTCTCTGCGATGCTGTACAGACAGTTTTGGTCCTTCAGCAGGCTTATAGGCTGCGATTTTTTTCTCCCGTAGCCTTCTCCTAACCGTAGAGACGCTCACTGAAGTTCTTCAAGCTGATCGGAGCTCCTGTTGCAGATCAAACTAGAAATGCACTAGAAAACCGATTGCGTAAAGATGTGGTTACAATGAATTTATCGTCTCTCTCGGATGTGCAGCGTTTTCTCCCTGATCCACGTCTTCGAATACAGCCACTGGTTTTTTGGAACCTTTGATACACTCGCCGAACGGAAAAACGGCTCAGTTTAAGTTGCCGAGCAACATCACACTGCCGCATCCGTGATTGCAACAGTGTATCTTGAGGTGTTTTTCCTTGCTTGTGATGTTCACCTTGAAGGTTGGGGTAGTGGCTGACCCACATTTTTTTATGCCTTTTTAAGGTAGCGCAACTAATGGCTACTTCAATGAGTAATTTAGGACCAAAAACTTAAACATTCTGTAGCAACGGTTATTATTTTGTTTTAAAATTAAAATCCTTATTTAAGGTAACTTTCATATAAAATTCATATTTATTAAATAAAATGGATGCGCTAGCTGCTGGAGACGCTTCAAACATAATTTCGACGAGGTGCGATTTTTGTGACGTCGCGTCGAGTGTAATGTATTATACAAATACAATACAATACAATATGTGTATTATACTGTAACTTAAACTAGTTAAGTTTCTACATGAAAAGACAGGAAACTTATTATTAATCTATATAATATCTAGCTGTTCTCTAACCGAACGGTTTGATACGTGATAATGGTAAGAGGCCCGATGGTGTGACACTTGTCCCTTGGGAAATAGGTAAGCTGAGTATGAGATGCTACTTCCGTAGACACCCTGGCCGTATCCCATTTGTCGAGGACTTCCGTTAGAGCTGGTGCTGCGGCTGAATGTGCCGAAGACCTCAAATGATGCAATAATGACAGTTTGGCAGTTTCGTTAAAGCCTATTACAATTGTACATAATATGTATATAAGTACATATTTATATACATATTTGAGCCTTTTAGAGTGTTAAGAACAAAGCTTACTTATAACAAGTTCAGCAAGACCCTTTTCAAATACAAATTTTAACTTATATGTTTGCAAAATCAATGATAATTAAATTTTATGTTCTAACTAAATCATATTTATATACACATACTGGAGCAATTTTCAGTTTGACTAAATCGAATTGAGTAGACTTGTATTCTTTCCATAGCCACGTGTACCTATCTATTCCATTTCCACGTTTAGAACTATAACTAGTACAATGTGCTTGACTACCCAACATAAGCTGGCGAACAAAAAATGCTATCTGAAACAACAAACAGTAATTAAGCTCGCAACATAAGAGTGTCAAAGATAACATTAAAATAATTACGTTTTAAAAACTATAAAGAAAACCGACTTCATTGAATGAAATTTGAGCCTATAATACATTTTTAGTGGAAAGTAGATGTATTTTGTATATATATGTGACGAGAGCTGGTTCGGAATTGGGCGATCAGGTAGTTCAGACATAGCCGAAATAATAAATCACGCTATTTTAAGATTGAACACACCTTTGTTATTAAATCAAAACTACAACTTTGAGTATCTATCGCGGGATCACTTTGATTTTAACCGATTTAGAATAGAAACGCGGTGAGTTCAGCACAAAGTCTACAAGACAACCGTTCTGCTCGAAAGTCCGATTAATAATAACCTCTCCAGTTGTTCGCTTTCCAAAGACCAAACCCAGACGAATGTACGAACGAACGTATGACCGAACGAACGAGTGAATCGATCATAGTTCACAGATCAAACGAAGCGACAATGCGCCCTCTGTCTACTTTGCATCGACTTCATCCAAGTGAATTACTTGACGTTTCCAAATCAATAGCCGAGAGATGGCGCTTAAAACTAAATGGAAATAACATCCACAGATGGCGCTTACATCTCAAAATTAAAATAAATCGTCACACGGTTAAAGACACTAAACACTAGAGAGGTAGGCCAGGCCATGTTTACAACACTCCAACACTGACTCTCCGACATATGTATATAATATGGGTAGGCCAAATAAACGCACCACTCCAATGAGACAGCGAGGTATCGAAGTACACGAAAACATCATCGATGTATAAAATTTTTAGATTTTCGTTGATTTTTCAGCTCGACCGATTTTGATAAAATTTAAATGGGACCACCTGTGAAGTATAAACAAACCCTTTCAAACAAAAAAATAATTTTTCAAATCGGTTCAGGCGTTTTCGAGTAATCGGTGAACATACATAAAAAAAATGTTAATGTAGGCTTATCTATAATCTATTCATTATTATCGAAGAAGACCCCTTGCTAACAGACCTACAGAGTTACAAACTATGATATATATATAACTGTAGTGATATGAGTGTCAACCTACCGTATTTTGAATCTCTTCTATAAACGTTTTTTAAGTTTTTAAAACATCAACATAAATATCAAACATCCTTTTGTAATACAGATCATTTACATTGAAACTCTTACCTTATTTCATGTCTTTGAACCATTTTAAGACAACACTCTTGATAAACACAGCAACACGAACCTGGCCACTGCATTAGCATCGAGAACAATCAAAGTACAGTCAGTCAAGGGAAGTATGACACTAAAATAAGGTGCCAGCAAGTGACGAGTACTATGGATAATGAGATTCAAGACAAAAGTCCAAACACAGTAGAACCAGCTCCAGAAGGTCAAATACCTGATGGTCTTAATATCGAAGTTAAGAGATTTGAAAATCTTCTGAATGTTAAGAACAAGGCTGACATTAAGGCTACTGTTGCTATTATTGAAGAATACTTTGAGTATGTGTTCTATTACAAATATCAAAGTACTAAAGATACTACTGTATCGTAATAATAACTGACGTGTGTCCAAATTGTAAAGTCTTTTCGGATTCAATCTGGGTATGATGCGTATTCCGAATAGCACAAGAATAACACAAAGGCCGATTATCGATAAAACTATTCTTTTCCAATCATTCGGAAATATAAAGTTGTCGCATATTTTGTATTTGGTACTGAGCACAAGTTTTTGAAGAATATTAAGAGGCCGAAATAAGTTTTGCACATCCTGACTCACGGCGTTATCTAGAAGTTCAACTTTATATGTGCTTTTTGGAAGATTTTTCTGATTTTGACAAGTATTTTTGCCATGGCCGTAAAGGAATGTGTTGAGAACAAAAATGTATGTTTGTTTGAATCATTTATTTAATCTATAGTTATTAAAGCTATAGTTACTTAGAAACATTATTAGGTTGGAATCGATCTTAATCATTCAGGTAAGCTGATAACAATTTATAATAGAGGTACTATCAACGTAGATAATTATACGTACGCATGTCTGTTAATACCATATGACACATGGAAAAATCTAAAGAAGGGTCTACCCTAGATAAATTAATATTACCTATATGAAGCCAACCTCTGCTAGTATGGTGATTAAGGCGTACCATACAAAATATTATATGCGTTGGAAATATTAGGTGCATCGGGATGGTAGAAGTATATTAGTATTTTAATACTAAACTACTTAGTTACTGGATATAGTCAGATTGAACAGTGGCTTGTTTTTTAATAGTTAACTGACACCTAAAAATGTGGGACAAATACGGGTGAACCCAACGGGTGGTTTTCTGATTGACCCAAAATTCCAATGTGAAACCACAACAGTCGCGTTAAACCGAAGCGAGCCGAATGAAAACTGTATATTAAATGTGTTCTAAATTATTTTAAACATAATTAATATAGTTTGTTAATTTTATAGCACACATAGCAATATTTTACTTATATTATCTTTTCTAAAACTAATTCTTCTTTTATCACCTTTTATCATAAAACTGTCATAGAAAAATAAACATTGTCGTGTAATAAGAAAAACCCAAATAATGTATGAAAATGAAGGGTTTTTACGAGGTTAAAAAACATATTAAGTGTTGCAAATTGTAGTAACAAACATGAGTATATATTGCTTGGAACATTCGTCTTTACGAAGAAGTGCCGGTTTATACGGAGATATTCTTGTGCATTCTAAACACATCTAAACCAACACAACATAAATAATGAATGTTGTGTCTGTTCTCAATGTTTTGAACACCAGAGCAACCCGTAATTCCAATGACATCAATAGAGTACAGCTGAACTCTCTCCATAGCCATATGGACCTTCACCATCTGCACAACCAGAATCGCAATCAAGACGATGTGCCACAAGCAAAAAGTGTACAAATACAAATACAAAACTTTCTTTATTCAATAAGTGATTTTATTGAATTATTAAAGTTCTTAACCCCAGTTTAAGAAGAATCCATCCAAAAAACTCTTCTGGTCTTAACACTTTTTTGTATGATCCTTGACAAGTTTGTTACGGATGCCGAGTCGAGACGAGGAGCAGATTCATCCCAAGCGTTTTTGACATCTAAATAATCAGATATTTTATAATTTGATTTAATAGACATTTTATGTTTAATTACGTTTTTAAACTTACCAATCGACAAATCTGACATGTCGCTTGGGACCTTGTTATAGAAGCGTACACTTTGCCCTATATAATTACGTTTTAAAAACTAAAAAGAAACTGACTTTATTGAATGAAATTTGAGCCTATAATACATTTTTAGTCGAAAGTAGATGTATTTTGTATATATATAATATGGGTAGGCCAAATAAACGCACCGCTCCAATGAGACAGCGAGGTATCGAAGTACACGAAAACATCATCGACGTATAATTTTTTTTTATTTTCGTTGATTTTTCAGCTCGATCAATTTTGATAAAATTTATATGGGACCACCTCTGAAGTATACCCTTTCAAACAAAAAAAGAATTTTTCAAATCGGTTCAGCCGTTTTTGAGTAATCGGTGAACATACATAAATAAAAAATAAAAAAATAAAAAAGATTCCGACGAATTGAGAACCTCCTCCGTTTTGATAAAGTCGGTTAAAAATACTTATTAACTTTAGCGAGCCTAACAGTTGAAACAGCGAGTTTATCTTTATTTCTAGTATACTATGATTATCACATTGTTTTTTTAAAAAAAATGATCATTTTTGTGCACAGTCATAAAATTATATAAACTTTAAATACCGTATATATACTGACAAGGCACTGTCATAATATTAATTTCTTTGAACTTATTTCTAAGTGATTCTCTGTATTGTAACCATATAGTATTAGTACCAACCTAAAATTCGTAGTCTAAATGTTAGTAGTTTTATAATTATTATGAAGTCGACACAAGTTTTGCACATACTTCGTTAACCAGATGAATTTCAACTTTGGCAAATCTATCTTTCAGGAATTATCTTTATTTTTTACAAGCTATTAGCTTCACTTGTATGTTTGTAACCGACTCCTTTGGACTTGATTTTGGCTCACTTCAAACGGTCAGATTTCATTCAAACTTTGTAGATTTATCGAAGACCGATGACAATTCACTAATTTAATAAGATTAGGTACGCCATTATTCAATATGTACATATTATAAGATTTGTTAATTTATTTAATTTCACCTATAGTCGATAAAGCAGAAATTGATGTTAATATTAATTTCCAATCATTATCTTTAACCGATTTATCTAATATTAACAAATTTACGAATACCAAAGAATATTTTTAATTTAGAAAAATAAGCAAGAATTTTAATTTTTAATTTTTGAGGAAAGAGCCTTGATTGCTATTAGGTGATCGAGATACCGATTAATTTTGCTCTAATAAAAATAAAAGATTTAAAAAAAATGCTTGTATATTTTTTCATTCGATAATATCTTAAAAAGTACCTCACGCTTTTGTTTAAAATAAAATAAAAAAAAATTACACTCTTAATAATTTATATTTATTAAAAAAATACACTATTTTTAATTAAAATTTATTAAAATTTATTTTCTATTATTTAGATTGGTTATCTTTAAAAGCGTGTTTTTTTGTTTTTTTAAACTAAGTATTATTTATAAAAAAAATCTCTCGACATCATTGTTCACAATATAGCTTTGTAAATTATATTCAATAATAATTTCGTCTAATGATAAAGGAATTGGGTTATAATTGTTAAGACAGCTTGCTTATGACTATGATGGCTAATTACAATAACTAGTGGGCGCCCACTGGTCGAGATTCGACCATAATGGTCGCGCCAATTCAATTTATTTATTTTAAAATCTGATATTTTTTGTGGAACTAAATATTTGCTTAAGAACCTCCTTTCCCCCATCTCCTTCCCGCATATAACCTTCTCGCCCAAGTGCGAGCGAGAACGCGAATTCATCGCGTGCATTCATCGCGCGCGACACCTGTGAAAAAATTCGAAGAAAAACATGGCCGCTGATCGCTTTACTTCTCGCTAACCGCCGTTAAAAATAAATCTGGATTTGTGATTGTGCTGTGAATTTCCACTGGATTATCGATCAAGGACGCTGTTCATACCCTCGGACACCGAAACAAGGTACTGTGCACCCCTCCTTATAAAGAACTGCTTCTTCCCACAGTTCCACGCAGTTCCAGCCGACATCCCGCGTCACAAACAGTTTCTCAAGCCAAATTTAAATTCGCTGTATCCAGCATTTCTCTTCTTTTCTCCCTTTTCAAAAAAATACAGTCCACTTAACCGCACAACCATTTTATGGTCCTTCGAGCCGGATATTAAATTAGCGTGGCCATTCTAAATCCTACCTACCTATCATTTTGTTTGTTCGTTCCATCCGCTTATGCTAAATTACGTTTCAATTGCACCAAAAAAACTATTTTAGATCTATCGCGTCAGGATATAGAATCATCATAGCCATTCTAACCGCATTTCATTTCGTTTAAACAAGTCGCATAAACCCTGACATTGCGTCAGTCGACACGTGTTTTCATTTCTACCTACTCACTTTTATTTGTTCGATTCTACCGCTTTTATAGATACCAAGTATCTAAATAACAGTTCGATTGCACCTATTGCTCGCATTTATATCGTAAACCTCATTTACTTACCTACTTCTATCATTAACCGACTTCAAGAGAAGGTTCTCAATTTGTCGTAATCTTATTTTCGTTCACCCGCATTAGGTAGGTAAATAGGTAACCATAATTCCGCAGTAGTTTAGCATTTATTATTTACTTACCTACTTCATTTTCGTTTCGCTCGCATTAGGTAGGTATATAGTTATCTTTATTCCGCTGTCGTATAACTTATTTATTCTACTTTCATTTTTCAAGGTAGTTTAAAATAAGTACCTAACTATTCTATCGTTTCGCACTGATTACCTACTTATCTACAAAATCGTTATTCGTTCACCCCGCTTTAAATAGGTAAGTTTAGGTGTTTCATTTATACCAGTAGGTAGTCTACTTACGGTTTGCTAATCAGTTGATGCCTACTCCTGGCACCTGGTCGTTTAGACAAGTGACAATACTTGAGTTTTACGCTATCGTTTCAATACAGAGACGTAACCGTACGTAGGTTGGGTATTAAATAGATATCATCTACCTATATTGTTCATTAAATTGTATCGCACCGCATTATTCGCACAACATTATTACCGACTTGCCAAGTAAATAGGTACACATACCTATTTGCCACACATCACACATATTTAAACATACTACACTACACATATATTTTCGTTCTCCAACGTTCTCCAACGCTATTCGTGTCGTATTATTTCTGCTTGAGGTTCATCAATCGTCTTATTTTCGTTTTCGCTTGTCGTTTGTCGATATTCTTATTTCTAGCCAGTTCGCTGTTATAGCTACCTACCTAGCATAATGCCGCCAGTTACAACTGATACTGATGCACAACAGTTGAAGTTATTATACTCTAAAAGAGATAGGATATTTTCTCGCATGCAAACTATTTGCGATCGTGCGAAAGACCTTGATTCAAAAAAGGAGTCAAATAGAGAATCTTTTCTATGTGATTTAGAAACCGTAGACACTTTGCACGAAACCTTTGAAATGATATTAGACAAAATAGCTAATTTGCAGTTAAAAACAGATCCTGAATTTGTTATCAATTATCAGCCGCTCTCTTCATTCGAGGATTTGTTAGGTTGTATCAAACGAGTCGCCAAGAAATTGCAAACTGACGAAGCCGACGTTGTCAAGCCAGCTAGTCAGCATAGGTCACCTAGACTGCCACCGATCGAAATTCCTGAGTTCAATGGCGATATCAAAACTCTGTACACACCAATAAGTTGCTTACGGAGTCGGAAAAACTTTATTATCTGATAGGTAGATTGACGGGCAAGGCTCGTTTCGTGATCGCTAGTATAACCCCAGACCCCGAAAATTACACATTAATTTTCGACTTAATCAAAAATAAATACGAAGACAAACGGTTAGTAGCTACTTCGTACTTAGATCAAATCTTCGATATTAAAGCAATGTCGTCCGCAACCCCTAGTAGTCTAGAACAATTTCTAGATAAATTCGCATCTTCAGTCACCGCTTTGAAAAATCTGAAGGTTGATGACCTCTCGGATTTTGTATTCTTGTACGTCGCGCTCAAGAAATTAGACCCTGAGACCGCACGTTCTTTTGAATCAGATCAACGCAAATGTGAAATACCGTCATTTGAAAATCTATCGTCATTTGTGCGCGATCACATAAAAATATTGCAACGCACATCGTCCGTGAAACATGAAACTTTGAAAAGGTATGGGGATCGTAAACTAGATACAGCTTCCAAGCAATCGAACTCGTCGATTACGCATTCTTATGTAAATGCCGCATCCAGTCCTCAGATAGCTTTATGCAGCTTATGCAATAGTAATCACGATTCTATATATAAATGTTTCGTGTTTCATAACTATAAACCGTATGATCGTTTTAAATTCGTCAAGTCGAATAATTTGTGCATTAATTGCTTAAGTAGTAAACATCGTGTCTCGGCATGTAGGTCAATGTCTGTGTGTAAAAAATGCAATTCAAAACACCATACTTTGTTGTGTTTTGGAACCACATGCAATGCTAGTAATTCGCAGGTCACTACCCCCTCTGCGCCCGCGCCACATTCAGCGGCCGGGCCGGGTGAGTCGACCGTCGCATCTGCTCACTCCACTCGTACTGATAACGTCACACTGTGTGCGTTATCATATAGTAAACTCGTGTCTCGTAGCCCTACAACGGTATTGCTCGCGACCGCTCGTGTTATTATCGTAGATTCGCACGGTAATGAACACAGCGTGCGTGCTTTGTTGGATAGTGCCTCGCAAAGTAACTTCGTAACGCGCGATCTTTGTCAACGCTTAGGCTTGAATATGAATCGAAATCCCTCTTTTTCAGCAGTTAGAGGAATAGGAGGTTCAACTAAACCTATTCAAGGGTCGGTAAACATTAGGTTCTACTCTCGCTTTGATCGTAACGTTAATTACGACATGGAATCGTTAGTCGTAGATAAAATAACGGACACCAACAACTTCTGTCGACGTTTCTCGCTTACTGAACTTTAAAAACTTACCGTTGGCTGACGACACATACTTCGTCTCTGGCCCGATTCAGATTCTGGTCGGTGCTTCGATTTTCCCGCATCTACTGTTATCGCATAGGATCAAAAGTCAACATTCGCATCATTCTCCGCTCGCATTAGAAACTGTTCTTGGCTATGTAATCGTGGGTGACGCTCCGGTTCGTGTAGGCAATTACGAGGCCGTCTCGTATTGTTGTACCGCTGATCCTCTAGACACCGCTGTCCACAGATTTTGGAAATTAGAGGAAGTGAATGTTCCACCTATCCTCAGCCCAGATGATAAAATCTGTGAAGAAATTTACACCCGCACCACCTTTCGTGAAAATGGACGTTACGTAGTCGCACTTCCCTTTCAGGGTGATATTTCCTCTCGGTGACTCTCGACAAGCTAGCGAGCGTCGCTTTCTTTGTTTGGAAATGCAGGCGTCTCCTGAGTTGAAGAACGCCTACGATAGTGTCATTACCGAATATTTAGATAAAGGTTATATTTCCCCTGCACCAGCAGTCACGGATATGGCGGAAACCCCATCGTACATTATACCGCATCATGGAGTGATTCGCGAGGACAAGGCTACGTCTAAATTACGCGTCGAACTAGATGGTAGTTGTAAGACTAGTACTCAAGTTTCGCTCAACGATATTCTTCACAGCGGACAAAATCTCCAAGGAAATTTGTTCAATATATTAGTTAATTTTCGTTTATTTTCGATCGCGCTTTCATCTGACATTCGTCAAATGTTCCTCTCTATAGGAGTACAAAACTCCGATCGTCGATTCCAACGCATCCTATATCGTTTCAACCCGCAAGAACCTCTAAAGGTTTATGAATTTAATAGAGTCGTTTTCGGACTTAAGTCAAGTCCATTCCATGCTCTTCGCACTATCAAGCAGCTCGCGATTGATGAAGGTGATTTTTATCCCAAAGCTAGAGATATCATTGACCTTGGATGGTATATGGACGATTTCGTCTACTCTGTTCAAACGAAGGATGATGGAATTACCACAGCTGCTGAAATGATAGGTCTCATGAAGTCTGGCCTGTTCGAACTGGTAAAATGGACAAGTAACTCTCAAACCGTTTTGAATTCGATCCCGCCGTCGCACCACCTTTCATCAATCAAAGAATTCGATGAATCTGATCAGCACAAGGTACTTGGACTGTGTTGGTCACCCGCTACAGACTTATTCAGTCTTAAAATTAGTACGCCTCCTCATAATTGCACAAAGCGCATTATACTATCATGTGTCGCAAAAATATGGGACGTGATGGGTTTCGTTGTTCCTGTTGTATTGTACGCCAAACTCTTAATCAAGCAGCTTTGGTTGTGTGAGTGTGATTGGGATGGCGTACCGCCACAGGATATTATACTACTGTGGTCTCGCTTTAGAGAAGAGCTCCCTTTGCTCTCTTAAATAAAAATCCCACGTCATGTGGATATCATCTGATAGTGTTGTTTCGCTACTACTTCGCAGACGCTAGTGAAAGGGCATACGGGGGAGTGGTTTATTTTCACGTACAAAATAGTGATGGTATTACCCTATCTCTAATAAGCGCTAAGTCAAAGGTTTCCCCTCAAAAGGTCGTTTCACTTGCTAGACTTGAACTTTACGCTATTTTGGTTCTTTCTCAGCTCATTAAGAGCATTCTCATAGCCTGCCAAAGCCGTATCAACGTTCAGAACGTTTTCGCATTCTCTGACTCGACTGTAGCACTTTGTTGGACGCATTCATCGCCTCACAGATGGCAGACATTTGTGGCCAATAGAGTATCAAAGATACAAAGTGACTTATCACCGAAAAATTTGTATCATGTGTCCGGTATCGACAACCCCGCAGATTGTTTGTCTCGCGGACTCACACCTTCGCAAATTATAGATCATCCGCTATGGTTCCATGGCCCTCCTTGGGCCCGCTCAGAGATTTCGCAGTGGCCTATTGTTTCTTTCAATCCATCCACGGTGTCAGAGGCGCCTGAAGAAAAGAAATATTCACTGTTAATTGCTACACCGTCAGTAGAGTCGCCTCTAATCTCGTTGGCCAATCGCTTATCGTCATGGTCGAAGCTGCTACGTTGCGTTGTCTACGTTTGTCGATTCATGAAACTTCTGCTGCTACGTGATCGTATATCAGCGACAGATTATGATTTCGCTGAGCTCTTAATCCTGCGTGAACTACAACGATTGTATTTTTCTGATGAAATCGCTAACCTACAAGCTGGCAAGGTTTGTAGCCGCTCGTTTCAGCAACTCAAACCTTTTCTCCAAGATGGTATCGTTAGAGTTGGAGGTCGTTTGAAACACTCAAATTTAAACTATAATCAAAGACACCCTATTGTGCTTCCTCGCAAACATCATATATTGGATTTACTGATAGATTACCATCATAAGGTTAATTGTCACGCCGGTCCTGACTTGTTAATGTCGCTTTTACGCCAAAGGTATTGGATACTTTCGGCGCGCAATCTTATTAAGAACAGGATACACAAATGTCTTCCTTGTTTTCCGACTTCGTACCAAGCCAACGTTCCCTGAAATGGCCGATCATCGCTCGTGTCGTGTCGTGCAATCGGCAAAACCTTTCATACACACGGGCACTGATTACGCCGGTCCTTTCAAGGTTACCATAACTCGGGGTTGAGGTATTCGGTCGACCAAGGCCTACGTGTGCCTTTTCGTCTGTATGACAACTCGCGCAGTTCACATAGAACTAGCTGGTGATTTGAGCACCGCAAGCTTCATGGGAGTTTTTAAACGATTCTTATCGCGTCGCGGCCCTGTTGGTCGAATTTATTCCGATAACGGAAGTAATTATATCGGTGCTAAGCGCACACTCTCGGAACTTCACGAGCTTTTGTACTCAAAATATCATAAAACTGAATTTGGTAAAATACTAGCTGAAAATCGCATAGATTGGTCACTCAATGTCCCTGCTGCCAGTCATTTTGGTGGAAACTGGGAGACTAATATCAAGAGTCTAAAGACTCACTTGTATCGTGTGATAGGTGAACAAATCCCATCATTTGAAGAGCTGAGTACTGTACTCACTTAAGTTCAATCGGTTATGAATACTCGTCCACTCTGTAGGACGCTTTCTAGTGATCCCTCAGAGCCTCTCGCTTTGACTCCAGCGCATTTTTTATGCCTCACTCCGCTAAAGTATCTACCCGCTAGGGAAATCGACGATAGCTTACATACTCTGTCGCGTCACGACTTGTTAGATAAATAAGTCCAGTCTTTCTGGAAGCGCAGGAGAACCGATTACCTTCATACATTACAGTCGTGCCGAAAAAGTAATACACCTTCAGATCCCATTACAGTAGGGATTGTTGTGATTCTCCTAACTGAAAACTCTCCTCCCCTTCATTGGCCATTGGGTATTGTGGAGGAAGTTTTTCCCTGTTCAAATGGGGTTACACCAATAGCTCGCGTTCGAACTGCAACTGGATCATACTTGCGTCTGGTTGTACGTCTCTGCCCTTTACCTAACCAATAATTAGATGTATTCTCGTGTAGGTTAGGTTAGTATCGTATTTTAGCATAATTTAGCATAAATTTCATTTTTGAAGGCATCCCTTCAAGTCCGGGGGAGTGGTCGCGCCAATTCAATTTATTTATTTTAAAATCTGATATATTTCGTGGAACTAAATATTGGCTTAAGAACCTCCTTTCCTCCATCTCCTTCCCGCATATAACCTTCTCGCCCAAGTGCGAGCGAGAACGCGAATTCATCGCGTGCATTCATCTACGCGCGCGACACCTGTGAAAAAACTCAAAGAAAAACACGGCCGCTGATCGCTTTACTTCACGCTAACCGCTGTTAAAAATAAATCTGGATTTGTGATTGTGCTGTGAATTTCCACTAGATTATCGATCAAGGACGATGTTCACACCCTCGGACACCGAAACAAGGTACTGTGCACCCCTCCTTATAAAGAACTGCTTCTTCCCACAGTTCCACGCAGTTCCAGCCGACATCCCTCGTCACAAACACTTTCTCAAGCCAAATTTAAATTCGCATCATCCCGCATTTCTCTTCTTTTCTCCCTTTTCAAAAAAATACAGTCCATTTAACCGCACAACCACATAATATTGATAATGATTAATTTATTTTTTAGCATTTTTCAAAGGGATACGAAAGGGGTAAGCTCTTGCTTCACGTATTAATATAATATGTATATTATTACATTAAAAGTATTTACTATGAGCATATGATGTGGTATAAAGTTGTAACATGGTTTAATGTAGTCAACTTATTACTTAACGAGAAAAAAACGAAATGCATTCGTTTTATACAGCCCAACGTTAAACAGGTGAATGCTAATGTAAAAATTTAAAACGAAAAGATAGATCTCGTCGACACCACAGTGTTCTTAGGCATTACTTTAGATAATAAGCTGCAATGGGGCCCGCGTATAGATAAATTGCCGAAGAGACTCAGCTCTGCGGCATACGCTGTTAAAAAGATCCGTCATTTTACCAACGTAGATGCTAGACGCTAGACTCGTTTACTTCAGCTACTTTCATAGCATTATGTCTTATGGCATTCTGTTGTGGGGGAGTGCTGCTGATATTAACACCATATTTGTGTTGCAGAAGAGGGCTGTTCGTGCAATTTATAACATGGGCCCCAGAGAATCACTTAGAAATAAGTTTAAAGAAATTAATATTATGACTAAATATTACATTAGCAAGCTTTTTATTATTAAAACTAGCTTTACATTGTTAAAACTAATTATAAGGAAATGTAACATTGTAGATCTATACTAATGTAATGAGGTCATTTTATATTTTTAGTCGTAATCTTTCAAGTTAGTAATTCAAAAAAAATATTTTACTAAGAGATGCATATGCGTCAGTGCTTTAAGCTATGTTATTCTAGTGAAACTGCGGAACATGCATCTACTTATCTATAATTATTAAAATTCTCTAATTACGTCGTCTAGTTACGTAGTAGGTAGCGATCTGAGCGACGACCGAAAAAGGTAGTGTGGCGTCCAAGTCAAAAATGCCGCGGACGTTCGCCTTCGTAAAGAAGTGCCGGTGGAGACGAAGGATGTTCTTGTGCATTCTTCTTTCAGCTTCTGAAATTCATAAAAATATCAATCTAAATGTTTATTTGGGACTATATAAATGCAAATTAAACCATTTTTTCTATACTAATAATATAATGTACAGAATAATGTACAGTAAGTAATATAAAATACATGTGAAACAGTTGAGCTCTCTAAGGACCGTTTAAAACGATCTATAGATAGCTCAACTGATCCTGATCACTGCCAGAGGGCAGCGTTCCCAAGATACTGGCAGCATTGCCACGTTGAATGGCAATGCTAATACGCTGAGCCAGATAGGAGCCAGCTCTTGGGTCACGCAATGTATCTACCAGACGCCTTGAAATAATTTAAAAACGCGGTTTGCTCCTGTTCTCCACGGGCCCAGGGTCTCGAATCCAAAATCTCAAATATGTAGGCCTTATCAAGACTTACATATTTGCGCCTTTGGAGGTCCTCGGCACATTCAGCCGCCACACCAGCTCTAACGGAAGTCCCCGAAAGATTCGATGCAGGGTGTCGACGCAAGTAACATCCCACACCAAAGGCCTACTCATGTTCCAAGGGACAAGAGTCATAACATCAGGCCTCTTACCATCATCACGTATCAGACCGTTCGGTTCGTATCAGACCGTTTGGTTCGAGAACAACTGGTACGTTGACGCTGGTAAGAGCCCGACGAACGACATCCTTAAGACTGTACCACACTGGCACTGATGAGAGTCGCAGCACCGCGCACCCAACCGCAGAGAAATTGCAACTCGAAATGTTGTAGGATCTAATAAAGTGCCAATGTTAAGTGATGGTAGTGCTTGTAACCAATGTCCTGACTCCCATTTCGAAATGGCTAAGAGACGAGTGTGATCTACGGAGCTTGAATATGTTTACTAATAATTGCTTAGTAAAAATCGAATTATGTTCATAATGAAACAAAAAACTTTTTTGAACGTTTGGTGATCAACAAATAATTAAATAAATAATTCCAATAATAAATGATTGAAATTATCATATTTAGATTTTACGAGTTTTACTTTCCGCTCAAAATGTCTGTATAAGGGAGAGTCCTACATCTCCGCATTTATTCTTATTATTGGATATTCTGTGAAGTTACAGAATATCCACGGTTGCACGGTTACTTTTGTTTGTTTACTGAACTGAACTAAATTAAATAATTTCTACATAAGTTCTTAAGGTAAGGATGATGATAAAATGAAACAAAACATAGATCTTTCAAACATTCATAGATTAACTATTTTAAATAAAACATTTATGTTAAAAAGAATGATTAGTTTTTAGTTTTTATAATTCATATTTCTAAAAACTAATCATTTTTAAATGCATAAGTTTGTACCACTATGTCAAGAAAGTACCGGGAAACGATCAATTATAAACAAAATGTTAGTTATTCATTCAAAATTGTATCGCCTTCAAAGTCGGCTTCAGAAACGATACGTTTATGCCAACGAAAAAATTTTCTGAACGCTTTTTTCGGAATTTAGTTCAGTTCTCGCCGTGAATACTCTTTTATGTCTTATGTCACAAAGTAGTAGTTAAAGTTTAGGAAAAAGAAAGATGTCGGCTGGAGCCATAATTATCTGGTAAATAAGTTCGATAGTATTTGTTTAGTGTTTGGTAAAAAACCTATTTACAATAATAACCTTGAGCAATTGCACATCGTATCGTGGTGCAAAATATAAGAATTTTCTTTTCAGAAATCTGGCCATTTTCGTCGAATTTGCTCCCTTAAACGCCGCATTACGCTCAAATAATATTCTATATTTACCGTTTGATCTTCCGGAAATAATTCCAAATGCACAACAACGGTATATTCTTCTTCTTTGTTAATAGATACATACTAACATACTAATACTAATACATACATACTAATGTAAATTTTGCCAGTGTCAAGAATTTATAGTTTATAGTCAGTTTGTTTGTTATTTGCGTGTTATTAGAGTCTTAGTCGATGGTCAATTGTCAAATCTAGACGTCACGCGGAATGGCGTCTAGAATTTTTTTGGGATTCCTCGTCGTTCGAAACACATTGCACCACAATATACATATACTTCAATTATCCATACCCGTCCTGTATTCATAAGTTATTCATTAAAATTGCGCTAAGATTACTGAATAAAACATGCAATAAAACGGGTAAAAAATATTAAATTAGCAGGGCTATGTTGCTCCATGAAATGACAGACGAAGATTCCAACGCTATAGTCAAAGAAAACAGTCATCATGACTTTTAATCGACTTTAGCATACGTATTTATTCTTCCAAATGAACCGAAATAAAAAAAACACATTTCGGAAATAGCTTATAATTAAGTTTTAAAAACTAAAAAGAAACCGACTTCATTGAATGAAATTTGGGCCTATAATACATTTTTAGTGGAAAGTAGATGTATTTTGTATATATATAATATGGGTAGGCCAAATAAACGCACTGCTCCAATGAGACAGCGATGTATCGAAGTACATGAAAACATCATCGATTTTCCAGCTGGACCGATTTTGATAACATTTATATGCGACCACCTGTGAAGTATACCCTTTCAAACAATAACAGAATTTCCCAAATTGGTTCAGCCGTTTTCGAGTGAAACAATCGGTGAACATACATAAAAAAAAAAGATTCCGACGAATTGAGAACCTCCTCCTTTTTGATAAAGTCGGTTAAAAATGTATTACCACAACAACATCTGGATCCAATTGTTTTAATAGAATACAGCTGAACTTCCTCCATGGCCATATGGATCTTCTCTACCTGCATCACCAAGATCACAATGAAGACGATGTGGTTCATCATCCACCACGCCACAAGAAAAATGGTAAGTATCTGAAATGATATAGTTGACACAAATTGTAATTATCTGAAATTATATTATAGTATAAAGCTTCACGAAAAATACTTAATCCCTCCCTCCCTTCCACCGCCCATTTTTTTTCCCTTCATTTTCGTGCGATGGGAAACTAAAGTTTAACCGTA
The DNA here is from genome assembly GCA_948098915.1 of Lampropteryx suffumata. Classification (NCBI taxonomy): domain Eukaryota; kingdom Metazoa; phylum Arthropoda; class Insecta; order Lepidoptera; family Geometridae; genus Lampropteryx; species Lampropteryx suffumata. The sequence goes on along the minus strand of OX402566.1, from coordinate 1,845,090 downwards.
TTTTGTATATATATAATATATATAATATGGGTAGGCTAAATAAACGCACCGCTCCAATGAGACAACGAGGTATCGAAGTACATGAAAACATCATCGATGTATACAGCTTTTAGATTTTCGTTGATTTTTCAGCTCGACCGATTTTGATAAAATTTATATGGGACCACCTGTGAAGTATACCCTTTCCAATAAAAAAAGAATTTTCCAAATCGGCTCAGCCGTTTTTGAGTAATCGGTGAACATACATAAAAAAAAATTGGTTAAAAATGAAGTTTAGACTGTCAAATGAAACTTTGGTATTCTGCTGTTACCAACTTATCCTAACTTAATTTTATCTAATTTAATTAAGCGTTTCTTATTTGGTTGGATGGTACCAACCAAATAGGTTGTACAAATGCTATAACTAACTAAAATATATTTTAGACAATTCCTAATTTTAGAAATAACCAACCGAATTGCCACCAATATCTACAATTCTACATGTACATACCTCTCCTTCGTAATTTATCAATAGTTGAACATAGATCAACGAGTGGCCAAATGTATCTATTATCCAAAATATGAACTGAAAAATTAGAAGTATTAATCAATTTTGAGACCAGTTAAAACACGTAGATAAATATTATAGGTCCTTTTAATGTTGACATATACGATAGGGATTGAGATCAAAAAATATTTTAATGAATAAGTTTTTAAAATTTTTAAGACTCGGGACAGTGGACACCATGTTTGCAATTCAACAACTTTGCTTAATATACAGACAAGCGTACAAGAACTGCATACCTACAGCTTCTACCTGCCATTACAGGGAAGACATAGACACTAAATTATTTGTTACTTAAGCACACATTATCAGCACAAACAGAAAAATATATCGCAGAATAAATAAAAGTGGAGAATACAGAGAGTATGTCATGTATCTGTGTGGCACAGTTATCAAAGGTCTTGACTGAGCGTAATTTGCCTAAGTGACGAACTTCAGGGTAGCTAGGCGCTGGAACAAATACGAAAAATATAAATAAATAATACCGGACATTGCACACAGCATCATCTGTAAGCAAGGTAAGCAGAGCTTGTGTTATGGGGGTACTATATGATATAATACTTATATTCTTTTTTTAAGTGATAACTTCTTATGGGAAGGTAAACCGCTTTGTTACATACGCGTTACGGCGCCAGTCTGTCTGGCTTCCCTTTCGGTCACGCATACGGCAGGCGTTGGCAGGCTCTTCCTCTCCCACTCTAACCCACAGCGCTAGTTAAATTAGTTTATGTTATCACTTCTGTCAGGCGTCACGAAACGCACACATTTATTTTTTGTGAATCAATACATATTATACATAGAAACACCTAGAGCCGGGACAAATTCTTTCAGATCATACAAACATTGGTCATGCGGCGATAAACGAACCCGCAACCTTCTGCGTCTCAGCAGGACCTTGGCCCACTGCGATACAGAGGTCATCATGAAAATTTCTGTAAATATGGATGGTCTGTGTGAAAGATGATATGTATCAAAAAGCAGTGACAAAAAAGAAAAGAGTCTGAAACGACAAGTGACAGAGGAAAGTGGAAAAGAAGAACCTGTTGTGGCGACTACACAACAACACACAACACAACGTGGGATAAGAGCAGATATATGATATAGTTTTTTTATTTTATTTATATACACTACAAAAACTAAGCCAACTTACCATGTCTTGAAACTCTTCAATGCTCATACTAAAAGTTTTCAGAATACTAACATAGGCTTGGAACATATTCGTAAAATAAATATGTTTTTCACTAGAAACGATTTTTAAATTCAAATTGTTACTACTTTTAATGTCTTCAAACCATTTCACGAAAAAACTCTTCGTTAGCATAACAATACGAAGACCTCTCATAGCGTTAGAATCAAATATAATTAAACTAAGGGTGGTAAATAGTTCCATGGGATCAAAACCAATAAGAAACACACTATTTATGCTATAAAAAAGTAAAAAGAATATCAAAGTCAAAGCACAGTAAACCCAGTTCCATAAGGTGTAATATCTGATGGCCTTACAACTAAAGTTGAGAGATTTCAGAGTCTTTTGTATGTTCAGAACGAGTCTGACATTAAGTCCTCTATTAAATGTATTGGCGATGAAAATTACTGTTTGTCCTAATGCACTTAAAAAACAATGAAAGACATTACAGATTACCAATATCCACATTTGTTTTGATAGCTCGCTTAATTTTACAGCAGTTATTTGGGGTATCGAACGGAACAATACTATCCCAAAAGAAACACATATATAAGATAATGATAAAACTATTGTTTTCCAATCAATTGGGAATATAAATCCGTCACGTATATTATATTTAGTACTCAATACAAGCTTTTGCAGTATATTAAGTGGTCGCATTAAGTTCTGCACATCCTGAGTGACAGCGTTATCTAGAAGAACTTCAACTTTATACATTTTGTCAGGCTTTTTTGTTTTGACCAGTATTTTCGACGCCATCGTGAAGAATGAGGAAGTTATATGTATTTATTTGAATAATTCTAATTGAATAATAATTAGAGTAGTTAGAAGCAAATATATCTACATAATAGTATGTATAGGACTCAATGGACACAACAATCCCATTAGTTGATAGGTTTGAACCATTTGAATAGTATCTGAGTATTCATCAAATTACACCTTCACATAGGTAGTAGATAGGTACATCATAGTTTTTTTGCCGAGGAATAAACGGTCATCGAGGATGACCGTTTTCACTAACTCTAGGGACACCTACGAGTATATCGGATTTCCAAATGATATGATGTAGCAAAAAATATTTACAAGTGTCAGGTGTTAGGTAAAGTTCCAACACCGATTACCCCCTTGCATTTAACAGTAATGAGGCTAAGAAACAAGCTAAGAAATTGCCGTTGAATATTAAACAATTTTGGACCAATGTGCTCGTATTTGATCATAACTCTTAATTATATTATGCAAAGTATTCACCCGTGCATCTTTTCAAGCGTGGTGGCAATTTATCGATCAATTCAATTTCAAAAGTTCTTTATTTCATAACACATAATACATATTATGTTCAATTTCTAGTGTAGATTTTTCCTAGAAATATACGTTGATAGGTTTATGTACGTTTTATAAGCTTAGTGCTTATTAAAACTATTAAACAGAGGTAATAGATGTTTTAAAAGTACTTGTTGGGTTTGACATTGGTAACTGAGTACATTGAGATAGGTAGGTAGATGAGAGCTTTTTAACGAGCATTAATTTTTTGGCTGATGTATATTTTTAAATAGATCTATCTTAGATAGATCTCGTCGACACCACAGTGTTCCTAGGTATTACTTTAGATAATAAGCTGCAATGGGGCCGCACATAGATAAATTGTCGAAGAGACTCAGCTCTGCCGCATACGCTGTCAAAAAGATCCGTCATTTTACCGACGTAGATACCGCTAGACTCGTTTACTTCAGCTACTTTCATAGCATTATGTCTTATGGCATTGTGTTGTGGGGGAGTGCTGCTGATATTATCACCATATTTGTGTTGCAGAAGAGGGCTGTTCGTGCAATTTATAACATGGGCCCCAGAGAATCACTTAGAGATAAGTTTAAAGAAATTAATATTATGACAGTGCCTTGTCAGTATATATACGAAAATTTAATGTATGTGCACAAAAATGTTCATTTATTAAAAAAAAATTGCGATAATCATAGTATTAACACTAGAAATAAAGATAAACTCGCTGTTCCCACTGTTAGGCTCGCTAAAGTTAATAAGTCTTTTATAGGGCAATGTGTACGCTTCTATAATAAGGTCCCAAGCGACGTGTTAGATTTGTCGATTGGCAAATTTAAAAACGTAATTAAAAATAAACTGTCTATTAAAGCATATTATAAAATATCTGATTATTTAGAAGACAAAAAAGCTTGGGATGAATCTGCTCCAACTCGACTCGGCATCCGTAACAAAATTGTCAAGGATCATACAAAAAAGTGTTAAGACCAGACAAGTTTCTTGCCGGATTCTTCTTGAACTGGGGTTAGGAGGAACCGGCACCTAGATTCACTAGCATGTAAGAAGACGATTCAAAGTGGTCCTTGTGATTGTAATGAATAAAGTTATTTTGAATTTTGAAATGATAATATTTTTTTTTAAACGATAAGCTAGAGGGTTGGTATGGTTGAATAAACATAAATACTAGTTAGCAACACGAACTAAAGATCCTGCGCTTGTCGTAAGTCGTACCAGACAAACCCCGCGCGCCCGCGCGCCGACCGTTGCCGCCGCGCACGCCGCTATCGACCTATATCCAACAATAATAAGAACGAGAACAGCGCGCGACAGTATAATTGAAATTATACTCGTAAGAATTCAATAAAAATCCACCTGTCTTTCAATTAGTTCACAGCTAAAAACACAGATGGTGTTTAGATAAAACAGTTTAACAGTTTTATACTTATATTATTATTTTATAGTTGGTTTTAATTAACATTTGCTTTAATAAATATTATTGTAATAAAAATGATTATAACATCACACACATTTCAGAACGAAATTAGGATTTCAGAACGAAAGTATCCAATAATTGTTATATATTGTAAATTTAATTGTTCGATACATACTTTCTTACTATTTTTCAGTAATTAATTAGTTTGAATTTATTACCGAATGTTTCACTTTATTATTTTCTGTTCTCATTATTCTGATATTTACAAGTCCTTCATTTGATTGTTTACTAAATCGGTAAATTCGTTATAATTCTTTTATTAAGACATATATAGCAAACCTATGAATCCATTGTTTCTTGAATTATTTTTTAACATCTTTTATTGTTTTTAAGTAAATAACTTTCATTATTATACTTAGATTCTTAATAGGCTTCTGTGATTGGTTGAATAATGAATATGGTGTGATGTTTTGTATATATTTCAAATATGTATAAAAGGCGAGGTTAAAGCCTAAGACGGGTAGATTTAGAGTGATCATAGCACTAGAAAGATAAGTGCCTTGCAACAATATTGTACTAAAATATATTTGTGTATTTAATATGTGTACCGTTAACTTTTTGTGTTGTTCTCTGTTTGGTTATTTGGTAACATTAAAACTATATTATCTTTGTGAACTACATACATTTGTATCAGTTACTTATTTTGTCGTTGTTTCCTAATATTCCTTAGGGTGTTTATTTTGTAGGAGGGTACTTGTGTTGTGTAAAATTGTAAAGGATCATACAAAAAAGTGTTAGGACCAGACAAGTTTCTTGCCAGATTCTTCTTGAACTGGGGTTAGGAGGAACCGGCACCTAGATTCACTAGCATGTAAGAAGACGATTCTAAGTGGTCCTTGTGATTTTATTGAATAAAGAAAATTGAATATACTATAGTAAATTTGTTATTCTCTATTTTATTGAATTTATCTTTGCTTACATTTAGCTTCAATTTCTCATGTGAGAAGTAGGTATATAACTTCAGTAATTTTACTAACTTTCATTATAAACTTCTGAATATTGATATTAGGTGTAATATATTATTGTAGTTAGTGCAGGTATCTATCAATTTCTGACACGCGCAACCGGCAGCTAACAACGAGCGCACTTGTGTGTGAGTGTGTGTGTATGTTTCTATTCATTGCATTTGAGGAGTAAGTGATGGGGTAATTTGTATCGGCAGTATTTGTCGAAGTAAGGTAAGTTTTTAGTTCGTAAATTGCACTAATTTTTTATAAGCATGTTTTTATTGGTCGGGTTGGTGTATTGGTATAATTTTTTGGAAAGTTTAAAGATAAAGTTTTCTAGAATGGGCAGACCTACTTTTAAGTGTAAGTCAGTTAGGTTTGTACGAAATGAGGTGTTGAAGGCAAGTTTAACTGCTTTGTTTTGCAGGACTTGGAGGTGTTTCATGTTTGTTTTACACGTACTGCTCCAAACAGGGTAAGCATATGTGATGCAAGGTACGTGTAGATAAGTGTACGGTAGATTCTAAGTTTGGTGGTACTACTAAGGCACGATTTTCTGTTAAGAATTGGGCTCAGGGCGTTTATAATAATAATAATAATAATATTCCTTATTCAGACACAAGATCCATATTTAAGTATAGGTTACTTTCTTAGTATAAATAAGAACACATAATATAAGATACAAGTCAAAAAATAGAATATAAATAATAATAATTAGGTATCTACTATAGGTACCTATCAGTATGCGATTTGCACCCATCGTCTATACATATTGGTCAAGAAGACCTTAGCAGCTAAACTTGCAATAATGGAGTTCTTACACCTGTCGACCCTGGACATGAATTTGGCCACCCGGCTCCTCTGGATGGCGTTAAATGAATCTATTTGCGCCTCCAGGTACATACCTGAGGCGCTGCAATATCGATCTAATCCCATAAGCTGTCTATAGATATTGTTATAGGCAACACGAATGCCATCGTGTGCCTTTTTAGTGTACTGTACCCAGAGTTGACAGGTATAAAAAGTCTGCAGAATGATCTAAATAAGGTCAACTTTACATCGCGTGACGATTTGGTAAACTTTCGAATTATCATGTTACCGACCACACAGAAGGCTCTGCGTTGCCTATCGATGTCTTTGTCATCTTTCCCATTCGCAGTCACAATGTGGACGAGATACTTGAAGGATTCAGCGATTTTCACAGGTTGTTCATTTAGAAAAAGACAGGGCACATTGTCGGGAACCTTGCCAGATCTAAATATCACCATCTCAGTTTTTTTAACATTATATATTAGGTCATGCTCTTTCGGATACCTGTCACAAATACTTAATAATTGTCTCAATCCTTTGATCGAGGGGCTGAGCAGCACCATATCATCAGCATAGCTCAAATTATTGACATATCTGTCATCTAACCTGAGCCCTACTGCTCAGCTCCACTATCAAATCATTGACGTAGGTGTTAAATAGATCCGGCGAGGTTAACCCCCCCTGTCTTACACCATATGTTTAGGGCTTTTAATCCTTTGATGCGGACTTAAAATACTGCCGTCCAGTTCAATTTACGGTCTAACGTGATACCTAAGTATTTAACTGTATTACTCCAGGGTATTTCGCAGCCTTCGATTTTTAAATTTCGCGATGGGTTTGATCTTTTGCGAGAAAACATGATAGCTTCCGTTTTAGAAGCGTTTATTTTTAGTTTCCATTTATGAAAGTACGACGAAAGTGCGTCGAGCTGGAGGCGCCCGATTACCAAGTCAGCATCCTCTGAAGATTCACAAATGAGGCAGTATCATCTGCAAAACATGCTAGTTTAGTACGAGGCGAGAATTTATCGATGCCTTTCTTGAAGAAGTTCGCTGGAGGTGAGGTAACCAACTTTTAACGTGCATTTTGTTGTGCCTCTCGAGTATTACGTTTTTATTGCTTATATGTCGAGTTTCTGGAGAAAGCAAAAGACTGTTGGCGCAAAGTATATATGTACGGTGGATAACTGAGAGCTTTCAACCCTAGGAGAGCTCTTGTAGCTTGGAAACTGTCTGTTGTGCAGTGTAGGATCGTGCGTTCAGCAAGGACGAGCGATGGACCAATGTTGGTTGTAGATTCGTGAGCTTCTCTGTCATTGTGTTCAACCCTTCACAGTACACATCTGCAGTTATCTCTCATGGTGAGCTGTGATGAATCATACCTACACTAAACAACCAAACAGTCACTTTTTTAGCTTTATGTTTTCGCTAATGGCATTGTCTAGGTTACCAATCAGGGTCCAGCAAACAAGATGTAATTTTTTTCGGAAGTGACAATGCGTGCTAACGTTTCTGTATCAGATTTCAGGTAACTACAGGGTTCATTTTTTTAAATTTCCAAACAAAATTTCCAGAATAGTTTGTCCGTTAATATATTGAACGCTTCCACGGGCTATTAACGGCGTTCGTTATAATGTTCCCTCCGTAGACGTCGTTAACATAACATGCCGTTTGCGACGCACTGCTACCACGATGGAACTGATGATTCATCAGAACTCGTATTTTATAATTACTCGTATTTTTGACGTATCTAAACTAACACTTATCAAAAAAATTACTAAATTAATTTGAAGAGTATCCTTCATTTCTAAAACTTTGTATATGTAAGCCTAAGCTTACTATAGAACAGCAACATCATAGGTAAAACCTAGCAAAAGCTCTATTATAAGCATTACTTAGCTAGGCATCAGGATACTATCATGTATGTCTTTACCAACAAAATATTAAAGAATATAAGCTGTTTATCAGTCATGTAGTGCCCACAACACAAGCTCTGCTTCCTTTAGGGCTCTATGACACCATATAAAATGTCAAATGCATTGTATCTATACATATAAAATGCTTTGTCCTGAATGACTGACTGACGGATCAACGCACAGCCTAAACCGCTGATGGTAGAGACCTGAAACTTGGTGGGTGTGTTCTTTGTATGACGTAAGCATCCGATAAGAAAGGGTTTTTCGAAATTCTACCCCTAAGGGGGTGCAAAGCGGGGGCAATTTTGTATGGAACAACGTGATTCCTGGGTCCAATCTATTTCAAATTTTGCATAAACATTATTTAACAAAATTTATGGAAGATGTGTTTCGTATTTTATTGAAACTCATATTATTTTGGCGGTGGTTTGCATCAAAGTTGATATCAATACTCCTTAGTGTTTTTGATTTTAATTACATTTTATTTTAATACCTGTTTAAAAACTCAATCCGATTTTATTCAAAAAAGGTTGAACTCACTTTTTTTTTCGCATCAATTAAATTTGGTATCGATATAGATTGTATCTTTGGAACGGACATAGCCTACTTTTCATGTATGTACTATGCGTGCGAAGCCGCGGGTAGAAGCTAGTTATACATAAAATGCATTACGATTACGATTAGCCCATTGTGTCCTACTGCTGGGCAAAGGCCTCCCCTTGATCTCTCCAGGCATCTCGGTTTTGAGCAGTTTGGACCCAAGCTCTATCAAAGGTGTCGAGATCATCTCGCCATCTCTTTTTGGGTCTACCACGGCGCCGTCTCGCTGTCTCAGGGCTCCACTGAGTGGTGATTTTGGCCCACCGCTCATCCGGGATGCGACAGACATGACCAGCCTTGCTCCACTTAAGCTTCGCAACGTTTCGAGCTACATCAGCAATTTGGGTTCTGGAACACAGAGTTGTGTTGCGTATGCGATCGGTACGTTTAACACCGATAATGCTGCGCTCCATCACCCGTTGACAAATGCATTATTATTATTATTATTAATTATTTGGGAGTCCGAGTTATGTATCTTCCAGTGGACCTAAGTGAACCGGTAACTTGGTTGCAAACTTGAAATCTTGGAATTCGTAGTAAAATAGTTAAATAAAACAAGCATAAAAATACCAATATCTAGAACCGATAAAAAAAAAGAAAAAGTGCCTAGGAATCTAACGAGAAAGAACGGGATAGAGCTGCGATAAGGGATTATACTAGAATTACATGTAAGTACCTATATGTCGACTTATATATCCAATTATTGACCTCTGTGTTTATTTTAGTTCGTTTAATAATTATTCGAAATTCGTTTAGGTTTTTAGATTATACTTCTAATGTTTTCTACATTAATAGTAAGACGCGTAGTGTAAGAGAGACAGTTTTCTGGTATACAAGTATATTTACTATTTTACATTACTACTTATAGTATGACATAAAGATTCTGTTTACACTGTGAAGAATCAAACAGTGTACATTTATGGAAAAAGATGATTTTGGTGATATATAGTGTAGTGTATTATAATGTGTAAATAATATAGTGTATTTGTGCGTATGGTAATAATGGTAGATGTAATGTAATGTATAAATGATGTAGCGTGTTTGTGAGTGTGGTGATCATTGTAGATATATAAAAAATAAAGGTGTTTCTACTCTTCTTCTCTATGTTTTAATAATATTCTAATAGTTATTATACAACATGCAGTAAATTGTGACATAGCGTGTGATGCTATCACACGTCCTGCTCAATATCTTGAAGTTGAGTTTCTTCTTTGATACAGATCCTTTTAGATCTTTCCCTCTTTCGTAGATATACTTGTCCATCGGCGGTCCAGTCAAAGTTGTTAGCTTTGGCATATTCTCTCGCTTTGAAGAACATGCCTTTAGCCTTGTGAGTCAGGTTTTCACTGATGTAGACTGGTTTAGAGAGTCCGGCTATATTGATAGGTGAATAGTATTTAGGTAATTTAGCTGTGGGGTTCGACATATTAAAGATCCTTGTTTTTTGGGTTAGTTTGATCTTCGCCCTGGTGGTCTACTTCCATCACAATGGGCCTAGGCGCATCAGACTCCCGGTAGTTGGTGAATATTTCTGTTGTGTCTCTGTCGGATGCAAATTAAGCTTGAGTGAATGTAACATATTTTCTACAATCTGAGTGTAACGGACCTGCCGTTGCAGATTTTCGCTCTTTTGAAGGGACATTCCGGATTTATATTTTGTATCCACACAATTGGTGGGCCAAAATAGAGGAGCTATTTTGTATATGAAAGATTTAATTTTCATTTGGCTAGCTTCGAAATGAGTTGTCAGTCTTTGATGAGACACTTACGCACATTACGTGTGCAGAGAGCATGTTGATCTTCTCTTCTGTCTCCTTATTAAAGTTTTCATTTCTTTCAACTCTTGTTTGATATCATTAATGTTCATCAAAATTGTAGCAAATTTTTAATCTTGGCTTTCTTGGAAGTTAGTAAAAGGATTAGTAAAGTTTTTGTTGATATCTTACCCTGAAAGAGCTCTCAAGTTTATAGGAATTTATTAATTCTGGACTACGATGGGCTCTTCGTTTAATAGACGACTTTACGTTTGTTTCGGCTTCCTGTTCTTTTTCAGAATGACTTGTTCCAGCTATCGTCTTGTCAGAATTTGTCAGAGTGCGCTCCATAGCAAGTATGTTGCTATGAGCAACATTGCAGGCGCTTATATGTAATTATGTTAATTGTAATTATCGAGTTGAGCCGCGCAACATCAATCCAGATAAAGACTGGAACTTCAGGATGTGCGATTATAATCATTTATATTCTTTGTTGTCCGAGACATCTTGGACTGAGGTTCTGCAGGCCCAGGATGTCGGTATTGCCAGCCAGTGTTTTTATGACATTATTTATAACATATATGATGCGTGTGTGCCAACAAAACGCCGTGGGGTCTCTGCGGGCAGGCACTATCCGGTTTGGTTTACCTGCGACATAATTCAGGACACAAAGCGTAAGTTAAAGTTGCATTCGGTATGGAAACATCTCAATTCTGTTGAAATCTACCAAGAATTCTGTAACCCTTGAGCTGAATTCAAATATCGTATAGCGTCTGCCTACAGAGCGTATACGCAGTCTATAGAGGACAATATTGGTCGGGACCCGCGGAAATTCTGGCAGCACATTTCGAGCCTTCGGTCAAAGGGAGGTTTTGAACCCAGTATCAGCTATCAAGGTACAACTTATACGGGACCGGGGGCGGCTGAGGCTTTCGCAAGCTACTTCTCTAGTGTCTTCCTTCCCGAGATACCCCAACTTAATGCCGAAGCCGTCTTTGATAGCTCTGCTAACAGCAATGATATCAATATACTGATGCTTACTCAGCGCGATATAACTTTTGGTATCAACAAGTTGAAACCTGGAAGCTCTGTAGGCCCTGACAAAATACCACCTGCATTTATCAAAGGGGCAAGAAATTTTTGAGCTGTCCTCTCTGCCACATTTTTAATTTGACTGGTGTTTATCCGCCACAGTGGAAGTTGTCAAGGGTTACTCCAATACCTAAAAGCTCGAATAAATCTCTCGTGGAAGAGTACCGTCTTATTGCAATTTTGTCCTCCCCAGCGAAGATTTTTGAATTATTCTGCATGAGCACATCTACGCGCAGGTCAATAAGTATTTATGTAACGAACAACATGGGTTCAGGAGCAAAAGATCAGTAAACACTAACCTATTAACACTCGTCGATTATGTCTCTAGTTGCATGGATCGTAGGCACCAGGTAGATGGTACTCTTTCTGATGGTATTCGAGGTACTCTATTTTGACTTCCGAAAGGCGTTTGATAGGGTCAATAACGACATCTTGCTTGCAAAACTTTTCGCTATAGGCATTGCCCCGGGTCTTCTACCTCTACCTATATCCCACAAAATATTTGCTGGGTTGTCTAGGGTACAACTCGTTGGAGGTTCGACGAGCTTCCGATCAGATTCTTACGGCCTGATTTTCCGCGGCAAAATTGACGCTCTGGACTTGAGCAACGAGCTGTGTCGATTGTTTGTTCCGAACAACTATTTTCGGGGTCGGAATCATAGGTTGTTTGCCGAACCACCCCGGCGCGCACTGTGGCTAGATCTTCGTCACCTATTCCGCGCATCCTCGCCGCGCTACACGCGCTCCTGAATCGTAGTCCTAAGTGCGATTTATTTGCGGATGGGTGGGTGGGTTAAAATTTTATCGGATTGTTTGAGTTTCTGTGAGCGTGATGTATGATTGCGTGTTTCATACTATTTTTATTTTCTATTTTGCTCATTTGGTACAATATTGACGGAACTGCATTTTTGTCATATTTCAGGAGAGGGTATTAAAGTTATTTAATTTTCGTTTTCAATTTATGACATTGTTTTTAGACATTGGTGCGTTATTTTTAAATTTAAATAAGACTATAGTATTATAATTTTATTTTCATTTTAAATCAGTCAGATACCACATCAATGTCGTGAAATATTAAAAAAAAACATTTTGGTACTTACAGATGCGTCATTATTCCTCCAGGAAACAATTTATTGTATGTAAAGCATCCATACAATTTCGTACATATTTGACAATAAAAAAACACCTCTTTTTATAATCAACATTAATTATTTATTTAGATCAGATTTAGATTTATTATTTTAATCAGTCAGACATCATGAAAATCACATTAAAGTTGTACTTTGTTTTACTACACAAAAAAACACATTTCATGTCTACATCATCATCATTGGCCTTTGTTCATCTGTTGAAGATGATTTAGGTGGCGTCAGTAAAGTTACAGAGCAATTCATTGTAAATGAAAACATGGATCATGGATCCACTCCAGCAAGCTGTGGGTGTAGTTTCCTCTCCACTGACGTCACTTTGCCTGGGGTTCTGTTTGATAGCGTTGGCCTTCCCAGGTACCCACACTAACCTCTCGACCTTGCCGACAGGACCTTCAGGATAGACGAATCAGTACATGCGGTGTCGGTTCGGTTGCAGGTGCATAACGGCTGGTGGCGACACAATAAGTGTTAGGTTTTTTATTCTTTGCCACGCCTGTTTTTAAACGGCGTTGTTTTAATTTTACGAATTCAAGTAATTCTTCAATCACGACAATTATCTATTTTAATATTCACAAACTTAATATAAAGCACTATATTAGGTGCTGAAATTAAAGTTAAACCATCAACAAACACATATTATTTGATTGCTTACTATCACGAAAATCTAATTTATTAGTACAAACTAATAATGAATATTGAAAAGTCTGACTATTTAGGTGAGTAGATAAGTAATTATAATTTATCGGAAATATTATTATAATAATCCCTTCATTTCTTCATTTACTAGCAGAACTTGCAAGAAATTAGACGACCGAAAAATGAATATCAATAATTTTCATGTTTTACCAAAACTCATTTCAAAACGTGCTGCCATTTCATTTTCACTAGACGAAAGTACAGCCAATAATGAATTTCTAAATACTATCATTCTTTTTAATGTTATGCAAGTATTAAGTCTTAGCTTTAAATTCAAAGTTTGCAATAACATTATTTCTAACAATAGTATTGCAATAAATTGTATTTCAATTAGTTTTTGTTTGTTATTAGTGAGTTCGAATATCTACTATTATTTTTCATCTGTTTACATCAATAATACCTCTCATTGGTACTCTTCAGTGTATAACTTCGATAATTTATGTCATCCGACTTACTACACTATCGGGTATTTCGTCAACACTTTTATTAATATTCGTAGTAGTCATTTTCATGTTCAATTGATAGCCAAAGTTTATAAAGTCTTCAAGTTCTACAAAGTTAGAGGCTACAAACAAATGACTATTAGGTTCTGGTGTCTTTTTATTATAATTGTGATATTTCACTATGTTTTGGTCTTACTAGTTCATTTTATACACCCAAGATTTTCAATATGGCATTTGTTTTACGATCACTTTGTATTAATTATTAATATGGTCTTGATTTATGATGCATGTTTAGTGAGAATGATCAGATATAATCTTAGTGCGTGGCTAATACAATTTCAAAACGCAACGAGGTTTCATGTCACTGGCATAAACAATGCTGAATTTAAACAAAGTATAGAAATGTACAGAACCATTATTGAAGCATTCAATTTGTTTAAAAAGATATCTCAGGAAACGGTAAAACACAATATCAATAATATATTGTTAGCTAACTTAATGATATTATTTTTTTATTTTAATGTTTTAGATACTTTTTCATACCTTCGAAACGACTGCGCACAGTCTCTTATATACACAAATGTGTTTCAGTAGCTCAGTGCGGGTAGGTGCCTGACTATTTTTATTATGTGACTGGTAAATAAAATGGTATGCAAGTTTGTGTACCTAAACGATGAACTAATTTCAGATGACATCAAATACAGTACTTTTTGGTTTGATTGTAACAACAATTAGCAAGAACATGATACTGCAGATACTTTTATGTCTTGAGCTTGAAAAATTTTACTTGGTTACTGAAAATGTTCGTGACACCTGTATTAGTTTGATGACGTCTAAAAATTCAAGTAAGTTTTAAAACTAACAATCATTGTTTTAGATAGACTCAACATTTAAGGCTCAACATTTGAAATATTAACCAAAGCTTAAATAAAGGAATTAAGGTTAGTCAAAGGAAAGTCTATAGATATAATTGTATATAAATTAACTTAATTATTATCTCGTGCTGACCTAGCTATCTACCTCCTAGTGGCAAGGCATTATTGCTGAGTCAAAGCCATTTTCTTTTTGTCTTCTATTTTATTATTTTTATTGTGTATGCTTTTATTTGTTTATGTATTTTTTGTCTATGTTCTATAACTAATCACATTTAATGATTTTAATAAGTAATTATCAACCTAATACCATAAGTATTAGGTTAATAAGACTTATTTAACTAGAGCAACGTAAAGTTCTTTGAGTGAAAATGCTTCATTAGCATTTTTTTGCAAATGTTTGTATGATCTGCAAGTATTTGTCTCGAGTCTGGGTATTTCCTATGTATAATATGTATGTATTTACAAAAAAAAAGTATTTAAGTAGTATATCAATCATGTGGTACCCATAACACAAGCTCTGCTTACTTTGGGGCCAGATGATGCTGTGTGAAATGTCCGGTATTATTATTATTATAGTTAAGTCAAAGCTGGTTTTTATGTTTTAGCTCTGCGCATGACATGCAAGAACATCTGCCGGATCCATAGTAAATGTTTCAGAAAGATGTCGGTGTATGGCTTGTTTATACTTGATGCCACATTATCCTGGAAGCTCCTAAGTTTTATCGCAACCTATGTTATAGTCGAGATGCAGTTCAGCCTGTTATATAACCAAGAAAGATTTCAAAATAATACATATGAAGTTGCCTTTCAATAGGCCTGGTTCTATAGAATGAACAATTTTACATGTAACTTCATAGGTCCTAAAAACCTATTATTTAAAATCCTGCTAATGTTATAAAAGTGAATGTTTATGTGGATTTTATTGTTTACTCAAGGAATACCTAAAAAAAGCTGAAAAGATTTGAATGTAACATTGTCTAAGTATCGTTTAGGACCTATAATTTTTATAAAGGCTACTTTTTTCTGACAAAGCCACCGACAACAGCTAGTATAAATAGTTATATGAAATTTGGATTCCATCAGACAACAATATTACCTATGTTGTATACTTTTTGAGTAGTTCATAAGTTTATATTTATGTATGTTAGTGGTTTTTATTTTTTTATTTATTTATTTATTTCTATAAGCTCTCGTTATTGTATTTTATACACATGATTTGCTGTTTGAAATAAAGTTTATATCCTTATTATTATTATACCCAATGCACCCATCTATATCCTCATGAAATTGTATTTAATTGTGTGTAATTTATACAAAAACAATATAATGTACAAAATGAATGATATATATGTACATACAAAAACAAGGAGTAAAATAATTATATATTGATGTCAAATAAATACAAATGTTATAGAAATGTTTAATGTTTTATTGTTTGGTACATTATTTATATTTCAGTGGTGTGAAAAGTTATATAAAATTCAGAAGTTAAATATGTGCTAAAACTAAACATTTCAGAAAAATATCCATATAAATTTTACAAAGTTTCTAGTAACAGATCTTCTGAATTATTATGACTCATAAATTCTTAGAATTTAATGCAATGTTACTTACGTTTACAGTAACAGTTATAATAACAAACGCAAACTTCGTCAAGGTCAAATTCGATAACTATTTACAATAAAATCACTTAATTCTTGTTTTTAATTTATATGAATGATCTACATAAACCTGTAAAGGATGATCACGAGATTGTACTGTTTGTTGATGACACGTCACTTTTATTTAAATTAAAGCGACGACTTACTAATCTTGACGATGTAAACAATGCAATCTCTAAAGTTGTAACATGGTTTAACGTAAACAACTTATTACTATATTTTTATATTTTTTTTACTAAACGAGAAAAAAACGAAATGCATTCGTTTTATACTGCCCAACGTTAAACAGGTGAAAGCTAATGTAAAAATTAAAAACGAAAAGATAGATCTCGTCGTGTTCTTAGGCATTACTTTAGATAATAAACTGCAATGGGGCCCGCACATAGATAAATGTTAAAAAAAGATCCGTCATTTTACCGACGTAGATACCGCTAGACTCGTTTACTTCAGCTACTTTCATAGCATTATTTCGTATGGCATTCTGTTGTGGGGGAGTGCTGCTGATATTAACACCATATTTGTGCTGCAGAAGCGGGCTATTCGTGCAATTTATAACATGGGCCCTAGAGAATCACTTAGAACTAAGTTTAAAGAAATTAATATTATGACAGTGCCTTGTCAGTATATATACGAAAATTTAATATATGTGCACAAAAATATGCATTTATTTATAAAAAATTGCGATAATCGTATTTAGCGTAGTGAGCGAGTGCGTGAGTGTTGAGTTATTTGATGTATTTCAGTTGTTTTTTACGATTTACTTACATAAATTATACATCAAAAGATACGTGACAGTGTAACAAATACGTAAACCATGGATTACGCTGGATATATAAAGGTTTTTATGTGAAATTTTTGTGTGTAACCTAACCTTGGTAGTTGAACATGGCGCGTAATGGCGGGTAAGTTCATTATATTTTGGGTGTTTTATAAAAATCTATTGTAGTCTCAATTTGAATGGCACTTCATTTTATTATTCGGAATTCGGAAGCATCATAATTCTGCCTTTCTAGCCATATGCATATTTTTGATCTAGACATTGATCTAGACATTCAAAATTATAATCAAAATAGACATTTTCCACGGTTTCTTCCACGGTTTCCTAGCTATCACCTACCTACATTTTCCAGAGTGGTTTTCTTTGTTTTTCTTTATTTACTTTTGTACTAACTATGTCGATATTTTTATGTTATTGGTTAGCTAAGTTTATATACTATTGAAACAATAAAAATAATAGTATGCTATCACCTTCATTTTCAAACTATAATTTTTTTTCCAAAACAACATATCATGTTTCGGGTAGGACAAGTTTGCCCTGTAATTACGTAATATTTTATTACTACACTCGTCAAAACGTTGTTTGACTAACTCATTCCTTAGTTATTTAACTACACTTGACATAAATTTCGTCCCTTAATCTTTCAAGCGAAGCACTTGAGACTATTTTTTACAATAGGGCGCAAACATCTGGCATTTCGCGGGGGGCCCTTCGGGGGGGCCTGGCACGACAGAGCATTTCGCGCCATTTTAGGGGCAGACACGGACGCCTAAGTCGATAGTATTAACACTAGAAATAAAGATAAACTCGCTGTTCCCACTGTAAGGCTCGCTAAAGTTAATAAGTCTTTTATAGGGCAATGTGTACGCTTATATAACAAGGTCCCAAGCGACGTGTTAGATTTGTCGATTGGCAAATTTAAAAACGTAATTAAACATAAACTGTCTATTAAAGCATATTATAAAATATCTGATTATTTAGATGACAAAAAAGCTTGGGATGAATCTGCTCCAACTCGACTCGGCATCCGTAACAAAATTTTCAAGGATCATACAAAAAAGTGTTAAGACCAGACAAGTTTCTTGTCGGATTCTTCTTGAACTGAGGTTAGGAGGAACCGGCACCTAGATTCACTAGCATGTAAGAAGACGATTCAAAGTGGTCCTTGTGATTTTATTGAATAAATAAATATTGAATTTTGAATTTTTGAATTCTTAAACTATTATAGAATCAAAATAATAAATAAACAGTCGAAGGTAATTTAATTATAACTAAATCTCTCAATCCGTAACTAATATGTAAAAAAAATTAACGTGTGAACCATTTTGAATTTTCGCCTGTAATTTTAATTGTGTACGTTATTTTCAAAAAAGCTTTAATATTTTTACGAAATAATTAAAGTTTTGAAAGCTTTGTTAATACAATAGATTCAAATAATGTTCACTATTTAGGTACCATGATTTATGAATATTCCGTTGAAAGTTTGAATAATGTGAATAACCATGATAGTTTTACAAATATTAGATTGAAAGTCATGGAATACAATGTTATTAATACTTATGTATTAAAAGTTAGAATAAATCGATTACTGGAATATAACATTTCATTAAAATTGGTCACTTAATTATAATAACAATAATAATGCCGGACATTTCACACAGGATCATCTGGCCCCAAACCAAGCAGAGCTTGTGTTATAGGTACCACATATACTACTTATATACTTTTGTTTGTTTAAATACATACATATTATACATACAAACACCCAGACCCGAGAAAAATACTTGCAGATAATACAAACATTTGTCCCGTGGCGGGAATCGAACCCGCAACCTTCTGCGTCTCAGCCGGACCTTAGCCCATTGCGCCACAGAGGTCGTCAAGTGCGAATTATAATTAAGTTAATATAATTCGCACTAGCGGAATGCCTTCCCGATTTGTTAATGGAATGATAGCGCATGACTAGAATCGATTCTGCTTATCGATATACATAAATAGTTCCTCGACTCTTTTGCTATTGGGTCCGTACATGTGCCGAGATATTTCAGTTGGACGAGGTTCCTGTAAAAAACAACAGTTGAGCCCTTGAAAATACAAGTAACAATATGTTGGAATACCCTTCGGCCTGACTGCTCACGAAATTTAAAAAAAAAAACATAATACAGAGTATCTTTTAACTTTTTGGAATAGCTTGATGATATATATTTTTTGTTGTTTATTTATTTCATACATTACATCTACCATTACACGTTAGACCTAATACAATAGAGTAGTTACAATACAATTAATACATGTGTGATCGAATAAAAATTCGATCACACAATAATAAAAAATAATATTTAGAAAATTAAATCAAATAATAACTAAATAACAAGATACATTCAAATTATAAAAATTATAATCTTAATGAAGTTTGAAGTAATATAATAATAATTACCTACTATACAATATTTCAAATTAAATAATATCGCTCCTACGAACTCTCTTGAGGTAGATATACGTACGTAAGTCTATTAATACTATATCAAACATGGAAAAACCTAAACACGTACCTTCATATTACCTATATGAAGCCTCTTTCTTCCAGTATGGTGATTAAAGCGTATATTACAAAATATTGAGTTTCACCTAATCAATCAATCATAAATGTGTTGGCGATATTAGGTGCATCAGAATGGTAGAACTAAATGTTAGTATTTTCATACTAAAAAACTTGGTTATTGGATTTAGTTAACTTGAACAGTGGGTATATTAGTGACATAAGTTAATTAACTGACAAGTATAAATGTTTGACAAAAATGAGTGAACTTTTCTGATTGACCTGAAATTTTACAAACGTTGATGGAAGCCACAACAATCGCATAAAAGCGAGGCGAGCCGAATGAAAGCGTATATTTTAGGATAACATAACATAACAACATAGACATAACATTTGACTGATTTGATGATGATGATGACCAACTTATCGACGGCCCCATCGAATAAACGTATAAAGTAAAAACAGTAACTTTACAGGAGCAATTAAAAACGTAAAAAAAATATTACTCGGTGATTATTATATATACCTATAAACAATGTATTACCAAATTACAGGTGAAAAAATCTTCTTTTTTCTAATAAAATATAAAATACCAATATACGGATAGAATTTGAAATATTAAAAAAAAACCCTTTTAAATTTTTATTCTAGCTAAAAGTTTTCAAGGTTGGTTCGTTTTCAATGTTTACACTATTATTCGTCGGAAATGTTTTAAAAAAGTGTAACAAAATATTGACCTAGTTTACTACGGGTATTTTAATTTGGTAATGTGGGTATTAGATAGTTTCATGGTTATTCCAGTAATTGGGTTTATATTTTAAAAGTGAAAAATTGTGTTACTGTTTTATTCATTTAGCTTTTTATTTTACAATATTGTGTAAAATGCTTTTGTTTAACTACAAGGTACGGAATATTTAAAATATTTTAGAATAACTTGGAACTTATAGGTTATTCTAAATTATTTTGAGGGATAAAACAATAAGGTACTTAATTATAAAAGTACCTATAGTATATAGTATATTATGTCGCTTTTTACTGAAATAGCAATAAATAAAACAGAATATTAAATTTAAAATAAGTCATTTATTGTTAGTCATTTGGTTATTAGCACCCATTTTACTGAAAACAAGATGACACTCCAAAACAATGTTTTTTTTATCATAGATAGACCTACGAACTCGCCTAATCGATGGTGGTCGTCAACGGGGCCCACAGGTCTAGAAGATACCTATTTACTCTTGACTTGAAGTAACCCGGATTGTTGCTTTCAGGAAAGACAAGACGACGGCAAAGCATTCCAATCCTTGGCTGTATGCATTAAAAATGTGGAAGCAAAGCGCTTTGTTTGTAAGACTGACAAGGTATGGATGGTATTGAGCTGTGCTTGTCCTGTTGTGAAAGGGACATGGTGAAATGAGATCGTGCAATTCCTGGGCACATTCTCCGAAATGTATTCCATAAAAGATCGAAAGGCAAGCAACTCTACGCCGGTGCTCGAGACTCTGGAACTTAGTCTCAGCATATAGCTGCCCACTTATCACCCTCAATGCTCTACGCTCGATCGAGTCCAAAGCATCCAATGCAGCAGGTGTTTAGCTGAACCATCCCATAGATGGCAGTAATACTCCATACCCGACCGTACTTGAGCTTTATATAAAGTTGAAAGCTGTCCTTGAAAGCTAAGCTTGAAGAAGAATCCAACTCGGATGGGCAGCGTTCGGGAAATTATGGCACATCTTCTCGTCACAGATACCGCAGAGCCACAAGACGAAAGTCAATAATCAGTGCGTGTTGCCAGTGATGACATATGCAACTGAGACTTGGTTGCTAACTATTGGCCTCATACACAAATGCTATGGAGAGTGCTATGTTGGGTGTTTCACTACGTGATAAAATCCGCAACCAGGAAATCTGTAGAAGAACCAAAGTCACCGACATGGCACTTAAAATTCGCAAGTTTAAATGGCAATGGGTAGGCCATATAGCTCGCAGAACTGAAAACCGATGGGGCATAAAAGTTCTCAAATGACGACCAAGGACAGGAAAACGAAGCGTAGGACGACATTGTAAAGATCGCAGGAAGTCGGTGGATGGAGAGGGCTCAAAATCGTTCTTCCTCGAAATCTATTGGGGAGGCCTATGTTCAGCAGTGGACTTTAAAGGCTGATGATGATGATGATCCCCCCATCGCATTTATCTATTGTCCATCCATCTTTTACGGAATATATAATAATTTTGATAGGCAATAAAATGCTGTACATGTACAAATGAATAAGATTATACAGAAAGTTACCTACTATAGGCAACCTCAAAATTCAGTAAACACTTTTACGATTATAATTTTGTTTCCAAATTCCCATGAATAATATTACAAAGTTAGTTTGCAATAAACGAGTGAGAGTAGACGGTGTGCAAAATACATACTTGTAATATTCGTGCAAAATATTCTGCAAAAAAAAAAACACCAATCTCGTGTTTTTCTTTTTTGCAGAATTAACATTCACAGTAACGTAAATATAAATTTAATTGATAAATGTTTTTGAAAAAATTAGAAGGTGTATAAATGTAAATAAATGTAAGCGTAAAAATCAAAATATAAAAAAAAAAAAATTACTGCAAAAGCCTTTACACGTTTATTCGGTGGGACCGTCTTTATATCAGCTGTCACACAAAAATAAACATTGCCTTGTAAGAAAAACCCAAATTATGTATGTAACTAAAGGGATTTTAGAAAGATAAAAATAGAATAGGTATTGCAAATTGTATTTTCATACATAATTTGGGTTTGCCTTGTTTACAAGAGAATGATTATTTTTGTGTGACAGTTTTATGATATAAGTAGGTGGTAATATTTATTTTTATCAACGGCCTATTTAAACTAGACTTAATGTAAGTCAAATGTTGTTATGTGTCCTACAAAATCAACAAACCATATTAAATTTGCTAAAAATACTCTATACACAATTTAAATATACGCTATCATTCGGCTCGCCTCGCTTTTATGCGATTGTTGTGGCTTCATTCAAGGTTTGTAAAATTTCAGGTCAATCAGAAAGCCTTTTTATTTTTAGTTGTCAGTTAATTATATAATGTCTAGTCACTGTTCAAGTGGATTTATTTACAGAAATAATTACAGAAATGTACCAAATAATATACAATAATATAAAATACATGTGAAACAGTTGAGCTATCTAAGGACCGTTTAAAACGATCTATAGATAGCTCAACTGATCCAGATCACTGCCAGAGGGCAGCGTTCCCAAGATACTGTTCAAGTTGACCAAATCCAGTAACCAAGTGGTTGAGTAAAAAAATACTAATATTTAGTTCTACCATCCTGATGCACCTAACATTGCCAACACATATTAGGTGCAACACAATATGGAGTATGGTACGCCTTAATCACCATACTGGTAGAAGTAGGCTTCATATAGGTAATATTAATGTATCTACGGCACGTGTATAGGTTTTCCCATGTTTGATATAGTATTAACAGACTTGCGTAGGTATAATTATCTACCTTGATAGTACCTCTATTATAAATTGTTATCAGCTTACTAGAATGCTTAATATCAATTCCAACCTAATAATTTATCTAAGTAACAATAGCTTCAATAACTTTCGATTAAATAAATGATTCAAATGAACATACATTCATGTTTTCAACACATTCCTTTACAACCATGTCAGAAATACTTGTCAAAAATAGAAAAATCTTCCCTAAAAGCACTTTTCTCCTAGATAACGCCGTGAGTCAGGATGTGCAAAACTTGTTTCGACCTCTTAATATTCTTCAAAAACTTGTGCTCAGTACCAAATACAAAATATGTGACAACTTTATATTTCCAAATGATTGGAATAGAATAGTTTTATCGATAATCGGCCTTTGTGTTATTCTTGTGCTATTCGGAATACGCGTCCTACCCAAACTGCATCCGAATAGTCTATTCAAATTGAATACACGTCAGTTATTATTAAGATGCAGCAGTATCCTTAATTCTTTGCTATATGTAATAGAACACATACATAATGTATTCGTTAATATTAGCAACAGTAACCTTAATGTCAGCCTTGTTCTTAACATTCAAAATATTTTCAAATCTCTTAATTTCGACATTAAGATCATCAGGTATTTGACCTTCTGGAGCTGGTTCTACTGTGTTTGGACTCTTTTCTTGAATATTATTATCCATAGTACAAGTTACTTGCTGGCACCTGTTCTTGGTGTCATACTTCCCTTGACTGACTGTACTTTGATTGTTCTTGATGCTAATGCAGTAAGCCAGGTTCGTGTTGCTGTGTTTATCAAGAATTGTGTGTTAAAATGGTTCAAAGACATGAAAAAACGTAAGAATATCAATGTAAATAATCAGCATTGTAAAATAATGTTTGATATATATGTTGATATTTTAAAAACTTATAAAATGTTTTTGGAAGAGATTCAAGATACGGTAAGTTGACACTCATATAAACTCGGTTATAATGATGTAAAGTTTGTAATAAGTTTTAATAATAAGTTAATAAGTTTGTTTGTAATTGTATAAGCTAAGACTAACAGGTACATTTGTTATCCTTGAGTGCTATAACCTGTTTTGATGGGATAATAATTTTAAATGAGTGAAATCGAGAGACAGGCAGCAAGTCCTCTAATAAATAAAAATTAAAAATTAAAATAATCCCGGACATTGCACACAGCATCATCTGGCCCCAAAGTAAGCAGAGCTTGTGTTATGGGTGCCACATGACTGATATACTACTTATATACTTTTTTTTTTAAAAGTCCTCAAATAAGTACCAAGTCCGAACACTCATAGGTAACAGAGTGGATTTTATTTCAGTTGTTACTTTGGATTGTTGATACATTTCTACATACGTTGATAAACGTACAACTATGGATTCTTGTAAGAAATTTTGCAACAAGTCAAGTAAGTATGCAACTCATGTATGTATTTAAACATATATATAAAATATGTATGCCTCATATATGAGCATAATTCCAATAATAAGCAAGTCGCGCCGCGAGATACCTCACTCGCAGTGCGAACCGTGAACTCGAGCGGCAACGAGCGGACCGCGGATCAAACTCACCCTGATGAAGATTCTCTAGATGAATCGAAACAGTGTCATAGTCTCCATCGACAAAATAATACGTGAGTAAAGCCCGTGTTTATGAAAATGTATAGTACAACTCACGAAAGTTTTGAAAGTGAAATAAGCTAATGTTAGTATTTTAATATCGATTTCCCTTTTAAAACATTCATGAGTTGTTCTATAGGTTATGATATACACGGGGTTAAATTACGTTTTATTTTGTTGATTGGAGGCACCGACGCTGTTTAGATTTATCTAAAGAATCTACATCAGAGTGAGTTGGATCCGCGGTCCGCTCGTTGCCGCTCGAGTTCACGGTTCGCACTGCGAGTGAGGTATCTCGCGGCGCGAGTCGTGAGTGCAGGTAGAGGAGGAAACTTGGTGCTAGTACTGGCCCTTCGTCTTCGCCACTCGTGCCTTCAACATTGGGAACCGTCAAACATACAGCACTGACACTATCACTAACCGGATCCATATCGTTACTATAATACGTTCCGTGCAGACAAGGTTTCCAGGCTGGAGAAAGAAACCAACCTTTGCCTCGGTTGTAGTTTGGAACACGGCCGATTTCATTGCTTCACGGATCTTTCGAGGTACAAAGAATCTTTCTCTAGATGAATCGAAACAGTGTCGGTGCCTCCATCGACAAAATAATACGTGAGTGTCTCTATTGACAAAATAATACCTACATGAGTTAAACTCGCGTATCAAATTGTATTTTAATCGCTTCTTTTAAAAAAATCCAGGGTGACCAAACTCAACCCTTCATATGTTATTAACATTTGAGAGTAAGCGAGCACCTTCCTTCTTAACCTAATTTAGGCATAACATTTTCTGCCTTTCGCAAATCACGTCATCACGCATCGCTTTTTTTTTCATCTAAGTTCCATCTTCTATCTTGTCAGTGGTTCACACTTTATTGGAATAGAATTTGACCTCTTCTTAAGTGTTATCTTTAATGTTTCTTTTTAACCGAGTTTATCAAAAAGGAGGTTCTCAATTCGTCAGATTTTTTTTATGTATGTTCACAGATTACTCGAAAACGGCTGGGCCGATTTGAAAAATTCTTTTTTTGGTTGAAAGGATCACAGGTCCCATTTAAGTTTTATCAAAATCGGTAGAGCTGAAAAATCAACGAAAATCTAAAAATTGTATACATCGATGATATTTTTGTGTACTTCGATACCTCGCTGCCTCATTGGAGCAGTGCGTTTATTTGGCCTACCCATATTATATATATACAAAATCCATCTACTTTCCACTAAAAATGTATTACTTATAGGCTCAAATTTCATTCAATGAAGTTTCTTTTTAGTTTTTAAAACGTAATTATATGTTTTTTTTTAGTATGTTTTTACGAGCTTAGTTACTATTTTTTGTTTCAGATAGCATCATATCTTTCATTGTTTGTCAGCTTATGGCGGATATTCAAGCACATTGTACTAGTTATATTCCTGGTCGTGGAAATGGAGAAGGTACACGTGGCTATGGAAAGTATACAAGTCTACTCAATTCGATTGATTCAAAATAAGACTTGCTCCAGTTAGTATATTAAAATTTTATTAAGTTTAATCGCAAAATTTATTTTTCATTGATTTTGCAAGCATATGTTTGTATTTGAAAAGGGTCTAGCTGAACTTGTTATAATTTGAAGTCTCTTTACATCAATAATTGTATCACTGAACAGATGACCCTGTGAACTTTGAACCTCGTAAAACTGATTTGATTTTTATCATGTCTTTCCTAAACCACAACCAATACTGGGGTATTGAAAATAATTGATTCGGTTGAGCCATTTTCGAGTCTTTGCGAGTTTTTTACACGGCAAAATTGATTTATATTTATTTATTTATTGAATCACTGGTTTTATCTAAACTTAATTATTGTGATGTGGTATTTGGACCTTGCTTGCTTGGTAGGACGGAGAGGCTCTTGCAACGCGTTCAGAATGCCTGTGCGCGCTTTTGTTTTCACATTCCTCCTCACACCCACGTGACACTCTACCTAAACTCGTTTAAATTACTAAAATTAAAGGCAAGACGGGATTTACATTTGGCATTATTAATTTCAAAGCTCCTCCATACCTTTTTAGCAAGTTAAAATGGAGAAGTGACAACACTCGCCACCCAAGCAGATCATGCTCCCTCATCTTTGTGACGAGTAAGTTTAGAACCGTTTCTGTTCGTGGGTCATTTCGCTTTGCAGCGTCTCGTTGTTGGAATGATTTACCCCCTCCTTTACGTGCTTTGAAATCGTTAGATACTTTTAGGTTAAAATTTAAAGCACATTTGTTGAATATTCAAAACCGCTGCTGAGTAGATAACTAGGGAAATCTAGCCATGAGTGGAAGTCATTGCCCTATTTACATACCGTGTGTGCACGTTCTGCTTGTGGGATCATTCTTTGACAACACCTCTCAAAACTCCACTCACAGTGCATGCATGGTAGCGTTCTCATTTGCAATGCTCAGTTTGTCTGCTCATTTTCCACGATAAACTCTTGGAAGTGCATAAAGCTATTTTTATAATATGTAACTGGTATGTATGTTCATTTTATAAACAATTCAACCAACTCTATCAATCCATTTTTCAAATCTGTCATCTGTCATTGTCACCTTAAAAACATTATTATTATTGTGTGCATGTATTTAGTTCGTATTCTACCAAATAAGTATCTCTTTAATTTAATGTTTGTAACTTTATCTTTTTTGTTTTAACTGTTTGTATTTTTTGTATATTTATGTAAAAATGTCCCGCCCGTGATGTCTCCCTGAAAGGCCCAGTCTGAAAACCAGACTGGACCTGTTTGGCGCAACAAGCGAAAAATGTACCTACTGTCTCATCATGTGTAATTTGGCCTACCTACTCTAATCTTTTTCTTTCTGTTTGTTTGTCTATGTCTGTAACCTTTTTCGTGTTGTGTGTCATATAAAGCATTATTCTATTCTATTCTATTTATATTTTATATGATTTAACGTTTTTCTCGTTTTTCCCTGTTATTACCTACTACATTTCTTTTGTGACTACAATCATTACGTAATATGTGTATTGTGCACTGTAGTATAACATAAAACGTATATGTACTCTGGTTTATGTATTTCAGAATCTGAAAAAATTATGCACAAGAATATTCTCCGTCTCCAACGACACTTTTTCGTGAAGCCCAACGTCCGAGGAATGTTTGATTTGGACGCTTCACTGCCTTTTGCGATTCTCGCTCGGATCGCTACCTACTTTTTTGTCTTACTCCAGTTCAATATAGTCACCTAACCAACCACTTAGTTGGGATCTCTTTTAATGTGTGTTGTCCTGGTACTTATTTAATATTTATACGGAAACTGTCTTTTATTGATCTTCTCATTTGATCGAATACATAAAATAATGTAACTTTTCGTTAAAATGAGGAGATTATATTATTATTTCTCTCTTTAGATTGTTTAATAATGTTTTCAAGGTTAGGAAACCAAAATAAAGTTAACGAAGCATAATAAAATGTAAAAAATTCAAATATATATTTGTGGCATTGTTGTTTATTTAGAACCAATAAATATTTTTTAAAAGCAGATTTTTTTTCGTTTATTCATGTAGTCAGTGTAGTTCTGCTTTCGTAGGACTTGTAAAGATATGTGTTAGTCATCTAACTACTATGGAGCAGTTGGACCAACACTCATTTTACGAAGTTCATTCTAACGAAAGACGCTCCATAACTTCCTTCGTAAGAGTGACCTTCGTTAGCTGGCATGATTTGTCTAAAGATTGGTTGATGACAAGATTTTGGATGCAATCTGGATGGTCGCGAGCGTGATAATTAAATGTAATTTCCGAAGCTCTTTCGTACAATTGAACTATACAAAGAATGTGAAGTATATACAACTCTGCTGCCATCTCTTTATTCTAAATACCATCCTGAAACAGCATTCTTCTGTGGTCTAAGATGCGTACATTGCACGTCTAGATACTACCAAATAGGTAGGCGAAATTACCAAATTCTATCTTATGTTAATGCCGCACTAGATTTGCCTAAAGGTTTCCATCGTTTCTTGGAACTTGGCTTTACAACAAAATTAACCAAGAACTTCTATTTTTTCCAATGAACAAACGAACATGCGAACTGTTATACCTATACTCTGTTTATAAAAACGATGACATCTTGCCGATGTCAGCGCTATCCTCTATTCTAAATAACCGTCTATCCCTCCTTTCCTCAGTCTTGACTTTTACTTCTTCGCGAGCGGTTGTCTCTGGGTCATATTTTTGTCAAACCTATGTCTATATCCGAATAAATAGGTTTTAGTAATAAAGTCCTTTTTTTAAAAAGACCCTAAGCAATTCGCCTATAACATTTGGTGGCAGCGGTGGGATACGAAAATCCCCAGTGTCTAGTGAACTAGCAAAAGTGTGTGTCCTAGTAAAAGGGCCTTATCTAAATATCCTGTGACGGTGCTCCTCTAGTGATAGTGTATACGTATACTCGCTACCGCATCCTGGATATCCTGCGGAACGCGGTATAATTATCCAAGTCAAGACTCATCATCACTATCGTCCAGAAATCAATTCTGACCCCCGAATCCCGAAGTAAGAACCAACCTCATCCGGGACCGAAGACATCCATACCCGGCTGACGGTGAATCAAGCTGCTGCGACGGCAGGGAACGACCCCAGAAGATATCATCTACGCCGTGCACCCTGTATCCTGTGTTACGACGCGACATCCTACAACGACCAATAATTTAATTTATTGATCGCGATCATCGAGTGTGAATTAGCCGTCCTCTCGTCGGACTGCATCGCCTTATCACCCGGAATGCTCCAGTTCGTCGAATTGGTCGCCGCCGCATACGCGTTGTTTATACTGTGAGTCTTTGGTCATTGTGTTTAATATTATTAGGGTTCAGTGGGTAGAAATATAAAATCTATTCTTTATTAATAAGTGTAAATCGTATTAGCTAATTCGTATCCGTTAACTAATTTAATTTTCCTTGCTAAAATCTGTAATGCCAAAAAAGGCAGACGACGGTAAACTCGCTGTGGAAGTCCAAGATACCCCCGAAGTTAAATCACCCCTTGGCTCTCCGCGACTCACAAGGTCCGCAGTCGCGGCTGCAGCAATGGCGGAAGTCGAGCTTCCCCTAAGTACACTCTTTAAGTTTGCAAAGTCCTATGACGGCAGTCGGGAAACTGTCAATTCTTTTATAATAAATTGCAACAATGCTTGCGAATTGGCCTCGGAAACGCAGAAACCTATTCTGTTCAAATACATCCTTAGCCAATTGACTGGCAAGGCGGAACTTGCTTGCTCTATTAAAGAGTTCACATCCTGGGTTCAACTCAAAGAGTTCCTTAAAACTCAATTTAGTGAGCGTAAACATTACGCTCACCTCTTGACTGACTTACAAGAGAGCAGGCAAGGCCCGCAAGATAACGTGAGCCAATTTTCACTCCGTGTCGAAACCCACCTCTCACAATTACTCACGGAAATCACCTTATCAAATTCAAAAATCAAAGAATTGCCCGGTCGGTGTGCGGCGATGGAAGATCTCGCCCTCCACCATTTTCTCATGGGTCTTCATCCTAGGGTGTCGAACATCGTGAGATGTAGGTCTCCCAAATCGTTAAATGAAGCCATTAATATGGCAATATCAGAAGAGAGAATACAACAAAGCATCTATAGGAGGGCTGAAAACAATTCGAGACCTAAACCACAAAATCTTAACCCACAGAAGTCAAACCAATTCAGTTCGTTTAGGGCACCACAAAAACCAACATTCAATTCTAACCAACCTCAACCAACTTCGGGGTCATCTTCGGCGTTTTGCCGCTATTGCAAAGTCCCTGGGCATGATATTTCGGCTTGCAAAAAGAGGGAATATAATAATAATCGCTTCAAGTCCCCACAGAATGTGACAACCAATCAAGAGTCGTATAAACCTCGAGTCAACTTCGTATCCGAACAAGAAGGAACCGATGTCGTTGATTCCTTTGCCTATGACGACGAAGCTTCCCCCAATGTCGATGACTGTACTTTAAACGAATAAGAGTCTCGCCACAGTGTCGCTCGAGACCACCCACAAAAGTCGACACCCATCATCTAAATCCTAAATGGGACCACACGGGTAACCAGCCCCAAATAAGCGCCCATGCCTTTGTTACTAAAGGCTCCTTGGAAAAGAAGCCCCAAATAAATATTTCAAAACGTATCCAGACCAACCAACAGGGTAACCAGCCCCAAACTGACGGTCTATCCAATAAAACATCGACTTACCAACAGGGTAACCAGCCCCAAACTGACAGTCGACGTATCCAGACCAACCAACAGGGTAACCAGCCCCAAACTGACGGTCTATCCAATAAAACATCGACTTACCGACAGGGTAACCAGCCCCAAACTGACAGTCGACGCATCCAGACCAACCAACAGGGTAACCAGCCCCAAACTGACGGTCTATCCAATAAAACATCGACTTACCGACAGGGTAACCAGCCCCAAACTGACAGTCGACGTGTCCAAAGAACTAACCAACAGGGTAGCCAGCCCCAAACCGACAGTTCCAATCCTAACGAATCCTTAACCAAGGTCTACGAAGTGAATTTAGATACAACCAAAAGGTTGTTACCACATGTACTCCTGGACTCTCAAATATCCGAGATTCCTCTGACACTTTTAGTAGATTCTGGATCCGCTATATGCATAATCAAACAATCCTGTATCCAGACCAATCAAAAACTGATTAGAGAATCCATCAAGATCAAGGGCATAGATCCCGGTGATGAACCGACCCCAACAGAGGGTTACTTCCAACTCAAACTTAAAATACCGGAGAACAAAGTTGTATCCTATAAATTCCATGTCCTCAAAGACATTAGCTTACCTTACGACGGTATTATAGGGTCGGACTTCCTTACAGCCTTCGGTTGCAATATCGACTACACGACTGACGTCCTGAAAATCAATAAACTCAGTATCAAGCTACACTTCTTCAATCCTTTTTACGAAATTCCACCTCGCATGGAAACTGTTGTTGAATGTTCAGTTCAAAATCCTGAGATTAATGAAGGCATCATTCTGAACCAACACCTTTCTAGTAGCCTGTTGATATCCAACTGTATCGTTAAAGTGAAAGAAAATAAACGGGTAAATCTGACGATTGTCAACACATCCGAATCGCCCGTGAACATCAATTCGAATCTAAATCTTAAGCTTGAACCTTTAGTTTCTTGTGCCATCCCATTAAGCACCAAAGTACGCAATACATCTGAACGTACTGCTGAGGTTATTAAATCATTAAGAGTCGATCATCTCAACCGAGAGGAGTCTGACGCCCTCTTAGAACTTTGTTCTCTATATTCTGATATCTTCCATTTATCCAACGACCAATTATCCTTCACCGATGTCTTAAAACACGAAATCAAAACATCCAATGATGTCCCCATCCATACCAAATCGTATCGATTCCCAGAATTCCACAAAAAAGAGGTTGAAACTCAAATTAACAAAATGATAGATGATAAGATCATCAAACCCTCATCCTCTCCATGGAGTTCCCCCATATGGATAGTCCCTAAAAAACTCGACTCACAGGGTCAACGAAAATGGCGGATAGTCATTGACTACCGAAAATTGAATGATATCACTATTGGGGAAGTATATCCTATCCCACAAATATCCGAAATCCTAGACCAATTGGGCAAAAGCAAGTACTTTACAACTTTAGATCTTGCGTCTGGTTTCCACCAGATCCTCATTTCACCCGATGACGCACCCAAGACAGCATTTTCCGTTCCTCAAGGACATTTCCAATTTACAAGGATGCCTTTCGGCTTAAAGAACGCCCCTTCCACCTTCCAAAGACTTATGAACACCTGTCTTACAGGTCTTCAAGGAACCAGGTGTTTTGTCTATCTCGACGATATAGTAATCTATTCGTTCGACCTCAATTCGCACATGTCCAACTTAAAGGCCGTCTTTAACAGACTTCGCAACTTCCATCTCAAACTACAACCTGAGAAGTGTGAGTTTCTTCGAAAAGAAGTTGCCTATTTAGGCCACACCATTAGTGAAGAAGGTGTTAGAACAAACCCTGACAAGACAAAAGCCGTAGCTGAATATCCCGTTCCTAAATCTCCAAAAGACATAAAGTCATTTCTAGGTTTAATATCGTATTACAGACGTTTCATACCTGATTTTGCAAAATTAGCAAAACCTCTTACGAGTCTTTTGAAGAAAGATGTTCCTTTCATATGGCAGAACGAACAACAACTCGCTTTCGAAACTCTGAAAGGAAAACTAATATCCGCTCCAGTTCTCGCCTATCCTGATTTTTCACAACCATTTAATATGACGTGTGACGCGTCAAACTATGCCATTTCCGCGATACTATCGCAAGGACCAGTAGGCCAGGATCGTCCAATTGCTTACGCGTCCCGCACGCTAAATAAGGCTGAGTGCAACTATAGCGTAACCGAGAAAGAATGCCTCGCCATTGTCTTCGGAACTAAAGTGTTCAGACCTTATCTCTATGGTCACAAAATTGTGATACTATCAGATCACAGACCATTGCAATGGCTATTCAATTGCAAAGATCCAGGTTCGAGACTTATTAGGTGGCGCCTAAAACTCGAAGAATTCGAGTATAACATCCAACATAAAAAGGGAAAAATCAATACTAACGCTGATGCTCTCTCCCGGTTCCCAGTTAATCCTGTCCAACCTGGGGAACCCGTACCGTCTAATCCCAATAACGAAGCCGAATCTCATCGAGAATTAGATGCTGATTTAATGGATCTCTTTAGATCCCCACCTTCGTTTAATCCTGACGAAACTATCGTCCAAAATCCTGAGTTCGTCGATCCTTACGAAGATATCCTTCCCTTACCAGATATCGACTTGCCCGATAACATCCCTGATCCTCTTAGGCAACAAATTGAGAATGAGGTAAATTTCCCTGGCCCTATCCAGGAACTGCCATCCTTACCTGATCCGGTTCAGGAAATACCATCCTTACCTACTCCTCAATCCCAGTTTGATCCGACACCATCAACAAGTGCAAATCCAGATACACCAGTCGACGATTATCATACCTTTCTGAAAACAATGTCAGAAAAAACATTTAACACCGAAATTATAGAACATAATGAGAGTCTTATGAAGTGTCCTGCAAAGGTTTTACTAGTTCCTACATCTATTGATTTAGATGAATCCAATCCATACCTCCAGGAAATCCTGAGTGATCCTGAAATTTACGCAAAAATACGCGACACTGAAAAAGAACTCTTCTTATTTGAAAAACTTATTACAGGTAATAAAATATATTACCTACTATACTTTAGAGTCCATCATTTCGATCAAACAAGGTATCCCGAAATCTTCGAAACCCTAAAAATTATAAGAAATGAATTAGTATCCATCGGAGACATAACTGAAATCGGTATACCCGACTTAAAGAACCCCTTCGAAAAACATTCCTTCATAAAGATATATAACATAATAACTTATCTTTTCCACGACACCCGAATTAAAATTAATATTTATCATAATAATATCATATTCCCTGTTCCATCTGAAATCAAAAAGATATTACATGATAATCATGATATCCCTATAGCGGGCCACCTAGGATCTGCCCGCATGTTTAATAGACTCAAGCAAACGTATTATTGGAAGGGAATGCACAGTGACATAGAATCGTATGTTAAGCAATGTAAAGCCTGTCAAGAAAATAAAGCGCTTAGGAAAACCAACCGAGCACCCATGCAGATCACCAGCACATCTTCTGAACCAGGTCAGCGTATCTCTATCGATGTCGTTGGTCCACTTCCAGAAGCAGGCCCTGCAAAATTAAAATTCATTTTAACTTTTCAAGATGACCTCACTAAATTCTCATCAGCATACCCCATTCGTAGTACAACGGCGGAAGAAACTTGTGAATGCCTCCTCCATTATATATCCATATTTGGAATACCTAAAATAATCCTCACCGATCAAGGCACCAACTTTACATCAGATCTGTTCAAAAAGACATGCTCTTTCCTCAAAATTAAAAACCTCTGGTCTTCTCCTTACCATCCACAAACTCAAGGAGCTCTGGAGAGAAGCCACTCCACCCTGAAAGAGTATCTCAAATCCTACATAAATGCGGAACAAACTAACTGGCCGCGTTATGTATATACAGCCATGCTAGCGTATAATACTTCCGTTCATACAACAACGCACTATGCGCCTTACGAATTAATGTTTGGTAATAAACCATTTATACCAAATTCCATTTACGATGATTCTTTAGGAACCACGTACCCGGACTACGTTAAGATGCTTCAAAACCGACTGAAATATTCGCGAGAGAAAGCTATGGAACTCATTAGGAAATCCAAAGAATCATCTAAAACGTACTATGATTCCCACACTCGACCTATGTCGTACAAGGTTGGTGATTACGTCTACCTCAAAAATCATCTCAGACTACGCAAGGCCCTCTCTCCCATCTGGAAAGGTCCCTATAAAGTAGTAAAGACAAACGGTAACAACACACTTACCTTGTTGATTAACCGACGACATGTAACTCACCACTATGACCAGGTAAAACCTGCCGACGTCAGGAACCTATAAAAGGAAAATAGTTAGTAAGTAGATATAGATCTAGGTATACTTTTACTTTTACACATATTATTAAATACTAGTTATAGGTACTTACATTTTATTTCTATGCTTTTTATTTAAATCCATTTTAGTTAAACAAATTTTTATTGTTAATTTACAGGGGTTTAGCACGAGGGCAATTCAGTACGGAATACCTTCAACCCATAACATCAAGCCCTGTATTTTGACTACTTAGGTACCCTAAAAGCTAGTAACGGCTATCTCAAAATTTTGATACCATTAGATATATCACATTTTGATCCTCATATACAAAATATCGAAACAGCACTCGAAACCACCAGGTACTTGTGCAACCAAACTCATATAATCGAAATAGATTCATTATGCCATAATAGGTTACAACCTTTGATAGCACGATACCACGATTTAAGCAATGAATTCAATTCTATTTCACACTTGATAGATAGCCGTACCAAACGTGCCTGGATCGGGGGTATAGGATCTGTATTAAAACAAGTTTTTGGTACTTTAGATGAAAACGACGCCCTAAAATATAACGACGCAATAGAGTCCTTACAAAATAACGAAAAACGTCTAACCGCATTAATGCAGGAAAATAT
Organism: Lampropteryx suffumata; assembly: GCA_948098915.1. Classification (NCBI taxonomy): domain Eukaryota; kingdom Metazoa; phylum Arthropoda; class Insecta; order Lepidoptera; family Geometridae; genus Lampropteryx; species Lampropteryx suffumata. The sequence continues at coordinate 1,809,028 of OX402566.1, read as the reverse complement.
TTTAGTAACCACTTCAATTATAACTTCTTATAACAAAACATTGAGCAAAGTCAAGGATAACGAAATCAATCTAAACGAAGCTATTGACCATCTCTCGTTTAACTTAAAGAATATATCTCAACAAACAAACGGATTGCATATACTTTTTAAAGTAAATCAAATCTTTAACAACTTAGAAACATCAATCCTTACCCTATCTTTTCAACTAGAAGATATAACTAACGCGATACTATTCAGTAGTCTAAACATCCTGCATCCAGCAATTATGACAACATCGCAACTATATCGAGAACTGGCCAATAACTACAGACACTTATCTAGGGATTTACAATTACCTACTGTTTTAGATTTAAATAATATTCATTACATTTTAAATATCTCTAAATTAGTTTGTTATTATGTAGATTATAAGATTGTGTTTGTCTTACAAGTTCCATTAGTTAGTATTGAGGAATATACATTGTTTCATACTATCGCTCTACCTACACCCTACAGTTCTTTAGAACCAAATAAATTCAGTTTAATTATACCTAACAGTAAGTACATCGCAATGACCAAAGACAAATCAAAATATTGTAATTTCGACGACTTGAGTGATTGTAGGAGTGTAAGCCCAGGAACTCTTATCTGTGACGTCACGAATGTTTATACAACAGACGCGTTACCTACCTGTGAGAGTGAACTCCTGTCTAAAGTGATCAGAAACATACCTACACAGTGCGACACTAAATTTATTTATGGAAAATTAGATATCTGGAAACCTTTGATTAATAATAAATGGATTTATGTTCAGTCGGAACCTAATAAAATTTCTATACATTGTACTAAATCTAAATTATATGAAACTAGTATTTTAGCTACTGGAATTATAACCATACCTAATGATTGTATTGGACGTTGTAGAAGTACTACACTCATACCTAAATATACTCTTAATATTACGTCACCTGTCAACCATGTACCAAACTTCAATCTAATTAATGACTCTTGCTGCAACATTGTAAAATTTAATGACCTTATCGAAGATAATGTGTCTCCTATTCACTTACAAAATATTGATTTGGATGAACTTAAAACAAGTAAAATTGCACTAAACTCATTACTAAATAATGTAAAAGAAATTAATGACAGCCCTCACATTGTAAGATATGGAACACATTATTCTACTCTAATTATCGTCATTTTATGTGTAATCTTATTGTATTTGTTTTATGTAATGTTTAAACGGTTTTGTAAACCCAATGACAACCGAATCCTTAAATTTAACTTTAAATCCAATTCACCCCTTCAGTCAACCCCTAGAAATACTGACTGTACGGACACACAACATCCCGATTTTGAATTGAGCCCTATTGCCACAATTAGAACCCAAACTTAATCTTGGAACTTAGGTAACAAAACTACCCCTAAGTATCCTCTTAACGGGGAGGTGTTATACCTATACTCTGTTTATAAAAACGATGACATCTTGCCGATGTCAGCGCTATCCTCTATTCTAAATAACCGTCTATCCCTCCTTTCCTCAGTCTTGACTTTTACTTCTTCGCGAGCGGTTGTCTCTGGGTCATATTTTTGTCAAACCTATGTCTATATCCGAATAAATAGGATTTAGTAATAAAGTCCTTTTTTTAAAAAGACCCTAAGCAATTCGCCTATAACAGAACGTACACGTACCACACACACACACACACACACAATTAGCTTTTCTGTTGTCCAGAGAAGTCCATGAGACTGGTGGTTTCAGACAAAGCCAACACCATAAATACACACACTCTTGTATACCCAAAAATTTGCCTACATATTAACTGTCCTTAGTTTTCTTTAAAAAAATTTAAATTTATTTTTGATATCACCATATATTTGAGTGCTTATTAATACGTAAAGCAAAAACTTTGTACCCCATTTTACGAAAATTGCGAGGACGGAGGAATTTGCAATTTCGCACACTTATAGTTTATATAGAGGAGTGAAATTTTTTTTTTTATTATGCTTAAAAAATACATTAATTAATATTAATTATGGTCGAATTTTGATCAGTGGGCGAGCACTAATTACTATAATTATGTACCGCACACCCTATCTGTTATGAACTTATCTAGAATTGTTCGCTTAATTGCACTTATATTGAGGTTAGGCGCTGATATTTGAATTCGTCGCCTACCATAGAAAAATTAAATTATTAATGGCCAGTACTAAAGATCAGTAGTTTTAAGTTAAACACCTATTCATTGTCACTTAATATTGTTAACCAACAAAGAATTTTTTTATTTAACTTTAATAAAGACTGAATTTGACATTAGCAAGACAATTTTTAATATCGAAGGAAACTAATTGTACATTTTATGATTCAAAATATAGTTAAATCGTGATATATTAAATATTTTTTAGTAACACTTATACCAGTAGATACATAAAACACAACATCAATGAATTTATTGACATAATACAATGTTACAGATCTATAATGGATTTCCATAGGCTTCCGATGTAATGATAACCATCAGTTATCATTACATAGTATAAAACAAAGTCGCCTCCCGCTGTCTATCTGTCCCGATGTATGCTTTGATCTTTAAAACTATGCTACGGATTTTGATGCGGTTTTTTTAATAGATAAAGTAATTCAAAAGGAAGGTTTATATCTATAAAACATGCATAATATAGTAGTGAAACACTGATAATTTTAGAGGTTTCTAATGTGACGTCGTAAATAAACTCATTTTTTGCGCTTACATTGCAAACGCTGGCTTAACCCTACGAGATAGATCAAAATAATGTACTACAGTATTGTACACCTTCAAGAGGTCTACAATAAGTCCGCGATGGTATATGGCTATCTCTTAGGGATAACCATTCTGTAGTATAATTAGTATCAGAATTGCACCCGTGCGAAGCCGGGGCGGGTCGCTAGTGTGTAAATAAAATAATAAAATGCATAAATAAAAATGTAAAACAAAATGAAATGAAATGCTCTCCGTGTCATAGTGTGATGGTATATGATTTCAAATGTGTTATTATGTCTTTATAAAATACTGTAATATTATTCATATTTAAACAAAATCCTATAATTATAATCAAACATAAGAAAACAATTGAATTTCTTTGATTATATGCCTAACAACTAAAATCTTAAGCATATTCTCTATACCCTTATAATCAAAGTTTTAGAGCCAGTTGAGTATTATCCTTTTAATTTCATTATTACTATAGGTACTTCTTAATTCTATGTTCTTTATTTAACTGGTTATACAAATGTGGAACCAAAACTTGAAACTGCTTCTGAGCATGTGTTGTTCTAACTGTTGGTATAGGGCACGTGTCAAGTCTTTTAGGGGTTACAGGTAGGTGCGGAACCACTATTCTATGAAAACGTCTAATACACAAAATATATTTACGTAACCATAGCAAATTGAAGCAAGACAAAAGAGTAGGTAGCGATCTGAGCGACGACCACGAAAGGCAGTGTTGCGTCCAAGTCAAACATTCCTCGGACCTTCGCCTTAACGATGAAGTGCCGGTGGAGACGGAGGATGTTCTTGTGCATTCTTCTTTCAGCTTCTGTGAAATAATATTATTTATTTATTATATATTAATTAACACAGATAAACGAATTACAATAATTAAAGTCAGTCTAAACAATTATTTTTTAAATATAAATAGATTATTAATACTTATTCACAATGTCAAAGAAATAGTCAATATAATTCGGTCACTAATAATACCTAGCAATCAATGTCGAGCCAAAACACAAATAGAAAATAAAAATAGTATGAAACACGCAATCATAAATCACGCTCACGGAAACTCAAACAATCCGATAAAATTTTCAGCCATCCATCTGCAAATAAATCGCATTCAGGACTACAATTCAGGAGCGCGTTTAACGTGGCCAGGATGCGCGGAATAGGTGACGAAGATCTAGCCACAGTGCGTGCCGGTGGTTCGGCAAACAACCTATGATTCCGACCCCGACAATAGTTGTTCGGGACAAAAAATCGACACAGCTCGTTGCTCAAGTCCAGAGCGTCAATCTTGCCGCGGAAAATTTTGCAGGCCGTAAGAATTTGATCGCAAGCCCGTCGAACCTCCAACGAGTTGTACCCTAGACAACCCAGCAAACATTTTGTGGGATATAGGTTAATATCCATAACGGCGTTTGTAGAGAACCCGCAAGAAAGCCTTCTGGACCTTCCACACGCAGGCACTGGATTCCATCTTGCTACGTACAAGTGCACCAAAAAGTAAACAGACTACATGATTGCTTCAGAAGTCACTGACATTATAATTATTAAATATTCTTAAAATAAGGCTGATCATAAAATAAAACAATTATGTTGATTGTTATCAACGGTCTTTAGATAACTAGCGTTGAGTTATCTATGCACCATTCGCCTGTATTTTATAACATTTTATAACATCATATAAACTTTTTAAAAAACCAGATCTCCATTAAAAGCTTGTAAGTTTTTTAAGTGTGATTCATTGATTTTTTAGAATTTCATATGTGAAATGATTGTCAATTTAAAGAATAAATGTAAAATTTAAATTACAAAAAAAAAAAAACAGCTCCTGTATTTTATAACATAATAATATATTTTTGTACATAAATTAATTACAGAAATTTACAGAATAATCTATGTATATAAAGGAAAAGTTCACTCTCTGACTCACTTATGTGTAACTCGCACTGAACTATTCCTATAAATACATAGATTATTCTGTAAATTTCTGTAATTAATTTATGTAGATATAATATATTATTATGTTATAAAATACAGGTGATGTTAAAAATGTTAGAACACTAATCACGAAATCTCCAAAACTACTAGAGTTACAGACTTGAAATTTGACATAATAATCTTCGAGGCATGCATGCGCTCACTAAGAACAGAACGGCGAACGGATTTTCCAAAATTTAGGAGGATGAAATTTAATCCTTAAACATACAAGTCTATTAGTTTGTATGAATATGCTTTGATAATAATGATAGAAGACTAAAATTTTTTTTTTCGAATAATCTCTAAATAAGAGTGCAATGGTAGTTTGTAATTCGTGACGCGTGATGCGATTTGTTTGAAACTTGGTTTACACACTTTTAATACAAAGTAAATATACACTTCCTTCAGGGTTTTCCTGAACCTAAAACAACTTATAATAAAATATTTTTCATTTGAAATTATTTTTCATTAGGTTTTTTTAACGCGGGTAGTACTTTGCTTGAAACATAGTTTGTGTACCTTTAATACATAATAAACATATAAATATACTCGTATATCAAGGTTATTTTAAGAATTCCTAAAAAAAATTTATAATACAAATTTATGGGAATATAACAACGTGTAGAGCGATTTAAAACTTGTTGTATATTTACCTAATATATAAAATATATGGACATGAGATTTTTTAAACAACCCTTAAATAGCGTTGAGGTGTTATGAACATTTAGATTTATTGTGATTTTTAACCGATGACGCGATCAACCATAACTTGAATCAACTTTTAAAAAAATGAGATCACGCACTTCAGGATTCTTAAAATTTACCTTTTCAATGAGCTGTAACCCAATTTTAGTTTGTATTTAAATTTCACAATTTCAATTTCTATTTTCATCTTAGCTTCTTCTTTAATTTATAAGTTAAATTATTTAAAGTTTTCTTAAAGTGGCGTAAGAATTTGAATCGATTGAATTTAGGGAAGACATCTGACAATAATATTAGTACCCAATACTCCTTGTAATACCGTGGGCCTTGTAATACAAATAAAAAATGATTTACGTTAAGACTCTAAACAATATTAGTAAATCAACATTCTACGACAAGCCGGAAAGGCTTTGGAGAGACGATCTCGAAACCAATTTGGAATGTGTTGAAAAATTTACAAAAACAGGAAACAATAGAAGGGTTTGTGAAAAACAATCACCATCAGTAGAACACAAAGTAATAAATTATCTATCTAATGAAAACTACTGACATACTCAAACTAGCTCAAAATGCTTACCACAGCAGCAGCTAGACCTAATAGCTTCAATAGAGTACAGCTGGACTTCCTCCATGGCCATATGTATCTTCTCTACCTGCACCACCAAAACAACAATGAAAACGATGTGCTTCAGCATCCACCATACGACAAGGCAAATTATTGTTCCCTGAAATGATAAAACATAAGAACTAGATTAGAAATCGTAGAATCGAGTTCATACATATTATATCTATATATTTATATACATAAATCGATTCCGAATTGGTTCAGCCATTATAGCATTGTTGGGTAACAAACACACAAACTTTCATATATATAAAAAGTATTAGTAGGAAGATTTAAGAAGGTTTTTTGACTAAGAATTGTCACATCAACTCTCAATGGTGGCAATTCGGTTGGTTTATTTCTAAAATTAGGAATTGTCTATAATATATTTAGTTAATCATAGCATTTGTAAAACCTATTCGGTTGGTACCATCTAACTAAAATAGGAACGCTTAATTAAGTTAGATAAAATTAAATTACGATAAGTTGGTAGCAGCAGAATACCAAAGGTTAATTTGACAGTTCAAAACCTAATTTTAGCTTAAATTAGTTAGGTTGGTGCCAACAGAATTGAGGCCAATATCTGCATTCCACATACCTGTCCTCCGGAGTAGTATCTTGATATCAACAGTTGAACATATATCAACGAGTGTCCAAATGTGTCTATAATCCAAACTATTAACTGAAATATTAGAAGTATTAATTAATTTATAAACCAAGTAAAATCCCTATGTTAGGTAGGTATTATAGGTCCTGTTAATATTGTTATATACGATATAGGTAGAGATATAAATATAAAAATATTTTATATTTTTATACAAACATCGTGTAGCTAAACCAACTTACCATATCTTGAAACTCTTCAATACTCATACTGTATGTTTTCAGAATACTAACATATGCTTGTAACATCTTTTTACAATAGTATTTTTTTTCATTAGTAACGATTTTTAGATTTACAATTCTGCTTTTGATGTCTTCAAACCATTTCATGACAAAACTCTTCGTAAGCATAACAATGCAAAGACCTCTCATAGCGTTAGAATCAAATATAATTAAACTAAAGGTGGTAAATAATTCGATGGCATTAAAGCCAATAACAAACACAAAGTACATGCAATAGTAAAGGAAAAAGAATACCATAGTTAAGACACAGTAGACCCAGTTCCAAAAGGTGTAATTATTTATGAACTTACTACTGAAGCTGAGAGATTTGAGGGTCTTTTGTATGTTCAGAACGAGTCTGACATTAAGGCTTCTATTACTTGTATTGGCGATGAAAATTACTGTGTATCCCAATACACTTAGGAAACAATGAAACACAGTACAGATTACCATTATCGACAATTGTATTGATAGCTCGCTTAATCTTACAGCAGCCAGTCGATGTATCGAACGGATACCTACTAGCACAAGTGAAACACAAATAGAAAACAATGATAAAACTATTTCTCTCCAAGTTATTTGGAATATAAATCCGTCACGTATAATATATTTAGTACTCAATACAAGTTTTTGCAGTATATTAAGGGGTCTCAACAAATTCTGCACATCCTGAGTCACGGCATTATCTTGGAAAATGTTAACCTTATCAAATCTTGCTGGGATTTTGATTCTGACCAGTATTTTTGAGGCCATCGCGAAGAATGAGGAAGTAAGTTTTCATTCGAATCATTCTAATTAGATAAGTTAAAACTTTAGTAGGTGTACATTTATTTACATAATTGTAGGTATACGACTCAATTGACACAACAATGCCATTAGTTGATAGGCTTGAACCATTTTAATAGTCCTCTCGGTAGGACGATTATGGCGACCGTAAAATGGGCGAAGCGCGTGGTGCGTTGCCCGAACAGAACACTCATTTTGATAAAACAATTTTATCATTTGCACGTGTTGTTGAATGCTTTAGCTATCCATGATGATTTGGCAAAACAGAATGAATAAATTACAACCAATTTAACAGGTGTAGCTTCAACAAGATGGCCGCTACCAACTGTCAAAGTTCGGACGTGCCTATTGGAAGACCCTATACTAGCTGAAAATCGCATAGATTGGTCACTCAATGTCCCTGCTGCCAGTCATTTTGGTGGAAACTGGGAGACTAATATCAAGAGTCTAAAGACTCACTAGTATCGTGTGATAGGTGAACAAATCCTATCATTTGAGGAGCTGAGTACTGTACTCACTCAAGTTGAATCGGTTATGAATACTCGTCCACTATGTAAGACGCTTTCTAGTCATCCTTCAGAGCCTCTCGCTTTGACTCCAGCGCATTTTTTATGCCTCACTCCGCTAAAGTATCTACACCCGCTAGGGAAATCGACTATAGCTTACATACTCTTTCGCGTCACGACTTGTTAGATAAATAAGTCCAGTCCTTCTGGAAGCGCAGGAGAACCGATTACCTTCATACATTACAGTCGCGCCGAAAAAGTAATACACCTTCAGATCCCATTACAGTAGGGACTGTTGTGATTCTCCTAACTGAAAACTCTCCTCCCCTTCATTGGCCATTGGGTATTGTGGAGGAAGTTTTTCCCTGTTCAAATGGGGTTACACGAATAGTTCGCGTTCGAACTGCAACTGGATCATACTTGAGTCTGGTTGTACGTCTCTGCCCTTTCTCTAACCTAACCTAACCTAACCAATAATTAGATGTATTCTCGTGTAGGTTAGGTAAGTATCGTATTTTAGCATAATTTAGCATAAATTTCATTTTTTGAAGGCATCCCTTCAAGTCCGGGGGAATGGTCGCGCCAATTCAATTTATTTATTTTAAAATCTGATATTTTTCGTGGAACTAAATATTGGCTTAAGAACCTCCTTTCCCCCATCTCCTTCCCGCATATAACCTTCTCGCCCAAGTGCGAGCGAGAACGCGAATTCATCGCGTGCATTCATCTACGCGCGCGACACCTGTGAAAAAACTCGAAGAAAAACATGGCCGCTGATCGCTTAACTTCTCGCTAACCGCTGTTAAAAATAAATCTAGATTTGTGATTGTGCTGTGAATTTCCACTAGATTATCGATCAAGGACGATGTTCACACCCTCGGACACCTAAACAAGGTACTGTGCACCCCTCCTTATAAAGAACTGCTTTTTCCCACAGTTCCACGCAGTTCCAGCCGACATCCCTCGTCACAAACACTTTCTCAAGCCAAATTTAAATTCGCATCATCCCGCATTTCTCTTCTTTTCTCTCTTTTCAAAAAAATACAGTCCACTTAACCGCACAACCACATAACTAATTAATGATTTATTTATTTTTTAGCATTTTTCAAAGGGGTACAAAGTTCTTGCTTCACGTATTAATATAATATGTATATTATTAAAAGTATTTACTATGAACTTATGATGTGGTATAAAGTTGTAACATGGTTTAATGTAATCAACTTATTACTTAACGAGAAAAAAAACGAAATGCATTCGTTTTATACAGCCCAACGTTAAACAGGTGAATGCTAATGTAAAAATTAAAAACGAAAAGATAGATCTCGTCGACACCACAGTGTTCTTAGGCATTACTTTAGATAATAAGCTGTACGGGGCCCGCACATAGATAAATTGTCGAAGAGACTCAGCTCTGCGGCATACGCTGTTAAAAAGATCCGTCATTTTACCAACGTAGATGCTAGACGCTAGACTCGTTTACTTCAGCTACTTTCATAGCATTATGTCTTATGGCATTCTGTTGTGGGGGAGTGCTGCTGATATTAACACCATATTTGTGTTGCAGAAGAGGGCTGTTCGTGCAATTTATAACATGGGCCCCAGAGAATCACTTAGAAATAAGTTTAAAGAAATTAATATTATGACAGTGCCTTGTCAGTATATATACGAAAATTTAATGTATGTGCACAAAAATGTTCATTTATTTAAAAAAAATGCGATAATCATAGTATTAACACTAGAAATAAAGATAAACTCGCTGTTCCCACTGTTAGGCTCGCTAAAGTTAATAAGTCGTATAGGGCAATGTGTACGCTTCTATAACAAGGTCCCAAGCGACGTGTTAGATTTGTCGATTGACAAATTTAAAAACGTAATTAAACAGAAACTGTCTATTAAAGCATATTATAAAATATCTGATTATTTAGAAGACAAAAAAGCTTGGGATGAATCTGCTCCAACTCGACTCGGCATCCGTAACAAAATTGTCAAGGATCATACAAAAATGTGTTAACACCAGACAAGTTTCTTGCCGGACTCTTCTTGAACTAGGGTTAGGAGGAACCGGCACCTAGATTCACTAGCATGTAAGAAGACGATTCAAAGTGGTCCTTGTGATTGTAATGAACAAAGTTATTTTGAATTTTGAATTATAGTAAGGTGAACTATCAATATAATTTGCTGTGAAAAAGTATCATGTGTAACCAGGTATAACAAGTAGGTGTTGATCCAATTTCTAAATTATGAATTGGATATAAAAAGGCTTGCTAATGTAATATTCTGAGTAGATTATGAATAGATTTAAGAAGAGACATAAAACATTGCATATGATAACTAAGGAAACTCAGGAAGTTTTAAGGAGAGTTTACACAGAACTAAATTCTTGACACAATTATAGTCTGTTTATTATATATAGATTTAAGTAGAGACATAAAACATTGCATATGATATCTACCATCAGTAATGTCATATAATGTACACGTTAATTTCAATAATGACTGAATATCTAATATATAAAATTCTTCTGTGCGTAATCGAACTCCTCCGAAACGGCTCGACCGATTTTCGTGATCCTTAGCGAGGATATTAGTCAGGGGGGAGAATCGAACAACATCTATTTTTCATCCCCCTAAATGTTAAGGGTGGTCCACCCCTTAATTTTTTTTTTTTATTTTTCAGACAAAATTTTTTGTTTTTATTTTTTTATGATACATCATACAAAAATACATGCAACCCTAAATTTTCACCCCTCTACGATCAACCCTTATTTTTTAAACATCATATTTACCTATAAAAATGTTTCCTAAAAATAACATACATGGCAAAACAACGTTTGCCGGGTCAGCTAGTTATTATTATAAATACTTACGGGTATTTATCGCGTTTATTTACCTATTTTTCCCGACGTTTCGACAGGTTTACACTCTGTCGTGGTCACGGGATGCCTGGAGTACTGGATCTACCGCCTCTGCTAGATAGACCTGGCAGCCCATGGTATAAAACTTTGGAAGAGGTACGTCGATGATGTGTTCTGTATAATTAACGGGAATAACCAGGAAGTCGATCAGCTAACTGATTATCTGAACTCCATATACCCTAAAATTCGCTTTACACATGAAATGGAGGAAAACAGAATGTTAGCTTTTCTCGACCTTAAAGTGATTATAAAATGTGACGGGACCTTGGCATACACAGTGTATAGAAAACCTACACATACGGACAGATACTTGAATGCAGCGTCACACCACCATCCAAGACACCTGGAGTCAGTAGTCTCCTCACTAGTAAACAGAGCTCATGCCCTTTGCGATCCTGAACATCTGCAGGGTGAGCTAGATCATGTTAAAGGGGTTCTGAAACGTAATGGCTACAATACTCGAATCGGATGTCGTTCTAACTGGAGGCGCAAACAGGAACATATTGATGTGAAAAGACAGCCTGCGTTCTTGCCTTATGTGAAAGGAGTTACGGACAAAATTGGTAACATGCTCAGTAAATTTTCAACCAAGTCGATCTACACTCACTCACCAAGATGACGAAGTATCTACGAACACCAAAAGACGTCGTACCTCTGCAAGTTCCTGGGGTTTACAAAATAGATTGCAGCTGCGGGCGTTCCTACATAGGCCAGACTAAACGCACGGTCGCGGAACGTGTTAAAGAACACATCGGCGGTCAAAAATCGACAAGTAAACAAGTCTGCAATAGCAGAGCATCGTGGACTCAGGACCCAATCACTGGATTGAATTACATAAACCTCATTAGTTTTATGTAATGAAAGGCATTACTACAAGAGAATGGTTCGGGAAGCGATTGAAATTAAGAAATATCCTAATTTCAATTGTGAAGACGGTTTCAGACTCTCTGCCTCATGGAATCCAGTTATAGCTAAGTGTACTCAACGTAGACCGGTTTCTCAATGCGTAATGGACACGGTTAGTGTTGTGTGTCGTCCGAGTGTGCAGATGGACATTTCTATTTCGGAAAAACAAGTGAGGGTAGTTGCAAAAAATGCTGCCCCCGCTTCGCAGAGGTGGTAGCTCCAGTACTCCAGTCATCCCGTGACGTGATAAATACCCGTAAGTATTTATAATAATGTGTTCTGATCGCGTAAGTTTAAAAAAGACTGAATATTACATTAGCAAGCTTTTTATTATTAAAACTAGCTTTACATTCTTAATACTAATTATAAGGAAATGTAACATTGTAGATCTATGCTAATATAATGAGGTCATTTTTATATTTTTAAGTTAGTAATTCTAAAAAAATATTTTACTAAGAGATGCATATGCATCAGTGCTTTAAGCTATGTTATTCTAGTAAAACTGCGGAACATGCATCTACTTATCTATAATTATTAAAATTCTCTAATTACGTCATCAAGGCAAATTGAAGAAAAACAAACTGAATTTCAGCTTCTGAAATTCATAAAAATATAAATCTAAATGTTTATTTGGGACAACATAAATGCAAATTAAACCATATTTTCTATTCTAATAATATAATGTACAGAATAATATACAGTAAGTAATATAAAATACATGTGAAACAGTTGAGCTCTCTAAGGATCGTTTAAAACGATCTATAGATAGCTCAACTGATCCAGATCACTGCCAGAGGGCAGCGTTCCCAAGATACTGGCAGCATTGCCACGTTGAATGGCAATGCTAATACGCTGAGCCAGATAGGAGCCAGCTCTTGGGTCACGCAATGTATCTACCAGACGCCTTGAAATCATTTTAAAAACGCGGTTTGCTCCTGTTCCCCACGGGCCCAGGGTCTCGACTCCAAAATCTCAATTGTGTATGCCTTATCAAGACTTGCATATTTGCGCTTTTTGAGGTCCTCGGCACATTCAGCCGCCGCACCAGCTCTAACGGAAGTCCCCGAAAGATGGGATGCGGCCAGGGTGTCGAAGCAAGTAACATCCCACACTTAACATCTCCCAAGGGACAATAGTCATACCATCAGGCGTCTTACCATCATCACGTATCAGACCGTTCGGTTCGAGAACAGCTGGTACGTTGACGCTGGTAAGAGCCCGACGAATGACATCGTTAAGACTTGAGTGGCGGGCAATCCTACCGGCGGCCCTAGAACACGATAATCCGATGACCAAGCTGGTCCGCTGTACCACACTGACACCGATGAGCACCGCGCATCCAACCGCAGACAAATTGCAACTCGAAATGTTGTAGGATCTAATGAGGTGCCAATGTTAAGTGATGGTAGTGCTTGTAACTTATGTCCTGACTCCCATTTCGAAACGGCTAGGAGACGGGCGCGATCTACGGAGCTTGAATATGTTTACTAATAATTGCTTAGTAAAAAATGAATTATGTACATAATGAAACAAAAAACTTTTTTGAACGTTAAGTGATCAACAAATAATTAAATAAATAATTCCAATAATAAATGATTGAAATTATCATATTTAGATTTTACGAGTTTTACTTTCCGCTCAAAATGTCTGTATAAGGGAGAGTCCTACATCTCCGCATTTATTCTTATTATTGGATATTCTGTAACTTCACACAGTTACTTTTGTTTGTTTACTGAACTGAACTAAATTAAATAATTTCTACATAAGTTCTTAAGGTAAGGATGATGATAAAATGAAACAAAACATAGATCTTTCAAACATTCATAGATCAACTATTTTAAATAAAACATTTATTTTAAAGAGAATGATAAGTTTTTATAATTCATATTTCTAAAAACTAATAATTTTTTAAATGCATAAGTTTGTACTACTATGTCAAGAAAGTACCGGGAAACGATCAATTATAAACAAAATGTTAGTTATTCATTCAAAATTGTATCGCCTTCAAAGTCGACTTCAGAAACGATACGTTTATGCCAACGAAAAAATTTTCTAAACGCTTTTTTCGGAATTTAGTTCAGTTCTCGCCGTGAATACTCTTTTATGTCTTATGTCACAAAGTAGTAGTTTAAGTTTAAGAAAAAGAAAGATGTCGGCTGGAGCCATAATTATCTGGTAAATAAGTTCGATAGTATTTGTTTAGTGTTTGGTAAAAAACACCTTTACAATAATAACCTTGTGCAATTGCACATTATCGTGGTGCAATATATAAGAATTTTGTTTTCAGAAATCTGGCCATTTTTGTCGAATTTGCTCCCTTAAACGCCGCATTACGCTCAAATAATATTCTATATTTACCGTTTGATCTTCCGGAAATAATTCCAAATGCACAACAACGTTATATTCTTCTTCATTGTTAATGGCCTACATACTAACATACTAATACTAATACATACATACTAACATACTTATGTCAATTTTGCCAGTGTCAAGAATTTATAGTTTATAGTCAGTTTGTTTGTTATTTGCGTGTTATTAGAGTCTTAGTCGATGGTCAATTGTCATATCTAGACGTCACGCGGAATGGCGTCTAGAATTTTTTTGGGATTCCTCGTCGTTCAAAACACTTTGCACCACAATATACATATACTTCAATTATCCATACCCGTCCTGTAGTCATAAGTTATTCATTAAAATTGCGCCAAGATTACTGAATAAATTATGCAATAAAACGGGTAAAAAATATTAAATTAGCAGAGCTATGTTGCTCCATGAAATGACAGACGAAGATTCCAACGCTATAGTCAAAGAAAACAGTCATCAGACTTTTAATCGACTTTAGCATACGTATTTATTCTTCCAAATGAACCGAAACAAAAAAAAACACATAGCTTATAATTACGTTTTAAAAACTAAAAAGAAACCGACTTCATTGAATGAAATTTGAGCCTAAGTATACTACATTTTTAGTGGAAAGTAGATGTATTTTGTATAGATATAATATGGGTAGGCCAAATAAACGCACTGCTCCAATGAGACAACGAGGTATCGAAGTACATGAAAACATCATCGATGTATACAATTTTTAGACTTTCGTTGATATTCCAGCTCGACCGATTTTGATAAAATGTATATGGGACCACCTGTGAAGTATACCCTTTCAAACAAAAAAAGAACTTTTCAAATCAGTTCAGCCGTTTTCGAGTAATCGGTGAACATACATAAAAAAATAAGATTCCGACGAATTGAGAACCTCCTCCTTTTTGATAAAATCGGTTAAAAATGTATTACCACAACAACATCTGGATCCAATTGTTTTAATAGAATACAGCTGAACTTCCTCCATGGCCATATCGATCTTCTCTACCTGCATCACCAAGACCACAATGAAGACGATGTGGTTCATCATCCACCACGCCACAAGAAAAATGCTAAGTATCTGAAATTATACAGTTGACACAAATTGTAATTATCTGAAATTATCTATATTATAGGATAAAGCTTCACGAAAAATACCTTAGAGCACAAAAAGTAACATATATCAGGTCACAGACTACATCTATGCCGAGTTTAGTGCAAATATGTTCAGTTATTACGGCGAATGAATGAATGAATGAAAATGAATAAAACAAACAAACATTTGCTTTTATAAACTGTGGCTTAGCCCGCGAAGTAGGTAGGTGCATACATTGATTTTTAGTTTTAAGATCGTGATAAAAAGGCCATTGGCCTCAATTCTGTTGGCACCAACCTAACTAATTTTAGCTATAATTACGTTTTAAAAACTAAAAAGAAACCGACTTCATTGAATGAAATTTGATCCTATAATACATTTTTAGTGGAAAGTACATGTATTTTATATATATATAATATGGGCAGGCTAAATAAACGCACCGTTCTAATGAGACAGCGAGGTATCGAAGTACATGAAAACATCATCGATGTATACAACTTTTAGATTTTCGTTGATTTTTCAGCTCGACCGATTTTAATAACATTTTAATGGGACCACCTGTGAAGTAGGTATACCCTTTCCAATAAAAAAAGAATTTTCCAAATCGGTTCAGCCGTTTTAGAGTAATCGGTGAACATACAAAAAAAAAAAAAAGATTCCGACCAATTGAGAACCTCCTCCTTTTTGATAAAGTCGGTTAAAAATTAAGTTTAGACTGTCAAATGAAACTTTGGTATTCTGCTGTTACCAACTTATCCTAATTTAACTTATCCGACCTTATCAAAAAGGACCTCCTCCTTTTCGTGTTCTCAATTCGTCGGAATCTTTTTTTTTATGTATGTTCACCGATTACTCAAAAACGGCTAAACCGATTTGGATTTTTTTTTATCACAGGTAGTCCCATATAAATTTTATCAAAATCGGTCTAGCTGAAAAATCTACGAAAATCTATAAATTGTATAGGCTTCGATGATATTTTCATGTTCATTGGAGCGACTAACTAAAATACATTTTAGACGATTCCTAATTTTAGAAATAACCAACCGAATTGCAACCAATATCTACAATTCTACATGTACATACCTCTCCTTCGTAATTTATCAACAGTTGAACATAGATCAACGAGTGGCCAAATGTATCTATAATCCAAAATATGAACTGAAAAAAAATTTAAAAATATTATAGGTCCTGTTAATGTTGACATATACAATAAGGATTGAGATCAAGAAATATTTTAATTAATAAGTTTTAAATTTTTAAGACTCGGGACTGTGGACACCATGTTTGCAATTCACCAACTTTGCTTGATATACAGACAAGCGTACAAGAACTGCATACCTACAGCTTCCTGCCTGCCATTACAGGGAAGACAAAGATATAGACACTAAATGATGTGTTACTCAAGCACACACTGTCAGCACAAACAGAAAAATATATAGCAGAATAAATAAAAGTGGAGAATACAGAGAGTATGTCATGTATCTGTGTGGCACAGTTATCAAAGGTCTTGACTGAGCATAATTTGCCTAAGTGACGAACTTCAGGGTAGCCAGGCGCTGGAACAAATACGAAAAATATAAATAAATAATACCGGACATTGCACACAGCATCATCTGTAAGCAAAGTAAGCAGAGCTTGTGTTATGGGGGTACTATATGATATAATACTTATATACTTTTTTTAAGTGATAGCTTCTTATGGGAAGGTAAACCGCTTTGTTACATACGCGTTACGGCGCCAGTCTGTCTGGCTTCCCTTTCTGTCACGCATACGGCAGGCGTAGTCAAGCTCTTCCTCTCCCACTCTAACCCACAGCGCTATTTAGATTAGTTTATATTATCACTTCTGTCAGGCATCACGAAACGCACACGTTTAATTTTTGTGAATCAATACATATTATACATAGAAAAACCTAGAGCCGGGACAAATTCTTTCAGATCATACAAACATTTGTCATGCGGCGATAAACGAACCCGCAACCTTCTGCGTCTCAGCAGGACCTTGGCCCACTGCGATACAGAGGTCGTCATGAAAATTTCTGTAAATATGGATGGTCTGTGTGAAAGATGATATGTATCAAAAAGCAGTGACAATAAAAGAAAAGAGTCTCAAACGACAAGTGACAGAGGAAAGTGGAAAAGAAGAACCTGTTGTGGCGACTTCACAACAACACACAACACAACGTGGGATAAGAGCAGATATATGATATCGTTTTTTTATTTTATTTATATACACTACAAAAACTAAGCCAACTTACCATGTCTTGAAACTCTTCAATGCTCATACTAAAAGTTTTCAGAATACTAACATAGGCTTGGAACATATTCGTAAAATAAAGATGTTTTTCACTAGAAACGATTTTTAAATTCAAATTGTTACTACTTTTAATGTCTTCAAACCATTTCACGAAAAAACTCTTCGTTAGCATAACAATACGAAGACCTCTCATAGCGTTAGAATCAAATATAATTAAACTAAGGGTGGTAAATAGTTCCATGGGATCAAAACCAATAAGAAACACACTATTTATGCTATATATAAGTAAAAATAATATCAAAGTCAAAGCACAGTAAACCCAGTTCCAGAAGGTGTAATATCTGATGGCCTTACAACTAAAGTTGAGAGATTTCAGAGTCTTTTGTATGTTCAGAACGAGTCTGACATCAAGTCCTCTATTAAATGTATTGGCGATGAAAATTACTGTTTGTCCTAATGCACTTAAAAAACAATGAAAGACATTACAGATTACCAATATCCACATTTGTTTTGATAGCTCGCTTAATTTTACAGCAGTAATTTGGTGTATCGAACGGAACAATACTATCCCAAAAGAAACACATATATAAGATAATGATAAAACTATTGTTTTCCAATCAATTGGGAATATAAATCCGTCACGTATATTATATTTAGTACTCAATACAAGCTTTTGCAGTATATTAAGTGGTCGCATTAAGTTCTGCACATCCTGAGTGACAGCGTTATCTAGAAGAACTTCAACTTTATACATTTGTCAGGATTTTTTGTTTTGACCAGTATTTTCGACGCCATCGTGAAGAATGAGGAAGTTATATGTATTTATTTGAATAATTCTAATTGAATAATAAT
Organism: Lampropteryx suffumata; assembly: GCA_948098915.1. Taxonomy (NCBI): domain Eukaryota; kingdom Metazoa; phylum Arthropoda; class Insecta; order Lepidoptera; family Geometridae; genus Lampropteryx; species Lampropteryx suffumata. The sequence continues at coordinate 1,790,445 of OX402566.1, read as the reverse complement.
TAGAGTAGTTAGAAGCAAATATATCTACATAATAGTATGTATAGGACTCAATGGACACAACAATCCCATTAGTTGATAGGTTTGAACCATTTGAATAGTATCTGAGTATTTATCAAATTACACCTTCACATACGTAGTAGATAGGTACATCATCGTTTTTTTGCCGAGGAATAAACAGTCATCGAGGATGACCGTTTTCACTAACTCTAGGGACACCTACGAGTATATCGGATTTCCAAATGATATGATGTAGCAAAAAATATTTACAAGTGTCAGGTGTTAGGTAAAGTTCCAACACCGATTACCCCCTTGCATTTAACAGTAATGCTAGGATGGCTAAGAAATTGCCGTTGTATACTAAAAAATTTTGGACCAATGTGCTCGTATTTGATCATAACTCTTAATTATATTATGCAAAGTATTCACCCGTGCATCTTTTCAAGCGTGGTGGCAATTTATCGATCAATTCAATTTCAAAAGTTCTTTATTTCATAACACATAATACATATTATGTTCAATTTCTAGTGTAGATTTTTAGTGCTTATTAAAACTATTAAACAGAGGTAAGAGATGTTTTAAAAGTACTTGTTGGGTTTGACATTGGTAACTGAGTACATTGAGATAGGTAGGTAGATGAGAGCTTTTTAACTAGCATTACATTTTTGGCTGATGTATATTTTTAAATGATAATATTTTTTTTTTTTAAACGATAAGCTTGAGGGTTAGTATGGTTGAATAAACATAAATACTAGTTAGCAGCACGAACTAATGATCCTGCGCTTGTCGTAAGTCGTACCAGACAAACCCCGCGCGCCTGCGCGCCGACCGTTGCCGCCGCGCACGCCGCTATCGACCGCTATCGAACAATAATAAGAACGAGAACAGCGCGCGTGACAGTATAATTGAAATTATACTCGTAAGAATTCAATAAAAATCCACCTGTCATTCAATTAGTTCACAGCTAAAAACACAGATGGTGTTTGGATAAAACAGTTTAACAGTTTTATACTTATATTATTATTTTATAGTTGGTTTTAATTAACATTTGCTTTAATAAATATTATTGTAATAAAAATGATTATACCATCACACAAATTTGAGAACGAAATTAGGATTTCAGAACGAAAGTATCCAATGATTGTTATATATTGTAAATTTAATTGTTCGATACATACTTTCTTACTATTTTTCAGTAATTAATTAGTTTGGATTTATTAACGAATGTTTCACTTTATTATTTTCTGTTCTCATTATTCTGATATTTACAAGTCCTTCATTTGATTGTTTACTAAATCGGTAAATTCGTTATAATTCTTTTATTAAGACATATATAGCAAAACTATGAATCCATTGTTTCTTGAATTATTTTTTAACACCTTTTATTGTTTTTAAGTAAATAACTTTCATTATTATACTTAGATTCTTAATAGGCTTTTGTGATTGGTTGAATAATGAATATGGTGTGATGTTTTGTATATATTTCAAATATGTATGAAAGGCGAGGTTAAAGCCTAAGACGGGTAGATTGGGAGTGACCATCGAACTAGAAGGCTTGACTTTAGTAGTGCGTCGCACGAATTGGAGGGTAAAAAGACTCACATATGGTCGGGTTTTGCTTTCTGATTACATATTTACCACTAATAACATTAGGTTATTCCGAGAAAATAATAAAACATTTTTAACCTCAAATCAAATAAATCAGATAAAACTACGTAAAGATTGACAGATAATAATCAACTTTGTCGTATTTCTTGTCTATGGTTTAACATGTTGTGTGCAAAATTGATGTGAACGAAACGTAAAAATCCTGTCAGTGATTTTTTTATGACTTCTTTCGACGACTTTGGCTTATCTTCACTTCACTTGGTTATTTATCACCTATTACTAGGTAGGTTATGTTGGAGTATAGAAAAAAACGCGCAAGGCGACCGAAGCGTGCCGCCGCAGCGGCCGCCGCAGCGCCAGAAAATAATACAAGGTCACGGTATATCTCACTTGGTTACTTATCACCTATCACTAGGTAGGTTATGTTGGAGTATAGAAAAAAACGAGCAAGGTGAGCGAAGCGTGACGCGGCAGCGGCCGCCGCAGCGCCAGAATATAATACATGGTCACGGTATATCTCACTTGGTTACTTATCACCTATCACTAGGTAGGTTATGTTGGAGTATAGAAAAAAACGCGCAAGGCGAGCGAAGCGTGCCGCGGCAGCGGCCGCCGTAGCGCCAGAAAATAATACAAGGTCACGGTATATCTGATCTTTGTCGTATTTGTTGTCTGTGATATATCATGTTGTGCAAAATTGATGCGAACGAAACGTTACAAATTTACGAAACGTTACGATAGGTTACAAATGTTTTTTTTTTCTCATTTGTGCATCTACCTTTATCTTGGGAGCTTTACCAGGGGTGAGGTGGACCTCTCCTTCCCCCTCCTTGGTAATTTAAACTAGATTTGTATCAATATTTTTTTTTGAGGATAGGTTACATTTATTCAAATATCTTGAAAACGGGGCAATACCTAGTATGGGGGTGGTACCAGGGGGTAGGGAGGGTCCCCTCATGTGAGAAGTATGTATTTAACTTCAGTAATTTTACTAACTTTCATTATAAACTTCTAAATCTTGATATTAGGTGTAATATATTATTGTAGTTAGTGCAGGTGTCTATCAATTTCTGACACGCGCAACCGGCAGCCAACAACGAGCTCACTTGTGTGTGAGTGTGTGTATGTTTCTATTCATTGCATTTGAGGAGTAAGTGATGGGGTAATTTGTATCGGCAGTATTTGTCGAAGTAAGGTAAGTTTTTAGTTCGTAAATTGCATATATTTTTTATAAGCATGTTTATATTGGTCGGGTTGGTGTATTGGTAGAATTTTTGGGAAAGTTTAAAGATAAAGTTCTTTAAACTTTATCTTTAAACTTTCTAGAATGGGCAGACCTACTTTTAAGTGTAAGTCTAACTGCAAGTTTAACTGCTTTGTTTTGCAGGACTTGGAGGTTTTTCATGTTTGTTTTACACGTACTGCTCCAAACAGGGTAAGCATATGTGATGCAAGGTCGGATAAGTGTACGGTAGATTCTAAGTTTAGTGGTACTACTAAGGCACGATTTTCTGTTAAGAATTGGGCTCAGGGCGTTTATAATAATAATAATAATAATAATATTCTTTATTCAGACACAAGATCCATATTAAAGTAACCTATCTTAGTATATATAAGAACACATAATATAAGATAAAGTCAAAAATTTGAATAAAAATAATAATAATTAGGTATCTACTATACCTATCAGGATGCGATTTGCACCCATCGTCTATACATATTGGTCAAGAAGACCTTAGCAGCTAAACTTGCAATAATGGAGTTCTTACACCTGTCGACCCTGGACATGAATTTGGCCACCCGGCTCCTCTGGATGGCGTTAAATGAATCTATTTGCGCCTCCAGGTACATACCTGAGGCGCTGCAATATCGATCTAATCCCATAAGCTGTCTATAGATATTGTTATAGGCAACACGAATGCCATCGTGTGCCTTTTTAGTGTACTGTGTCCAGAGTTGACAGGTATAAAAAGTCTGCAGAATGATCTAAATAAGGTCAACTTTACATCGCGTGACGATTTGGTAAACTTTCGAATTATCATGTTACCGACCACACAGAAGGCTCTGCGTTGCCTATCGATGTCTTTGTCATCTCTCCCATTTGCAGTCACAATGTGTACGAGATACTTGGAGGATTCAGCGATTTTTACAGGTTGTTCATTTAGAAAAAGACAGGGCACATTGTCGGGAACCTTGCCAGATCTAAATATCACCATCTCAGTTTTTTTAACATTATATATTAGGTCATGCTCTTTCGGATACCTCTCACAAATACTTAATAATTGTCTCAATCCTTTGATCGAGGGGCTGAGCAGCACCATATCATCAGCATAGCTCAAATTATTGACATATCTGTCATCTAACCTGAGCCCTACTGCTCAGCTCCACTATCAAATCATTGACGTAGGTAATAGATCCGGCGAGGTTAACCCCCCCTGTCTTAAACCACATGTTTAGGGCTTTTAATCCTTTGATGCGGACTTAAAATACTGCCGTCCAGTTCAATTTACGGTCTAACGTGATACCTAAGTATTTAACTGTATTATTCGCAGCCTTCGATTTTTAAATTTCGCGATGGGTTTGATCTTTTGCGAGAAAACATGATAGCTTCCGTTTTAGAAGCGTTTATTTTTAGTTTCCATTTATGAAAGTACGACGAAAGTGCGTCGAGCTGGAGGCGCCCGATTACCAAGTCAGCATCCTCTGAAGATGTGAATGAGGCAGTATCATCTGCAAAACATGCTAGTTTAGTACGAGGCGAGAATTTATCGATGCCTTTCTTGAAGAAGTTCGCTGGAGGTGAGGTAAACAACTTTTAACGTGCATTTTGTTGTGCCTCTCGAGTATTACGTTTTTATTGCTTTTTATTGTACGGTGGATAACTGAGAGCTTTCAACCCTAGGAGAGCTCTTGTAGCTTGGAAACTGTCTGTTGTGCAGTGTAGGATCGTGCGTTTAGCAAGGACGAGCGATGGACCAATGTTGGATGTAGATTCGTGAGCTTCTCTGTCATTGTGTTCAACCCTTCACAGTACACATCTGCAGTTATCTCTCATGGTGAGCTGTGATGAATCATACCTACACTAAACAAACAATCAGTCACTTTTTTAGCTTTATGTTTTCGCTAATGTCATTGTCTAGGTTACCAATCAGGGTACAGCAAACAAGATGTAATTTTTTCGGAAGTGACAATGCGTGCTTACGTTTCTGTATTAGATTTCAGGTAACCACAGGGTTCATTTTTTTAAATTTCCAAACAAAATTTCCAGAATAGTTTGTCCGTTAATAGTTTGAACGCTTCCACGGGCTATTAACGGCGTTTGTTATAATGTTCCCTCCGTAGACGTCGTTAACATAACATGCCGTTTGCGACGCACTGCTACCACGATGGAACTGATGATTCATCAGAACTCGTATTTTATAATTACTCGTATTTTTGACGTATCTAAGCTAAGACTTATCAAAAAAATTACTAAATTTAATTTGAAGAGTTTCCTTCATTTCTTAAACTTTGTATATGTAAGCCTAAGCTTACTATAGAACAGCAACATCATAGGTAAAACCTAGAAAAGCTCTATTATAAGCATTACTTAGCTAGGCATCAGGATACTATCATGTATGTCTTTACCAACAAAATATTAAAGAATATAAGCTGTTTATCAGTCATGTAGTGCCCACAACACAAGCTCTGCTTCCTTTAGGGCTCTATGACACCATATGAAATGTCAAATGCATTGTATCTATACATATAAAATGCTTTGTCCTGAATGACTGACTGACGGATCAACGCACAGCCTAAACCGCTGATGGTAGAGACCTGAAACTTGGTGGGTGTGTTCTTTGTATGACGTAGGCATCCGATATGAAAGGGTTTTCCGAAATTCTACCCCTAAGGGGGTGAAAAGCGGGGGCAATTATGTATGGAACAACGTGATTCCTGGGTCCAATCTATTTCAAATATACACATTATTTAACAAAATTTATGGAAGATGTGTTTCGTATTTTATTGAAACTCATATTATTTTGGGGGTGATTTGCATCAAAGTTGATATCAAAACTCCTTTTTTACTAGTTTTTGATTTTAATTACATTTTATTTGAATACCTGTTTAAAAACTCAATCCGATTTTATTCAAAAAAGGTTGGACTCACTTTTTTTTTCGCATCAATTAAATTTGGTATCGGTATAGATTGTATCTTTGGAACGGACATAGCCTACTTTTCATGTATGTACAATACTTGTGTTAGATTCAACAGGTTCTACTGATTCTAAAAGTTATGAAAGCCAAAAATATACCCTAATTTGAACTACCTAGGTATCTATTTTCATTAAAAAGTTACTAGAAATCCTAATAGGGTAGGTAGCTATTGTGGAGAGTAAAGAAAAGAAACACAGCTCAACAAAGGAATACTTCTAATATATTCTACACAACCTGGTTTATATTATTATAACACATGTTATGAACAAGTAGAAACACATTAAACTTGTAAGGTTAATATTACACAACATTTAATTTATGTATGAACAGTAAATAGGTTAGTACTTAGCTTTTAGTTCTGTCTGGTTCGGCTGCTGATCAAAAAGAGGCTGTTCTCCCTCTTTACAATCGTATTTATAAGCTACGAAAACAGAAAATCTACTTTTACCGTCTCGTCCGGCTCAAAACACTTTTAGCGCGAACGTTTGAAACAAAAATGTATTTGGCTTCTCATATTCTAAAATATGTTTTCAAGACAAAACAATCGTAAATTATTAACAATTGTAAAAGTAATGTAATAACATATATATATGTGTTACAAAAATAAGTATTTAGGTAACAATAAATAATTATCGAAGCTTAGAGTAAATTATATTATAGGTATGCTAATAATTTTATTACATATGTGAAAAATAACAACGAAATAGGTATCTTTATTCAGAAAACTATTTTAAGACATAGTTTTCACTTGCGTTTTCCCACGATTTTTCATATTAATCTATTACGTGCGAAGCCGAGGGTAGAAGCTAGTTAGTTATACATAAAATGCATTACGATTACGATAAGCCCATTGTGCCCTACTGCTGGGCAAAGGCCTCCCCTTGATCTCTCCAGGCATCTCGGTTTTGAGCAGTTTGGACCCAAGCTCTATGAAAGGTGTCGAGATCATCTCGCCATCTCTTTTTGGGTCTACCACGGCGCCGTCTCGCTGTCTCAGGGCTCCACTGAGTGGTGATTTTGTTGTTGCTGTGTTTATTTTAGTTCGTTTAATAATTATTCGAAATTCGCTTATGTTTTTAGATTATACTTCTAATGTTTTCTACATTAATAGTAAGACGCGTAGTGTAAGAGAGACAGTTTTCTGGTATACAAGTGTATTTACTACTTTACATTACTACTTATAGTATGACATAAAGATTCTGTTTACACTGTGAAGAATCAAACAGTGTACATTTATGGAAAAAGATGATTTTGGTGATATAGCATAGAGTGTAATGTGTAAATAGTGTAGTGTATTTGTGCGTATGGTGATAATTGTAGATGTAATGTAATGTATCAATGATGTAGCGTGTTTGTGAGTGTGGTGATCATTGTAGATATATAAAAAATAAAGGTGTTTCTACTCTTCTTCTCTATGTTTTAATAATATTCTAATAGTTATTATACAACATGCAGTAAATTGTGACATAGCGTGTGATGCTATCACACGTCCTGCTCAATATCTTGAAGTTGAGTTTCTTCTTTGATACAGATCCTTTTAGATCCTTCCCTCTTTCGTAGATATACTTGTCCATCGGCGGTCCAGTCAAAGTTGTTAGCTTTGGCATATTCTCTCGCTTTGAAGAATATGCCCTTAGCCTTGTGAGTCAGGTTTTCACTGACGTAGACTGGTTTAGAGAGTCCGGCTATATTGATAGGTGAATAGTATTTAGGTAACTTAGCTGTGGGGTTTGACATATTAAAGATCCTTGTTTTTTGGGTTAGTTTGATCTTCGCCCTGGTGGTCTACTTCCATCACAATGGGCCTAGGCGCATCAGACTCCCGGTAGTCGGTGAATATTTCTGTTGTCTCTGTCGGATGCAAATTAAGCTTGAGTGAATGTAACATATTTTCTACAATCTGAGTGTAACGGACCTGCCGTTGCAGATTTTCGCTCTTTTGAAGGGACATTCCGGATTTATATTTTGTATCCACACGATTGGCGGGCCAAAATAGAAGAGCTATTTTGTATATGAAAGATTAATTTTCATTTGGCTAGCTTCGAAATGAGTTGTCAGTCTTTGATGAGACACTTACGCACATTACGTGTGCAGAGAGCATGTTGATCTTCTCTTCTGTCTCCTTATTAAAGTTTTTATTTCTTTCAACTCTTGTTTGATATCATTAATGTTCATCAAAATTGTAGCAAATTTTTAATCTTGGCTTTCTTGGAAGTTAGTAAGAAGATTAGTAAAGTTTTCGTTGATATCTTACCCTGAAAGAGCTCTCAAGTTTATAGGAATTTATTAATTCTGGACTACGATGGGCTCTTCGTTTAATAGACGACTTTACGTTTGTTTCGGCTTCCTGTTCTTTTTCAGAATGACTTGTTCCAGCTATCGTCTTGTCAGAATTTGTCAGAGTGCGCTCCATAGCGAGTATGTTGCTATGAGCAACATAGCAGGCGCTTATATGTAATTACGTTAATTGTAATTATCGAGTTAATCCGCGCAACATCAATCCAGATAAAGACTAGAACTTCAGGATGTGCGATTATAATCAGTTATATTCTTTGTGGTCCGAGACATCTTGGACTGAGGTTCTGCAGGCCCAGGATGTCGGTATTGCCAGCCAGTGTTTTTATGACATTATTTATAATATATTTGATGCGTGTGTACCAAAAAAACGCCGTGGAGTCTCTGCGGGCAGGCACTACTCGGTTTGGTTTACCTGTGACATAATTTAGGACACAAAGCGTAAGTTAAAGTTGCATTCGGTATGGAAACATCTCAATTCTGTTGAAATCTACCAAGAATTCTCTAACCCCTGAGCTAAATTAAAATATCGTATAGCGTCTGCCTTCAAAGCGTATACGCAGTCTATAGAGGACAATATTGGTCGGGACCCGCGGAAATTCTAGCAGCACATTTTGAGCCTTCGGTCAAAGGGAGGTTTAGAACCCAGTATCAGCTATCAAGGTACAACTTATACGGGACCGGGGGCGGCTGAGGCTTTCGCAAGCTACTTCTCTAGTGTCTTCCTTCCCGAGATACCCCAACTTAATGCCGAAGCCGTCTTTGATAGCTCTGCTAACAGCAATGATATCAATATACTGATGCTTACTCAGCGCGATATAACTTTTGGTATCAACAAGTTGAAACCTGGAAGCTCTGTAGGCCCTGACAAGATACCACCTGCATTTATCAAAGGGGCAAGAAAATTTTTGAGCTGTCCTCTCTGCAACAATTTTAATTTGACTGGTGTTTATCCGCCACAGTGGAAGTTGTCAAGGGTTACTCCAATACCTAAAAGCTCGAATAAATCTCTCGTGGAAGAGTACCGTCTTCTTGCAATTTTGTCCTCCCCAGCGAAGATTTTTGAATCCATTCTGCATGAGTACATCTACGCGCAGGTCAATAAGTATTTATGTAACGAACAACATGGGTTCAGGAGCAAAAGATCAGTAAACACTAACCTATTAACACTCGTCGATTATGTCTCTAGTTGCATGGATCGTAAGCACCAGGTAGATGGTACTCTTTCTGATGGTATTCGAGGTACTCTATTTTGACTTCCGGAAGGCGTTTGATAGGGTCAATAACGACATCCTGCTTGCAAAACTTTTCGCTATAGGCATTGCCCCGGGTCTTCTACCTCTACCTATATCCCACAAAATTTTTGCTAGGTTGTCTAGGGTACAACTCGTTGGAGGTTCGACGAGCTTCCGATCAAATTCTTACGGCCTGATTTTCCGCGGCAAGATTGACGCTCTGGACTTGAGCAACGAGCTGTGTCGATTGTTTGTCCCGAACAACTATTTTCGGGGTCGGAATCATAGGTTGTTTGCCGAACCACCCCGGCGCGCACTGTGGCTAGATCTTCGTCACCTATTCCGCGCATCCTCGCCGCGCTACACGCGCTCCTGAATCGTAGTCCTAAGTGCGATTTATTTGCGGATGGGTGGGTGGGTTAAAATTTTATCGGATTGTTTGAGTTTCTGTGAGCGTGATGTATGATTGCGTGTTTCATACTATTTTTATTTTCTATTTCGCTCATTTGGTGCAATAATGACGGAACTGCGTTTTTTTCATATTTCAGGAGAGGGTATTAAAGGTATTAAATTTTCGTTTTCAATTTATGACATTGTTTTTAGACATTGGTGCGTTATTTTTAAATTTAAATAAGACTATAGTATTATAATTTTATTTTCATTTTAAATCAGTCAGATACCACATCAATGTCATGAAATATAAAAAAAAAACATTTTGGTACTTACAGATGCGTCATTATTCCTCCAGGAAACAATTTATTGTATATAAAGCATCCATACAATTTCGTACATATTTGACACAAAAAAACACCTTTTTTATAATCAACATTAATTATTTATTTAGATCAGTTTTAGATTTATTATTTTAATCAGTCAGACATCATCAAAATCACATTTAAGTTGTACTTTGTTTTACTACACAAAAAAACACATTTCATGTCTACATCATCATCATTGGCCTTTGTTCATCTGTTGAAGATGATTTAGGTGGCGTCAGTAAAGTTACAGAGCAATTCATTGTAAATGAAAACATTCGTTCATGGATCCACTCCAGCAAGCTGTGAGTGAAGTTTCCTCTCCACTGACGTCACTTTGCCTGGGGTTCTGTTTGATAGCCTTTCCTTGGCCGTTGGCCGTTGGCCTTCCCAGGTACCCACACTAACCTCTCGACCTTGCCGACAGGACCTTCAGGATAGACGAATCAGTACATGCGGTGTCGGTTCGGTTGCAGGTGCATAACGGCTGGCGGCGACACAATAAGTGTTAGGTTTTTTATTCTTTGCCACGCCTGTTTTAAACGGCGTTGTAATAATTTTACGAATTCAAGTAATTCTTCAATCACGACAATTATCTATTTTAATATTCACAAACTTAAAATAAAGCACTATATTAGGTGCTGAAATTAAAGTTAAACCATCAACAAACACATATTATTTGATTGCTTACTATCACGAAAATCTAATTTATTAGTACACTAATAATGAATATTGAAAAGTCTGACTATTTAGGTGAGTAGATAAGTAATTATAATCTATCGGATATATTATAATAATAATCCCTTCATTTCTTAATTTACTAGCAGAACTTGCAAGAAATTAGACGATCGAAAAATGAATATCAATAATTTTCATTTTTTACCAAAACTCATTTCAAAACGTGCTGCCATTTCATTTTCACTAGACGAAAGTACAGCCAATAATGAATTTTTAAATACTATCATTCTTTTTAATGTTATGCAAATATTAAGTCTTAGCTTTAAATTCAAAGTTTGCCATAACATTATTTCTAACAATAGTATTGCAATAAATTGTATTTCAATTAGTTTTTGTTTGTTATTAGTGAGTTCGAATATCTACTATTATTTTTCATCTGTTTACATCAATAATACCTCTCATTGGTACTCTTCAGTGTATAATTTCGTTAATTTATGTCATCCGACTTACTACACTATCGGGTATTTCGTCAACACTTTTATTAATATTCGTAGTAGTCATTTTCATGTTCAATTGATAGCCAAAGTTTATAAAGTCTTCAAGTTCTACAAAGTTAGCGGCTACAAACAAATGACTATTAGGTTCTGGTGTCTTTTTATTATAATTGTGATATTTCACTATGTTTTGGTCTTACTAGTTCATTTTATACACCCAAGATTTCCAATTTGGCATTTGTTTTACGATCACTTTATATTAATTATTGATATGGTCTTGATTTATGATGCATGTTTAGTGAGAATGATCAGATATAATCTTAGTGCGTGGCTAATACAATTTCAAAACGCAACGAGGTTTCATGTCACTGGCATAAACAATGCTGAATTTAAACAAAGTATAGAAATGTACAGAACCATTATTGAAGCATTCAATTTGTTTAAAAAGATATCTCAGGAAACGGTAAAACACAATATCAATAATATATTGTTAGCTAACTTAATGATATTAATTTTTTATTTTAATGTTTTAGATACTTTTTCATACCTTCGAAACGACTGCGCACAGTCTCTTATATACACAAATGTGTTTCAGTAGCTCAGTGAGGGTAGGTGTCTGACTATTTTTATTATGTGACTGGTAAATAAAATGGTATGCAAGTTTGTGTACCTAAACGATGAATTAATTTCAGATGACATCAAATATAGTACTTTTTGGTTTGATTGTAACAACAATTAGCAAGAACATGATACTGCAGATACTTTTATGTCTTGAGCTTGAAAAATTTTACTTGGTTACTGAAAATGTTCGTGGCACCTGTATTAGTTTGATGACGTCTAAAAATTCAAGTAAGTTTTAAAACTAACAATCATTGTTTTAGATAGACTCAACATTTAAGGTTCAACATTTGAAATATTAACCAAAGCTTAAATAAAGGAATTAAGGTTAGTCAAAGGAAAGTCTATAGATATAATTGTATATAAATTAACTTAATTATTATCTCGTGCTGACCTAGCTATCTACCTCCTAGTGGCAAGGCATTATTGCTGAGTCAAAGCCATTTTCTTTTTGTCTTCTATTTTATTATTTTTATTGTGTATGCTTTTATTTGTTTATGTATTTTTTGTCTATGTTCTATAACTAATCACATTTAATGATTTTAATAAGTAATTATCAACCTAATACTATAAGTATTAGGTTAGTATGACTTATTTAACTAGAGCAACGTAAAGTTCCTTGAGTGAAAATGCTTCATTAGCATTTTTTTGCAAATGTTTGTATGATCTGCAAGTATTTGTCTCGGGTCTGGGTATTTCCTATGTATAATATGTATGTATTTACAAAAAAAAAGTATTTAAGTAGTATATCAATCATGTGGTACATAACACAAGCTCTGCTTACTTTGGGGCCAGATGATGCTGTGTGAAATGTCCGGTATTATTATTATTATAGTTAAGTCAAAGCTGGTTTTTATGTTTTAGCTCTGCGCATGACATGCAAGAACATCTGCCGGATCCATAGTAAATGTTTCAGAAAAATGTCGGTGTATGGCTTGTTTATACTTGATGCCACATTATCCTGGAAGCTCCTAAGTTTTATCGCAACTTATGTTATAGTCGAGATGCAGTTCAGCCTGTTATATAACCAAGAAAGATTTCAAAATAATACATATGAAGTTGCCTTTCAATAAGCCTGGTTCTATAGAATGAACAATTTTCCATGTAACTTCATAGGTCCTAAAAACCTATTATTTAAAATCCTGCTAAAGTTATAAAAGTGAATGTTTATGTGGATTTTATTGTTTACTCAAGGAATACCTAAAAAAAGCTGAAAAAATTTGAATGTAACAGTGTCTAAGTATCGTTTTGGACCTATCATTTTTATAAAGGCTACTTTTTTCTGACAAAGCCACCGGCAACAGCTAGTATAAATAGTTATATGAAATTTGGATTCCATCAGGCAACAATATTACCTATGTTGTATACTTTTTGAGTAGTTCATAAGTTTATATTTATGTATGTTAGTGGTTTTTATTTTTTTATTTATTTATTTATTTCTATAAGCTCTCGTTATTGTATTTTATACACATGATTTGCTGTTTGAAATAAAGTTTATATCCTTATTATTATTATACCCAATGCACCCATCTATATCCTCATGAAATTGTGTTTAATTGTGTGTCATTTATACAAAAACAATATAATGTACACAATGAATGATATATTATGTACATACAAAAACAAGGAGTAAAATAATTATATATTGATGTCAAATAAATACAAATGTTATAGAGTTGTTTAATGTTTTATTGTTTGGTACATGATTTATATTTCAGTGGTGTGAAAAGTTATATAAAATTTAGAAGTTAAATATGTGCTAAAACTAAACATTTCAGATATATATCCATATAAATTTTACAAAGTTTCTAGTAACAGATCTTCTGAATTATTATGACTCTTAAATTCTTAGAATTTAAATGCAATGTTACTTACGTTTACAGTAACAGTTATAATAACAAACGCAAACTTCGTCAAGGTCAAATTCTCTAACTATTTACAATAAAATCACTTAATTCTTGTTTTTAATTTATATAAATGATCTACCTAAACTTGTAAAGGATGTTCACGAGATTGTACTGTTTGCTGATGACACGTCACTTTTATTTAAATTAAAGCGACGACTTCCTAATCTTGACGATGTAAACAATGCAATCTCTAAAGTTGTAACATGGTTTAACGTAAACAACTTATTACTAAACGAGAAAAAAACGAAATGCATTCGTTTTATACTGCCCAACGTTAAACAGGTGAAAGCTAATGTAAAAATTAAAAACGAAAAGATAGATCTCGTCGTGTTCTTAGGCATTACTTTAGATAATAAACTGCAATGGGGCCCGCACATAGATAAATGTTAAAAAAAGATCCGTCATTTTACCGACGTAGATACCGCTAGACTCGTTTACTTCAGCTACTTTCATAGCATGATGTCGTGTGGCATTCTGTTGTGGGGGAGTGCTGCTGATATTAACACCGTATTTGTGCTGCAGAAGAGGGCTGTTCGTGCAATTTATAACATGGGCCCTAGAGAATCACTTAGAAATAAGTTTAAAGAAATTAATATTATGACAGTGCCTTGTCAGTATATATACGAAAATTTAATGTATGTGCACAAAAATATGCATTTATTTTTAAAAAATTGCGATAATCATAGTATTAACACTAGAAATAAAGATAAACTCGCTGTTCCCACTGTTAGGCTCGCTAAAGTTAATAAGTCTTTTATAGGGCAATGTGTACGCTTCTATAACAAGGTCCCAAGCGACGTGTTATATTTGTCGATTGGCAAATTTAAAAACGTAATTAAACATAAACTGTCTATTAAAGCATATGATAAAATATCTGATTATTTAGATGACAAAAAAGCTTGGGATGAATCAGCTCCAACTCGACTCGGCATCCGTAACAAAATTGTCAAGGATCATACAAAAAAGTGTTAAGACCAGACAAGTTTCTTGCCGGATTCTTCTTGAACTGGGGTTAGGAGGAACCGTCACCTAGATTCACTAGCATGTAAGAAGACGATTCAAAGGGTCCTTGTGATTTTATTGAATAAATAAATATTGAATTTTGAATTTTTGAATTCTTAAACTATTATAGAATCAAAATAATAAATAAACAGTCGAAGGTAATTTAATTATAACTAAATCTCTCAATCCGTAACTAATATGTAAAAAAAAATAACGTGTGAACCATTTTGAATTTTCGCCTTCGTAATTTTAATTGTGTGCGTTTTTTTCAAAAAAGCTTTTATCTTTTTACGAAATAATTAAAGTTTTGAAAGCTTTGTTAATACCATAGATTCAAATAATGTTCACTATTTAGGTACCATGATTTATGAATATTCCGTTGAAAGTTTGAATAATGTGAATAACCATGATAGTTTTACAAATATTAGATTGAAAGTCATGGAATACAATGTTATTAATACTTAGGTATCAAAAGTTAGAACTAATCGATTAGGAATATAACATTTCATTAAAATTGGTCACGTAATTATAATAATAATAATAATGCCGAACATTTCACACAGCATCATCTGGCCCCAAACTAAGCAGAGCCTATTGTTTAGGTACCACATGACTGATATACTCCTTATATACTTTTTTTGTTTAAATACATACATATTATACATAGAAACACCCAGACCCGAGAAAAATACTTGCAGATCATACAAACATTTGTCCCGCGGTGGGAATCGAACCCGCAACCTTCTGCGTCTCAGCCGGACCTTAGCCCATTGCGCCACAGAGGTCGTCAAGTGCGAATTATAATTAAGTTAATATAATTGTACTAGCGGAACGCCTTCCCGATTTGTTAATGGAATGATAGCGCATGACTAGAATCGATTCTGCTTATCGATATACATAAATAGTTCCTCGACTCTTTTGCTATCGGGTCCGTACATGTGCCGAGATATTTCAGTTGGACGAGGTTCCTGTAAAAAACAACAGTTGAGCCCTTGAAAATACAAGTACCAATATGTTGGAATACCCTTCGGCCTGACTGCTCACGAAATTTGAAAAAAAAAAACATAATACAGAGTATCTTTTAACTTTTTGGAATAGCTTGATGATATATATTTTTTTTGTTGTTTATTTATTTCATACATTACATCTACCATTACACGTTAGACCTAATACAATAGAGTAGTTACAATACAATTAATACATGTCATAGGGCAGAAAATAAAATAAAAATTCGATCACACAATAATAACAAATAATATTTAGAAAATTAAATCAAATAATAAATAAATAACAAGATACATTCAAATTATAAAAATTATAATCTTAATGAAGTTTGAAGTAATATAATAATAATTACCTACTATACAATATTTCAAATTAAATAATATCGCTCCTACGAACTCTCTTGAGGTAGATATACGTACGTAAGTCTATTAATACTATATCAAACATGGAAAAACCTAAACACGTGCCTTTATATTACCTATATGAAGCCTCTTGCTTCCAGTATGGTGATTAAGGCGTATATTACAAAATATTGAGTTTCACCTAATCATCAGAATGGTAGAACTAAATGTTAGTATTTTCATACCAAAAAACATGGTTACTGGATTTAGTCTACTTGAACAGTGGGTATATTAGTGGTATAAGTTAATTAACTGACAAGTATAAATGTTTGTCAAAAAACAGTGAGCCTTTCTGATTGTCCTGAAACTTTACAAACGTTGATGGAAGCCACAACAATCGCATAAAAGCGAGGCGAGCCGAATGAAAGCGTATATTTTAGGACACATAACATTTGACTGATTTGATGATGATGATGACCAACTTATCGACGGCCCCATCGAATATACGTATAAAGTAAAAACCTTTACAGGAGCAATTAAAAACGTAAAAAAAAATATTACTCGGTGATTATTATATATACCTATAAACAATGTATTACCAAATTAGAGGTGAAAAAATCGTCTTTTTTCTAATAAAATATAAAATACCAATATACGGATAGAATTTGATATATAAAAAAAAAACCCTTCTAAATTTTTATTCTAGCTAAAAGTTTTCAAGGTTGGTTCGTTTTCAATGTTTACACTATTATTCGTCGGAAATGTTTTAAAAAAGTGTAACAAAATATTGACCTAGTTTACTACGGGTATTTTAATTTGGTAATGTGGGTATTAGATAGTTCCATGGTTATTCCAGTAATTGGGTTTATATTTTAAAAGTGAAAATTTGTATTACTGTTTTATTCATTTAGCTTTTTATTTTACAATATTGTGTAAAATGCTTTTGTTTAACTACAAGGTACGGAATATTTAAAATATTTTAGAATAACTTGGAACTTATAGGTTATTCTAAATTATTTTGAGGGATAAAACAATAAGGTACTTAATTATAAAAGTACCTATAGTATATAGTATATTATGTCGCTTTTTACTGAAAAAGCAATAAATAAAACAGAATATTAAGTTTAAAATAAGTCATTTATTGTTAGTCATTTTGGTTATTAGCACCCATTTTACTGAAAACAAAATGACACTCCAAAACAATGTTTTTTTTATCATAGATAGACCTACGAACTCGCCTAATCGATGGTGGTCGTCAACGGGGCCCACAGGTCTAAAAGATACCTATTTACTCTTGACTTGAAGAAACCCGGATTGTTGCTTTCAGGAAAGACAAGACGACGGCAAAGCATTCCAATCCTTGGCTGTACATATTAAAAATGTGGAAGCAAAGCGCTTTGTTTGTAAGACTGACAAGGTATGGATGGTATTGAGCTGTGCTTGTCCTGTTGTGAAAGGGACATGGTGGAATGAGATCGTGCAATTCCTGGGCACATTCTCCGCTCTAAGCTCGATCGAGTCCAAAGCAGCCAAAGCAGCAGGTGTTTAGCTGAACTATCCCATAGATGGCAGCAATACTCCATACCCGACCGGACTTGAGCTTTATATAAAGTTGAAAGCTGTCCTTGAAAGCTAAAGTATCGCCTCACCTTGTTGGAAATGCCAAGCTTCATGGCAGCAGTCTTGGCTTAGGACTCGATATAGGAGCCGAAATTGAGAGTCCGAGATAGTGAAACTCCCAAGAGTTTGAGATGATCTTCTACAGACAAACTTGCGTTTTAGATGCGTTGAATTTAATTCGATTGGCATCGCCCCAATCGGACACGACCTGGAGAGTTAAATCCAGACGCATAAGCATCTCGTCTCTGTTTTTCTGAATGTCAGTTTTACTGGCTCGTGCGTTGGCAAAGTATCTCTCCACAACTGTACTGTCGTCTGCATATCCAATCATTCCGGGCATCATTCAAAACAGTGTGGCCAAGAGCACTGACCCTTGAGGTACTCCGGCATTAATTGCCAATCTATCAGACGAACAGCCGTCAATAACTTCTCGAAGGGATCTTTCCCTCAAGAAAGCAGCAAGCTATGAGTAGAACTGAACTGCCAATACATAGGCTGGAAGCTTACCAATAAGGCTAGCGTGCCAGACCTTTATCAAAGGGCTTTGAGATGTCAAGTGAAACAGCTAATGCTTCACCATACTTCTCTATAGCCTCACTCCAAATGTGCGTGACGTACGCAAGAAGATCCCAGTCGATCGCATTCGTCGAAAACCGTATTGTCGATCACTGAGTAGGTCGTCGCCAAAATGCCCTCCAGACCACTAGCATTGTTCATGTTAAGACTCCGTAACGTTTTAAGCACTTATTTTGGATGGATGCAAATTTCTTGCATTGTCGCTTCGCAACGAAGAAAGCTAGGTGAGGTTTCGTTAGAGGTGTCTAAACGTGAAGCTTCAGCAAATTGAGCATCAAAGAAATTTGCTTTCTCGATTGCATTATGGGCTAGAGATCCATCCGGTTTTAGTAGTGGAGGGAGAGAAGGGCGGCTGAACTTCGCTTCCACCGACTTGGCCACCAGAATGCTTTGCTGCCAGCTGGATGTGTCGCAAGCTTGGCACTTATACGGCCAATTTGATTGAAACGAGCCTTCTGTAACACCTTCTTGAAGGGCTTGGCGTCTTGATTAAAGGCTTTCTTCTTAGTTCGTGTATCCGTGGCTTTGCTGTTGTGAGCGTCAGCCCAAGAAAAGTAAGCTGCATGTTTTACCGTTTCTGACCTTGTATGATGTAATGACTCAATGCATCTCCCCCGCTAGGACCTCCATCCTCCAGGACCAGAGTACGAATCTAATCCCATTGCATAAAGGGGTGAGACAGGGAGATGTTATTTCTCTGAAACTGTTCCTCTCTGTATTTGAGGATGTTTTCAAGCACTTGTACTGGCATAGACATGGTATCAACATCAATGGCGAACGCATCACTCACCTTCGATTTGCCAACGATATAGTGCTCAAGGCAGAATCGCTGGAAGACCTTCGCACAATGCTCAGCGACCTTAATATCTTAAAATGAACATGAGCAAGACAAAAATCATGTGAAATGCTCATGTTGCACTCGTACCGGTACATGTTGGGAGCGATATAATCGAAGTTGTAGACCATTGTGTCTATTTGGGTCAGACGATTCAACTAGGCAAGTCCAACTTCGACAAAGAGGTCAGCCGACGAATCCAACTCGGATGGGCAGCGTTCGGGAAATTATGGCACATCTTCTTGTCACAGATACCGCAGAGCCACAAGACGAAAGTCAATAATCAGTGCGTGTTGCCAGTGATGACATATGGATCTGAGACTTGGTTGCTAACTATTGGCCTCATACACAAATGCTATGGAGAGAGCTATGTTGGGTGTTTCACTACGTGATCAAATCCGCAACGAGGAAATCTGTAGAAGAACCAAAGTCACCGACATGGCACTTAAAATTTGCAAGTTTAAGTGGCAATGGGCAGGCCATATAGCTCGCAGAACTGATAACCGATGGGGCATAAAAGTTCTCAAATGACGACCAAGGACTGGAAAACGAAGCGTAGGACGACATTGTAAAGATCGCAGGAAGTCGGTGGATGTAGAGGGCTCAAAATCGTTCTTCCTCGAAATCTATTGGGGAGGCCTATGTTTAGCAGTGGACTTTAAAGGCTGATGATGATGATGATTCCCCCCTCGCATTTATCTATTGTCCATCCATCTTTTACGGAACATATAATAATTTTGATAGGCAATAAAATGCTATTACTAAATCGATATGTAAAAGAAACAACGAGAAAATGTGTGTAAGTAAAAAAAAAACACATTTTTATAATACATTTCAGAATTGTTAACAAACTATAAACAGTTTTAGGGTATTCATTTCTATTCATTATTAATAATAATAATATTCATTATTATTTGGTAAAATTCTTTAGGAAAACGAAGATCAAAAAGTACAAATGAATAAGATTATACAGAAAGTTACCTACTATAGGCAAACTCCAAAATTCAGTACACTTTTACGATTATTATTTTGTTTTCAAATTCCCACCAATAATATTACAAAGTTAGTTTGCAATAAACGAGTGAGAGTAGACGGTGTGCAAAATACATACTTGTAATATTCGTGCGAGATTGTTTTTTTTTTTTTTTGCAGAATTAACATTCACAGTAACGTAAATATAAATTTAATTGATAAATGTTTTTGAAAAAATTAGAAGGTGTATTTTAAGCGTAAAAATCCAAATATCAAAAAAAAATTTTACTGCAAAAGCCTTTACACGTTTATTCGGTGGGACCGTCGTTATATCAGCTGTCACACAAAAATAAACATTGCCTTGTAAACAAGAAAAACCCAAATTATGTATGTAACTAAAGGGATTTTAGAAAGTTAAAAATAGAATAGGTATTTATTGCAAATTGTATTTTCATACATAATTTGGGTTTGCCTTGTTTACAAGAGACTGATTATTTTTGTGTGACAGTTTTATGATATAAGTAGGTGGTAATATTTATTTTTATCAACGGCCTATTTAAACTAGACTTAATGTAAGTCAAATGTTGTTATGTGTCCTACAAAATCAACAAACCATATTAAATTTGCTAAAAATACTCTATACACAATTTAAATATACGCTATCATTCGGGTCTCCTCGCTTTTATGCAATTGTTGTGGCTTCATTCAAGGTTTGTAAAATTTCAGGTCAATCAGAAAGCCTTTTTATTTTTAGTTGTCAGTTAATTATATAATGTCTAGTCACTGTTCAAGTGGATTTATTTACAGAAATAATTACAGAAATGTACAAAATAATATACAATAATATAAAATACATGAGAAACAGTTGAGCTATCTAAGGACCGTTTAAAACGATCTATAGATAGCTCAACTGATCCAGATCACTGCCAGAGGGCAGCGTTCCCAAGATACTGTTCAAATTGACCAAATCCAGTAACCAAGTGGTTGAGTAAAATAATACTAATATTTAGTTCTACCATCCTGATGCACCTAACATTGCCAACACATATTAGGTGCAACACAATATGGAGTATGGTACGCCTTAATCACCATACTGGTAGAAGTAGGCTTCATATAGGTAATATTAATGTATCTACGGTAGGCACGTGTATAGGTTTTTCCATGTTTGATATAGTATTAACAGACTTGCGTAGGTATAATTATCTACCTTGATAGTACCTCTATTATAAATTGTTATCAGCTTACTAGAATGCTTAATATCAATTCCAACCTAATAATTTATCTAAGTAACTATAGCTTTAATAACTTTCGATTAAATAAATGATTCAAATGAACATACATTCATGTTTTCAACACATTCCTTTACAACCATGTCAGAAATACTTGTCAAAAATAGAAAAATCTTCCCTAAAAGCACTTTTCTCCTAGATAACGCCGTGAGTCAGGATGTGCAAAACTTGTTTCGAACTCTTAATATTCTTCAAAAACTTGTGCTCAGTACCAAATACAAAATATGTGACAACTTTATATTTCCAAATGATTGGAAAAGAATAGTTTTATCGATAATCGGCCTTTGTGTTATTCTTGTGCTATTCGGAATACGCGTCATACCCAAACTGCATCCGAATAGTCTATTCAAATTGAATACACGTCAGTTATTATTAAGATGCAGCAGTATCCTTAATTCTTTGCTATATGTAATAGAACACATACATAATGTATTCGTTAATATTAGCAACAGTAACCTTAATGTCAGCCTTGTTCTTAACATTCAAAATATTTTCAAATCTCTTAATTTCGACAATAAGATCATCAGGTATTTGACCTTCTGGAACAGGTTCTACTGTGTTTGGACTCTTTTCTTGAATATTATTATCCATAGTACTAGTTACTTGCTGGCACCTGTTCTTGGTATCATACTTCCCTAGACTGACTGTACTTTGATTGTTCTTGATGCTAATGCAGTGAGCCAGGTTCGTGTTGCTGTGTTTATCAAGAATTGTGTGTTAAAATGGTTCAAAGACATGAAAAAACGTAAGAATATCAATGTAAATAATCAGCATTGTAAAATAATGTTTGATATATATGTTGATATTTTAAAAACTTATAAAATGTTTTTGGAAGAGATTCAAGATACGGTAAGTTGACACTCATATAAACTCGGTTATAAAGATGTAAAGTTTGTAATAAGTTTTAATAATAAGTTAATAAGTTTGTTTGTAATTGTATAAGCTACAACACAACAGGTACATTTGTTATCCTTGAGTGCTATAACCTGTTTTGATGGGATAATAATTTTAAATGAGTGAAATCGAGAGACAGGCAGCAAGTCCTCTAATAAATAAAAATTAAAAATTAAAATAATCCCGGACATTGCACACAGCATCATCTGGCCCCAAAGTAAGTAGAGCTTGTGTTATGGGTGCCACATGACTGATATACTACTTATATACTTTTTTTTAGTAAATACATACTTATTATACATAGAAACACCCAGACTCTAGACAAATACTTGCAGACTAAACAAACATTTTTCCCGCGGCGGGAATTGAACCCGCAACCTTCTGCGTCTCAGCCGGACCTTAGCCGACTGCGCCACAGAGGTCGTCCTCAAATAAGTACCAAGTCAGAACACTCATAGGTAACAGAGTGTATTTTATTTCAGTTGTTACTTTGGATTGTTGAAACATTTCTACATACGTTGATAAACGTACAACTATGGATTCTTGTAAGAAATTTTGCAACAAGTCAAGTAAGTATGCAACTCATGTATGTATTTAAACATATATATAAAATATGTATGCCTCATATATGAGCATAATTCCAATAATAAGCAAGTCGCGCCGCGAGATACCTCACTCGCAGTGCGAACCGTGAACTCGAGCGGCAACGAGCGGACCGCGGATCAAACTCACCCTGATGAAGATTCTCTAGATGAATCGAAACAGTGTCATAGTCTCCATCGACAAAATAATACGTGAGTAAAGCCCGTGTTTATGAAAATGTATAGTACAACTCACGAAAGTTTTGAAAGTGAAATAAGCTAATGTTACTACTTTAATATCGATTTCCCTTTTAAAACATTCATGAGTTGTTCTATAGGTTATGATATACACGGGGTTAAATAACGTTTTATTTTGTTGATTGAGGCACCGACGCTGTTTAGATTTATCTAAAGAATCTACATCAGAGTGAGTTGGATCCACGGTCCGCTCGTTGCCGCTCGAGTTCACGGTTCGCACTGCGAGTGAGGTATCTCGCGGCGCGAGTCGTGAGTGCAGGTAGAGGAGGAAACTTGGTGCTAGTACTGGCCCTTCGTCTTCGCCACTCGTGCCTTCAACATTGGGAACCGTCAAACATACAGCACTGACATTATCACTAACCGGATCCATATCGTTACTATAATACGTTCCGTGCAGACAAGGTTTCCAGGCTGGAGAAAGAAACCAACCTTTGCCTCGGTTGTAGTTTGGAACACGGCCGATTTCATTGCTTCACGGATCTTTCGAGGTACAAAGAATCTTTCTCTAGATGAATCGAAACAGTGTCGGTGCCTCCATCGATAAAATAATACGTGAGTGTCTCTATCGACAAAATAATACCTACATGAGTTAAACTCGCGTATCAAATTGTATTTTAATCGCTTCTTTTAAAAAAATCCAGGGTGACCAAACTCAACCCTTCATATGTTATTAACATTTGAGAGTAAGCGAGCACCTTCCTTCTCAACCTAATTTAGGCATAACATTTTCTGCCTTTCGCAAATCACGTCATCACGCATCGCTTTTTTTTCCATCTAAGTTCCATCTTCTATCTTGTCAGTGGTTCACACTTTATTGGAGTAGAATTTGACCTCTTCTTTAGTGTTATCTTTAATGTTTCTTTTTAACCGAGTTCATCAAAAAGGAGGTTCTCAATTCGTCAGATTTTTTTTTATGTATGTTCACAGATTACACGAAAACGGCTGGGCCGATTTGAAAAATTCTTTTTTTGGTTGAAAGGATCACAGGTCCCATTTAAGTTTTATCAAAATCGGTAGAGCTGAAAAATCAACGAAAATCTAAAAATTATATACATCGATGATATTTTTGTGTACTTCGATACCTCGCTGTCTCATTGGAGCAGTGCGTTTATTTGGCCTACCCATATTATATATATACAAAATCCATCTACTTTCCACTAAAAATGTATTACTTATAGGCTCAAATTTCATTCAATGAAGTCGGTTTCTTTTTAGTTTTTAAAACGTAATTATATGTTTTTTTTTTTGTATGTTGTTACGAGCTTAGTTACTATTTGTTGTTTCAGATAGCATCATATCTTTCATTGTTTGTCAGCTTATGGTGGATATTCAAGCACATTGTACTAGTTATATTCCTGGTCGTGGAAATGGAGAAGGTACGGGTGGCTATGGAAAGTATACAAGTCTACTCAATTCGATTGATTCAAAATAAGACTTTCTCCAGTTAGTATATTAAAATTTAATTAAGTTTAATCGCAAAATTTATTTTTCATTGATTTTGCAAGCATATGTTTGTATTTGAAAAGGGTCTAGCTGAACTTGTTATAATTTAAAGTCTCTTTACATCAATAATTGTATCACTGAACAGATGACCCTGTGAACTTTGAACCTCGTAAAACTGATTTGATTTTTATCATGTCTTTCCTAAACCACAACCAATATTGGGGTATTGGAAACAATCGATTCGGTTGAGCCATTTTCGAGTCTTTGCGAGTTTTTTGCACGGCAAAATTGATTTATATTTATTTATTTATTGAATCACTGGTTTTATCTAAACTTAATTATTGTGATGTGGTATTTGGACCATGCTTGCTTGGTAGGACGGAGAGGCTCTTGCAGCGCGTTCAGAATGCCTGTGCGCGCTTTTGTTTTCACATTCCACCTCGCACCCACGTGACTCTCTACCTAAACTCGTCTAAATTACTAAAATTAAAGGCATGACGGGATTCACATTTGGCATTTTTAATTTCAAAGCTCCTCCATACCTTTTTAGCAAGTTAAAATGGAGAAGTGACAACACTCGCCACCCAAGCAGATCATGCTCCCTCATCTTTGTGACGAGTAAGTTTAGAACCGTTTCTGTTCGTGGGACATTTCGCTTTGCAGCGTCTCGTTGTTGGAATGATTTACCCCCTCCTTTAAGTGCTTTGAAATCTTTAGATACATTTAGGATAAAATTTAGAGCATATTCGTTGAATATTCAAAACCGCTGCTGAGTAGATACCTAGGGAAATGTAGTTATGAGTGGAAGTCATTGCCCTATTTACATACTGTGTGTGCACATTCTGCTTGTGGGATCATTCTTTGACAACACCTCTCAAAACTCCACTCACAGTGCATGCATGGTAGCGTTCTCATTTGCAATGCTCAGTTTGTCTGCTCATTTTCCACGATAAACTCTTGGAAGTGCATAAAGCTATTTTTATAATATGTAACTGGTATGTATGTTCATTTTATAAACAATTCAACCAACTCTATCAATCCATTTTTCAAATCTGTCATCTGTCATTGTCACCTTAAAAACATTATTATTATTGTGTGCATGTATTTAGTTCGTATTCTACCAAATAAGTATCTCTTTAATTTAATGTTTGTAACTTTAACTTTTTTGTTTTAACTGTTTGTATTTTTTGTATATTTATGTAAAAATGTCCCGCCCGTGATGTCTCCATGAAAGGCCCAGTCTGAAAACCAGCGCTGTCTCCAATAGGAGTGGCATTAAAGCCGAGACTGGACCTGTTTGGCGCAACAAGCGAAAAATGTACCTACTCTCTCATCATGTGTAATTTGGCCTACCTACTCTAATCTTTTTCTTTCTGTTTGTTTGTCTATGTCTGTAACCTTTTTCGTGTTGTGTGTCATATAAAGCATTATTCTATTCTATTCTATTTATATTTTATATGATTTAACGTTTTTCTCGTTTTTCCCTGTAATTACCTACTACATTTCTTTTGTGACTACAATCATTACGTAATATGTGTATTGTGCACTGTAGTATAACATAAAACGTATATGTACTCTGGTTTATGTATTTCAGAATCTGAAAAAATTATGCACAAGAATATTCTCCGTCTCCAACGACACTTTTTCGTGAAGCCCAACGTCCGAGGAATGTTTGATTTGGACGCTTCACTGCCTTTTGCGATTCTCGCTCGGATCGCTACCTATTTTTTGTCTTACTCTAGTTCAATATAGTTACCTAACCAACCACTTAGTTGGGCTCTCTTTTGATGTGTGTTGTCCTAGTACTTATTTAATATTTATACGGAAACTGTCTTTTATTGATCTTCTCATTTGATCGAATACATAAAATAATGTAACTATTCGTTAAAATGAGGAGATTATATTATTATTTCTCTCTTTAGATTGTTTATTAATGTTTTCAAGGTTAGGAAACCAAAATAAAGTTAACGAAGCATAACAAAATGTAAAAAATTCAAATATATATTTGTTGCATTGTTGTTTATTTAGAACCAATAAATATTTTTTAAAAGCAGATTTTTTTTCGTTTATTCATGTAGTCAGTGTAGTTCTGCTTTCGTAGGACTTGTAAAGATAAGTGTTAGTCATCTAACTACTATGGAGCAGTTGGACCAACACTCATTTTACGAAGTTCATTATAACGAAAGACGCTCCATAACTTCCTTCGTAAGAGTGACCTTCGTTAGCTGGCATGATTTGTCTAAAGATTGGTTGATGACAAGATTTTGGATGCAATCTGGATGGTCGCGAGCGTGATAATTAAATGTAATTTCCGAAGCTCTTTCGTACAATTGAACTATACAAAGAATGTGAAGTATATACAATTCTGCCGCCATCTCTTTATTCTAAATACCATCCTGAAACAGCATTCTTCTGTGATCTAAGATGCGTACATTGCACGTCTAGATACTACCAAATAGGTAGGCGAAATTACCAAATTCTATCTTATGTTAATGCCGCACTAGATTAGCCTAAAGGTTTCCATCGTTTCTTGGAACTTGGCTTTACAACAAAATTAGCTTTTTTGTTGTCCAGAGAAGTCCATGAGACTGGTGGTATTTGAGTGCTTATTAATACGTGAAGCAAAAACTTTGTACCCCTTTTTACGAAAATTGCGCGGACGGAGGAATTTGCAATTTCGCACACTTATAGTTTATATAGAGGAGTGAAAAATGCTATGTTTTTTTTATTATGCTTAAAAAATACATTAATTAATATTAATTATGGTCGAACTTTGATCAGTGGGCGACCACTAATTACTATAATTATGTACCGCACACGCTATCTGTTATGAACTTATCTAGAATTGTTCGCTTAATTGCACTTATATTGAGGTTAGGCGCTGATATTTGAATTCGTCGCCTACCATAGAAAAATTAAATTATTAATGGCCAGTACTAAAGATCAGTAGTTTTAAGTTAAACAGCTATTCATTGTTACTTATTATTTTTAACCAACACAGATGTTCTTTATTTAACTTTATTAAAGACTGAATTTGACATTAGCAAGACAATTTTTAATATCGAAGGAAACTAATTGTACATTCTATGATTCAAAATATAGTGAAATCGTGATTTATTAAATATTTTTTAGTAACACTTATACCAGTAGATACATAAAACACAACATCAATGAATTTATTGACATAATATAATGTTACAGATCTATAATGAATCCATAGGCTTCCGATGTAATGATAACCATCAGTTATCATTACATAGTATAAAACAAAGTCGCCTCCCGCTGTCTATCTGTCCCGATGTATGCTTAGATCTTTAAAACTATGCTACGGATTTTGATGCGGTTTTTTTAATAGATAAAGTAATTCAAAAGGAAGGTTTTTATCTATAAAACATGCATAATATAGTAGAGAAACACTGATAATTTTAGAGGTTTCTAATGTGACGTCGTAAATAAACTCATTTTATTGCGCTTACATTGCAAACGCTGGCTTAACCCTACGAGATAGATCAAAATAATGTACTACACCTTCAAGAGGTCTACAAAAAAGTCCGCGATGGTATATGGCTATCTCTTAGGGATAACCATTCTGTAGTATAATTAGTATCAGAATTGCACCCGTGCGAAGCCGGGGCGGGTCGCTAGTGTGTAAATAAAATAATAAAATGCATAAATAAAAATGTAAAACAAAATGAAATGAAATGCTCTCCGTGTCATAGTGTGATGGTATATGATTTCAAATGCTCTCCGTGTCATAGTGTGATGGTATATGATTTCAAATGTGTTATTATGTCTTTATAAAATACTGTAATATTATTCATATTTAAACAAAATCCTATAATTATAATTATAATCAAACATAAGAAAAACAATTGAATTTCTTTGATTATATGCCTAACAACTAAAATCTTAAGCATATTCTCTATACCCTCATAATCAAAGTTTTAGAGCCAGTTGAGTATTATCCATTTAATTTCATTATTACTATAGGTACTTCTTAATTCTATGTTCTTTATTTAACTGGTTATACAAATGTGGAACCAAATTTGAAACTGCTTCTGAGCATGTGTTGTTCTAACTGTTGGTATAGGGCACGTGTCAAGTGTTTTAGAGGTTACAGGTAGGTGCGGAACCACTATTCTATGAAAACGTCTAATATACAAAATATATTTATGTAACCATAGCAAATTGAAGCAAGACAAAAGAGTAGGTAGCGATCTGAGCGACGACCACGAAAGGCAGTGTTGCGTCCAAGTCAAACATTCCTCGGACCTTCGCCTTAACGATGAAGTGCCGGTGGAGACGGAGGATGTTCTTGTGCATTCTTCTTTCAGCTTCTGTGAAATAATATTATTTATTTATTATATATTAATTAACACAGATAAACGAATTACAATAATTAAAGTCAGTCTAAACTATTATTTTTTAAATATAAATAGATTATTAATTCACAATGTCAAAGAAATAGTCAATATAATTCGGTCAATAATAATACCTAGCAATAAATGTCGAGCCAAAACACAAATAGAAAATAAAAATAGTATGAAACACGCAATCATACATCACGCTCACGGAAACTCAAACAATGCGATAAAATTTTCAGCCATCCATCTGCAAATAAATCGCATTCAGGACTACAATTCAGGAGCGCGTTTAACGTGGCGAGGATGCGCGGAATAGGTGACGAAGATCTAGCCACAGTGCGTGCCGGTGGTTCGGCAAACAACCTATGATTCCGACCCCGACAATAGTTGTTCGGGACAAACAATCGACACAGCTCGTTGCTTAAGTCTAGAGCGTCAATCTTGCCGCGGAAAATTTTGCAGGCCGTAAGAATTTGATCGCAAGCCCGTCGAACTTCCAACGAGTTGTACCCTAGACAACCCAGCAAACATTTTGTGGGATATAGGGTAATATCCATAACGGCGTTTGTAGAGAACCCGCAAGAAAGCCTTCTGGACCTTCCGCACGCAGGCACTGTATTCCATCTTGCTACGTACAAGTGCACCAAAAAGTAAACAGACTACATGATTGCTTCAGAAGTCACTGACATTATAATTATTAAATATTCTTAAAATAAGGCTGATCATAAAATAAAACAATTATGTTGATTGTTATCAACGGTCTTTAGATAACTAGCGTTGAGTTATCTAAGCACCATTCGCCTGTATTTTATAACATTTTATAACATCATATAAACTTTTTAGAAAAACCAGATCTCCATTAAAAGCTTGTAAGTTTTTTACGTGTGATTCATTGATTTTTTAGAATTTTTTATGTGAAATGATTGTCAATTTAAAGAATAAATGTAAAATTTAAATTCCCAAAAAAAAAAAAAACATCACCTGTATTTTATAACATAATAATTTATTTTTGTACATAAATTAATTACAGAAATTTACAGAATAATCTATGTATATAAAGGAAAAGTTCACTCTCTGACTCACTTATGTGTAACTCGCACTGAACTATTCCTATAAATACATAGATTATTCTGTAAATTTCTGTAATTCATTTATGTAGATATAATGTATTATTATGTTATAAAATACAGGTGATGTTAAAAATGATAGAACACTAATCACGAAATCTCCAAAACTACTAGAGTTACAGACTTGAAATTTGACATAATAATCTTCGAGGGATGCATGCGCTCACTAAGAACAGAACGGCGAACGGATTTTCCAAGATTTAAGAGGATGAAATAGGGTAAATACGTTTGTATGAAAAATTTTAATCCTTAAACATACAAGTCTATTAGTTTGTATGAATATGCTTTGATAATAATGATAGAAGACTAATATTTTTTTTTTCGAATAATCTCTAAATAAGAGTGCAATGGTAGTTTGTAATTCGGGACGCGTGATGCGATTTGTTTGAAACTTGGTTTACACACTTTTAATACAAAGTAAATATACACTTCCTTCAGGGTTTTCCTGAACCTAAAACAACTTATAATAAAATATTTTTCATTTGAAATTATTTTTCATTAGGTTTTTTTAACGCGGGTTGTGCTTTGCTTGAAACTTAGTTTGTGTACCTTTAATACATAATAAACATATAAATATACTCGTATATCAAGGTTTTTTTAAGAATTCCGAAAAACAATTTATAATACAAATTTATGGGAACATAACAACGTGTAGAGCGATTTAAAACTTGTTGTATCTTTACCTAATATATAAAATATATGGACATGAGATTTTTTAAACAACCCTTAAATAGCGTTGAGGTGTTATGAACATTTAGATTTATTGTGATTTTTAACCGATGACGCGATCAACCATAACTTGAATCAACTTTGAAAAAAATGAGAAATCACGAACTTCAGGATTCTTAAAATTTACCTTTTCAATGAGCTGTAACCCAATTTTAGTTTGTATTTAAATTTCACAATTTCAATTTCTATTTTCATCTTAGCTTCTTCTTTAATTTATAAGTTAAATTATTTAAAGTTTTCTTAAAGTGGCGTAAGAATTTGAATCGATTGAATTTAGGGAAGACATCTGACAATAATATTAGTACCCAATACTCCTTGTAATACCGTGGGCCTTGTAATACAAATAAAAAATGATTTACGTTAAGACTCTAAACAATATTAGTAAATCAACATTCTACGGCCGGAAAGGCTTTGGAGAGACGATCTCGAAACCATTTTGGAATGTGTTGAAAAATTTACAAAAACAGGAAACAATAGAAGGGTTTGTGAAAAACAATCACCATCAGTAGAACACAAAGTAATACTATCTAATGAAAACTACTGACATACTCAAACTAGCTCAAAATGCTTACCACAGCAATATCTAGACCTAATAGCTTCAATAGAGTACAGCTGGACTTCCTCCATGGCCATATGTATCTTCTCTACCTGCACCACCAAAACAACAATGAAAACGATGTGCTTCAGCATCCACCATACGACAAGGCAAATTATTGTTCCCTGAAATGATAAAACATAAGAACTAGATTAGAAATCGTAGAATCGAGTTCATACATATTATATCTATATATTTATATACATAAATCGATTCCGAATTGGTTCAGCCATTATAGCATTGTTGGGTAACAAACAAACAACCACACAAACTTTCATATATATAAAAAGTATTAGTAGGAAGATATAGGAAGGTTTTTTGACTAAGAATTGTCACATCAACTCTCAATGGTGGCAATTCGGTTGGTTCATTTCTAAAATTAGGAATTGTCTAAAATATATTTAGTTAGTCATAGCATTTGTAAAACCTATTCGGTTGGTACCATCTAACAAAATTAGGAACGCTTAATTAAGTTAGATAAAATGTAATTAGAATAAGTTGGTAGCAGCAGAATACCAAAGGTTAATTTGACAGTTCAAAACCTAATTTTAGCTTAAATTAGTTAGGTTGGTGCCAACAGAATTGAGGCCAATATCTGCATTCCACATACCTGTCCTCCGGAGTAGTATCTTGATATCAACAGTTGAACATTTATCAACGAGTGTCCAAATGTGTCTATAATCCAAAATATTAACTGAAATATTAGAAGTATTAATCAATTTATAAACTAAATAAAATCCCTATGTTAGGTAGGTATTACGGGTCCTTTTAATATTGTTAAATACGATATAGGTAGAGATATAAAAATAAAAATATTTTATATTTTATACAAACATCGTGTAGCTAAACCAACTTACCATATCTTGAAACTCTTCAATACTCATACTGTATGTTTTCAGAATACTAACATATGCTTGTAACATCTTTTTACAATAGTATTTTTTTTCATTAGTAACGATTTTTAGATTTACAATTCTGCTTTTGATGTCTTCAAACCATTTCATGACAAAACTCTTCGTAAGCATAACAATGCAAAGACCTCTCATAGCGTTAGAATCAAATATAATTAAGCTAAAGGTGGTAAATAATTCGATGGCATTAAAGCCAATAACAAACACAAAGTACATGCAATAGAAAAGGAAAAAGAATACCATAGTTAAGACACAGTAGACCCAGTTCCAAAAGGTGTAATTATTTATGAACTTACTACTGAAGCTGAGAGATTTGAGGGTCTTTTGTATGTTCAGAACGAGTCTGACATTAAGGCTTCTATTACTTGTATTGGCGATGAAAATTACTGTGTATCCCAATACACTTAGGAAACAATGAAACACAGTACAGATTACCATTATCGACAATTGTATTGATAGCTCGCTTAATCTTACAGCAGCCAGTCGATGTATCGAACGGATACCTACTAGCACAAGTGAAACACAAATAGAAAACAATGATAAAACTATTTCTCTCCAAGTTATTTGGAATATAAATCCGTCACGTATAATATATTTAGTACTCAATACAAGTTTTTGCAGTATATTAAGGGGTCTCAACAAATTCTGCACATCCTGAGTCACGGCATTATCTTGGAAAATGTTAACCTTATCAAATCTTGCTGGGATTTTGATTCTGACCAGTATTTTTGAGGCCATCGCGAAGAATGAGGAAGTAAGTTTTCATTCGAATCATTCTAATTAGATAAGTTAAAACTTTAGTAGGTGTACATTTATTTAAATAATTGTAGGTATACGACTCAATTGACACAACAATGCCATTAGTTGATAGGCTTGAACCATTTTAATAGTATCTGAGTATTAATTAATTAACATAATATACTTGGATAGGTTTTGACGAGGAATAATCCGACACTGAATTTTTAAATATAATCATGCCCGTTTTCACTAATTAAAAGAAAAATATTTTTTTATGTATCAGGCGTTAGGCACCCACTTCGTATAATCGTATATAGAGATAATAAAATATATATATATAAATATATATATACATAATCGTATATATAGACTCATAGGTTTGAGTCATAGGACTCAATATACAATACAACAAATACAAATGTTTATTTCCTTTCCAAAAATACATAAATTAAAACAATGATAAAACCTCCTTTTAAGTAAAGAATACTTGTCATAAGAGATTTCGCTCTTGCCTTGGTTCATTTAACACATCTTTGAGGTGATAAAATCATTAAACATTTGAAAATTGTGAAAAACAGGTAGGCTTGAGTTATATACAAAACAAAGTGTAGCGTAACGTGTTTTTGTGTGTATGTGTGTGTGCGTGAAGCGTGAAGGTGTGTGTGCTTGCCTTGTGGGTAAAGTGAAATGTGAATATAGGTGAATGTGTGAGTGTGGGTGTTGTGTTAGATGCAAATATTAGATCATTAAAGTACTTATATAAATTATATAATGACTTCGAGAAGTGCTTTAGCATCATCGTAGCTTTGAGACATTAGCCATTTGGTCAAATTGATTTTACAGTTGTAATTATTCAGTGGGCATATATTCAAATGCTTGTTTATTTTATTGTATAGTAGAGCAGACTGTCTAAAATATTGTAGTGTGCATGCATAATTAGATTTTGAGTTATATCTATTACAATATCTTTTCTTCTTCTATTTGTGTTAGCAAACATGTAGTATTATGTAGTTTATTTAAGTATAGAATTTAGAATGTACAATTTGCGAACAGAAAGTATATTCGATTCCAAATATAACATTTCAGTCGGGTATCTATATGGTTTAAAAAACATAACCTTTAGTAAACATCTTTGCGCTCTTTCCAGGTCTATGAAATGTGTTTTGGTAGCCCCTCCCCAAATAGGAATACAATAGCCAAGTGTAGATTGTACATTGTATATTTGTTTAAGAAGGGTGTAAGGTGCAACGTGTCTTAGGTTTTTAAAAATCCACATGAGTTTTCTAGTTCGGCACATAAGTTTTTCTAACAGCGCATGCCAGGATAGGCGTTATATTGAGGGTTCGATTCCCTCCAAGGTCAAACATTTGTGTGATGAACTTCATCACATCAGACTTTAAGAAGTCTACTGCTAAACATCGGCCTCCCTAATAGATTTCCTCTCCATCCACGGACCTCCTGCGATCTTTACAATGTTGTCAGTCCATCGGGTGGGGGAAAGTACTACGCTTCGTTTTCTTGTCCTTGGTCGCCATTCGAGAACTTTTATTCCTCAACTGTTATCAGTTCTGCGAGCTATATTTCATATGAAGCCCATTGCCACTTCAACTTGCCAATATTGAGTGCTATGTCGGTGACTTTGGTTCTTCTACGGATTTCCTCGTTGCGGATTTTATCACGTAGTGAAACAACATAGTTCTCTCCATAGCACAATGCGCGACTCTAAGCTTGTTTATGAGTTTCAGTTCCATATGTCATCACTGGTAACACGCACTGATTATAGACTTTCGTCTTAAGGTTCTGGAGTATCTGTGACGAGAAGATGTGCCGTAATTTCCCGAACACAGCCCATCCGAGTTGGATTCGTCGGCTGACCTCTTTGTCGAAGTTGGACTTGCCTAGTTAAATCGTCTGACCCAAATAACTGATCTACAACTTCGATTATATCGCTCTCAACATGTACCGGTACGGGTGCAACATGAGCATTTAACATTGGTGAACATTGGTGGTACTGACACCGATTTGACCCTAGCATTGTATAGTGCGTGGTAATGCTAGGGAGCTCAAAAACTGACAGAAGCAACATATATAGACAACAAGCGTTGCTTAGCTAGGCATCAGGTTAGTAAAAAGGCTCCCCGTTGTCACAGGTTTCAGAGGTACGTCTTTTGACGTGATAACGTCTTATAAATCGATAAACGCCGGCTGCACGCACGAAAAATTGTCACGTTCCGTCAAAGCCGAGCGTGCAAGCGAGAGTGCGGAACAAGCGATAGAGGCACGATCGGCCTAAGCGTTCGGCTTGTGACGCATCTTAATAGGTTAAAAGTATGCAATTTTTCATAAATGTTTTCTTATGACATTATCACGTAAAATTATCATCCGTAAACCGACTTTCCTGACTACCATTTTTGCTTCAAATTCTTCTATAGAAATTGAAATTAAATTAAATCGGTTTACGTTTCGTTTTATTTTATTGGATAATCTTAACCGAGTTTTGGTCAGTAAATTGTGACTTCATGGCATAAGTGTAGGGAATTGAATTATATGTGTATTATCTGGTTTTGTAATTTGTATAACAAGGAATCCATGATAATTCTAGATGGCCATTCCGCGATGACGTTGAGAATAGTCACATGACCGACCGATTTTGTGACGATAGTTTACCGAAACAAAAGCAATTGGCAAAATTGAGATCATGACAGATGTCATTATAGGAACTTCATATAGCAAAAATGAGGGTTGATTTTATTCATTAACATTGCACAATTTATTCATTAAAATTCCGCCAAGATTACTAAATAAAACATACAATAAAACGGGTAAAAAATATTAAATTAGCAGAGCTATGTTACTCCATGAAATGACAGACGAAGAGTCCAAATTGACTCTATACAAACTTAAACACTTGACACTGGCAAAATTAACATTATTATGTCACATGCCATAAACAAAGAAGAAGAAGAAGACATTCTTTCCCAGCAAATTGACTATAAACACTTGACACTGGCAAAATTTCCATTATTATGACATTATATCGTCGGTCCAGTGGTCAACTCGCCAAACTGCCTTTTTGGCGTTGTTAACTTTTTGATGGGCATAGTAATAGTTAGGCAAATAGCAAATAGTGGTATAATATCATATCTGTAGCATTAAAAATGACCAATCTATCACCAGTTTCTTTTTCAGCTATCTGCATAGAATTGATTTGTTGCAATTGTCAACTGTTCTATGTGCCTGATTGTTCAGTTTACCATGGCAGAATCCTATAAAAACACATTTAACCACATAAGTCAACTAGTTAATGTGGCAGCTTGGCTAATCTACCTTGGTCAAGTTTTATACTAAAGTTTGTTTGTTTGTTTAAGTTTGGCTGGTTTAAGGTGCATTAATGTGCATTTACTAGCCAAAATAGTAGTTTGACTGGTTTATCATGGTCTAATAAGTAGTTATTAAGATCAAAATGCACTGATTGAGGATGATTTATTATTAGCAAGCAATTAACAAGAAGACGATACAATGTCACTTCCGTCTGAAAATATTGAAGATCAGTCAATGAAGAAAGAAAATAATAATAAAAAGAATATAAATATATAAAAATATACAACTATAAATAATTGAAAGATAAATATTTATAAACAAAACTGCCTCAAGGCGATATTTATGAAACAAAGAAGAGCAAATCAATGCCAGCCTAAGCTGCCATTGATTTGGCTGGTTCAGAACATTTGGCCGGTGTCAATGGTTTACCATTGTAAGTGGCAACATATAGCATTTGTTCTAAAGACTAAAAATCTACAACCTGAACTAGGTTATAGATTTTACTAACTTCCCTAATCTGCATAGGCAACAGCAGTATGTGGTATGACACATAGATTGAGATGTAACTCAGGGGCAAAACACTCAAGTTACCTAATACATTTACTGTACATTTGTGTGTGTGTGTGTCAGGTTTAGACCCTGAATATAACTGGTTATTTTGTAAAGGGTGCCCTGATAAAAGTTAATCATGAAGGCATTATGTCGCCAGAGAAATAGGGAAAAAATTCTCCTAAGAAGCTATCAAAGTAAGCAGATTTTTTTTAAAGGATCACTTTTCCAGCAGTCGACTCCCACAATTGAAAATGCAGAAGCTCACGAAAAGCATTTGTTACGATGCCATGATGCACGAATATGCAGAAATAATTATAATATAATAGAAATGAGGACAATGAAGAATCAGAACATGACATGGATGATTTTATGGATTATGGATCCAAACAACAATATCAGGCCAATGTTGCAGGTGATGGAGCCAAGATAGGCCTTTATAATGCTGTCTGTGTTAAATACAAAAAATAGTTGCTTAAAAGTTGAAAAAGAGATGATGGAAAACGATAAATAGCCCTATTACAAAAGTCTACACAGAGAGGATAAATATTTGAAAACAATAAAAACAAGATCTTTGAAAACTTTGAGGAGAGTTCAAATAAGTAGACAGTTTCTAGATTTTAACACCATTTTTTCTTTAAGCTACTTATTAAAAATAATACATAACAAGCAATATAAATAAAATACTTAGGCAGGTTTCCTAAGAGTATCTAAAATCTTTATTCCTAAAAATGTTGGCTGGTGAAAACCCCAATTTTAAGTGTCGTAATTTAAATAATAAATAACATAAATGAAAGTAACCTACTGTTGATTTTATTACGTATGTTTAGGTTTTAAAAAGTACAAGGGAAGAAAAATTGATGATATTATTTAATTATCTTATCCATATTAATAAGTTCCTTTAGCCTACATTAGCAAAAGATGTCAGTAATTTGTTTGTACCTTCTACATTTTGGCTAGTTTACTATTAATTAATGCATTTTCTTGATGTGTTACACCACAGTATACTTGTCTAATTACCATATTGGTTATTTTACCTCAGTACATCTAAATATCTATCTATTAAAACTAACCATTAAAAACTCGCCAATCTGCGATAACTTTGATATTATTTATATTTTAGCAATTTGATAAATACTACCCTATAGACATTTACCTAAAGCTAATATATTGCTATGATTTAAAAACCTATCTATAAATCCTGATTTACAGCAGCAATTTGAACTTTGTTTTCGCTCTCCTGAAAACTCTTGAATTTTCAGTTTGGCGAGTTGAGTATTGGACCGACGATATGCCATCACCGAAGCATATGAATAAAAACAAATCAAATCTAACATTTATTGAGTGGTTGAGATGCATCAATTTATTATCTAAAGTGATATGTAATATCTGTAGGTACATAGTTTCTTTTAATGTAAATAATGTATAAGTCGGTACATAAACGCATGTTTACCGTCTCATTACAGAAGCGCTTTGCATTCACAAGCTTAGTATTTCCTTACACTCGGTGGCAGAAACACGTAGTAAAAATAATAATAAATGTAGATACTCGTAAAATTCTAAGTTTTCTCGAAGGTATTTTGGATATTTTGAGTAAAATATTCAACAGCTAAAACGTTTGTAGATAAGTTTAAATTTTATAAAAAAATTGTTACATCATTTTTGTAACTGTTTAAATAATAGAAGTGTTTTATTACGATTATTAAAATGACGAGGCGTTATTATTTATTATTTGGCGAAGGGAGCAGGATCAATCAGATTATTTGTGCATTCTTAAGTAAGTACAATTGTAGATTAGATACTTAGCACTTGTGAATTATTATAATGTTCCCTAAACATCTCTAAAGTAAACTAAATCAATCGGCGATCATTAATTATTAATTGTCTGGGCATAGTATATTCTCAAAGCAATTAGATTAATGATTTTTCCAATTAATAAGGTATTCAAATAAACGTTATCTCAGTGCAATAACGAATAAGCGTCCTCCATAAATTAGGAATGACTAGAGTCAAGAGGGCCGTCCTATTTGGAACTACCCTTTTGCTATAGCAAAATGTTCCATATTTTATGAATAACTAGCTGTTGCCCGCGACTTTGTCCGCATTTTGTTTTGAAAGGAATTGTGGCTTAAATCCTTCCCCAGGATGTAATTTATCTCCTTGCCAAATTTTATTAATAAGTTTCAAACCAATCACACGCACCACCCATTAAAAAGTTTCCATACAAACTTTGACACCCCATTTTACCCCTTTGTTAAAGTCATTTTGAAAAATCCTGCAACACGTGTCCATTTATTTTGCATTTTATTTATTCATTTCAAGTTTCGTTTTCACCCCTTTTCACCCCTTAGGGGTTGAATTTCAAAAAAGTCCGCCTTAGTGGGTGTTTTTGCTGTAAAAGGAAGCTACCTTCCAAATCTCATCTTACTAGCTTCAGCGGTTTCGGCTCGGCGATGATGAATCAGTCAGTCAGTCTGTCAGGCTAAGCTCTTTTATATGTATGGATTAGAACCAAGATTCAAAGGTACACTTATTTTTCTTCTTCTCATCATGTCACTAGTTATTTTGTGTGGTGAGAGGATTTAGTACGCGTCAGAGGCTCCTTTCATGCACTTGGTTCGTACGAGGTACGCTCAAATCGCACTGAATTTTGACTAACATGTTCATGTTTTGTTTTGAATCTGAATATTAGTATTAAGGAAATAAAAAGTAAAAAGTAGTGCACGAAAGGAGCCTCTGAGGCGCACTTTAATCCTTTCACCACACTGGTTAGAAATAACTAGTGACACGATAATAAGAAGACTTAAGGATACACTAGTCAGCGGCACAAACTCGTCAGTGAACGCAGCTAAAATGCATGCAATTTCACTTAGCATGGTGTGAAAAAAGGATAGTGGTGTACGCAGGATAGCGATGAGCAGTAAGCGGACAGTATGATTTTAATTTCTAATCATATGAGAAGATTAGACTATGACTTTTCATAAATGACCTCTAAAAAATCATAAACAGCCTTTGGGCTTAGTGTTCTCAAAATACTGAATGCATCTATTCAAAATAAGGTTACTTAAGCTTTAAAACTACTAGCTGCTGCCGGCGGCTTCGCATGCGTAGTACCTACATATATAAAAAGTAGCCTATGTCCTTCTGGAAATTACCATCTATCTATATACCAAAATTCATCAAAATCGGTTTAACGGTTTAGGCGTGAAAAAGTAACAGACAGACAGAGTTACTTTCGCATTTATAATATTAGTAGGAATGCTTATTGGAATCATTTTGTAGTATGCATACTTCGTGTGTTATTTATTCATGCCCAAAAGATGCGCTAAAATCTTTGTTGAAATGCTTGTAGGTATCCGCACCGGCTCACCAAGACGTCGAAACTGGTGCATGTCATAGCTCCTTCTGTATATAATAAACTTCCTGAAGGTAT
Source organism: Lampropteryx suffumata (assembly GCA_948098915.1). NCBI lineage: Eukaryota > Metazoa > Arthropoda > Insecta > Lepidoptera > Geometridae > Lampropteryx > Lampropteryx suffumata. The sequence continues at coordinate 1,750,078 of OX402566.1, read as the reverse complement.
ACAAAGTGCTTGTTCGACGCAGTCCTTCAAAAATAAACTCAAACGGTGGCTCATTGAGCTCGCACCATACGAATTTGACGAATATTAGTAATTTTATAATCTAAATTTACAATTATTGCATATTTTTTACTTTTTTTTTATTTAATTTCTTCATTATATTTATTAATTATGTTGAGAAATTGTACTGTATAAAGAATGACTTGTAATCCTGTTTACCAATAAATAACTATGAACTATGAACTATCTTTCAAACCCATTATGTTGCAAAAAAGAAGAGATTATGTTGCGATACAAGCATAGCTGATGACGAAACATAAGATATCAATCTTTAATTTGGTTGTTTAACATCAGACGGTTGAGTGATCATCCTTCGAAGTTTGTATGGAAAGACAATCGACAAGTTCACATTTCATTTTCATTTTCATATAATTATTTAACCATTTCGTTACAATAACATAACATTGGCATGTCAAATTGTACAATATGAATCTCTTAATCTAACCTAGCTTTCTTACTACTCACGTTTGCAAATGGGTGAACAAACAACTCATGTAATCATTTGTATTGTAGAATGGGTTGCATTCAAAAAATGACTTTAATTTTTGTACCTAACAGCGTAGCGTACTTTACCCCTAAGGTACCTACGTACGTAGCGTACTTTACCCCTAAGGTGCGCTTATATGTGTAATCCTTTTTACCCAATCGTGGACAATACTTGCCAAATAAGACGTCACGACAACATCAACCAATTCGAGGCAATTGAGATACCAGCAATAGGTACTCCAAAATTGCTCGCGATATAGAGCAATTTAGGAAAACAAGTTGCTCAAGATTGTTCCATATCTTTCAGTTGCCGAATGATTGCCTAAAAACCCGTGTACTTTTAGTAAATTGCGTTAATTGAACAGTTAACTTGCCGGTGTTTGCGTACGGCGCCAGCATAGGATGGATGTCGCCGATGACCCTCCTGCTTCAGTCCAAGGACTCGCCCAGAACACCACCACTCACAGACTTCGAAGTTAGTAGCAAATTGTTATTACATAATTTAGTTTAGTTTTTATAAAATTCGGTCAAACAAAAAAAACACATTCAATAGATCGTTAGCGATTTCGTAAACGTAATTAATAGTTTAATTAATAAGTATTTCAAGACCCTTGTAGTAGATCTGCCTTTTTTGTAGGTTCAAGGTCAAATTCCCTTCTAGGAAAAATATTTGTGTGATAGACATTTATTGATTTATTATTGATTTATTTGAAAATTTTTCATGAAAGGATTTTCATTTTTTAGTTGTGACATAATTATAAAGCGACCGTTTTACTAAGTACTATATTTACATTAATAGATAGAAATACAATTACACTAATATAAGAAATGCGAAAGTCTTGTAGGTATGTGTGTGTGTAATATATGTTTACGACTCTTACGCGCCATTTTTCCAGGAAAGTCTTCAACTTTGATAGATATATATTTGTTATGAGTCTGGATGTTAAAAAATATCGGTATTTCAATATATTCAAGTATTCTATCAGTCATCTGGTCGCGACAGTACAAGCTATGCTTAGTTTAGGGCAAGATGGTGTTGTCGTTTTTGTCCACCAATTTTTTTAATAGGTACAAACAAGTATCTACATCGTACGATAGCAGAATTGGTCTTCCCTCAGAAAAGGCTCTAGTAGCGTATGAAATGGTCCTATGACATCTAGCAATGCTCGTGACAATGCTAGATAATACATTCTATATATGTAATAATAACAATAATGCCGGACATTTCACATAGCATCATCTGGCCCCAAAGTAAGCAGAGCTTGTGGTATGGGTACTACAAGACTACTACTTATTTACTTTATTTTGTAAATACATACATATTATACATAGAAACACCCAGACCCGAGACAAATACTTGCAGATCATAGAAACATTTATCTCGTGGCAGGAATCGAACCCAAGACCTTGTGCGTCTTAGCCGCGCCTTGGCCCACTGGGACACCTGTGTCGCAGTGGGTCAAGGCCCGGTCCATCTCCATACAGGTCCAAGTCCATCTTGGTATAGAATAGACGACCCCTGGGTCGTCTACTCTGGATATTCTGGAAGATGGACTCAAGCTTTAAAGATCATCATCATCCCTGTCCTTATCCTACTAGGGGTTATACACAGGACTTTCGTCTCCTCGTCTACTCTACTCTATTAGCCATAATTTCAGTATTTACTCGAATCCTTTCTTACTCATGTCCTTTTTAACACAATCCATCCATATCTTCTTTGGTCTCCTTCTACCCTTATATATAAATAAATAACATTCTTCTCTCCATATGATATACATCCCTTTTTACAGCTGTAAAGATATAATCTGGTATAAAGCTCTCCAGAAATTTTAACAACTTTGTTCTTAACTATTAAGGTGTCGATGATGGGGGCAGCGTCGTACCTCACCTGTATCCCAGCTGACTTTCTGATGGCTTGGATAGGGGACAAGTTTGGACGGAAAGCTGCCTTGGTGTTCATGTCTTCAGTCGCAGTGGTAAGCCTATGAGTTTTGGTAAATGATAATAGGGGTAGCGTTATACCTCACCTGTACCTTAGCTGACTTCCTGATGGCTTGGATAGGGGATAAGTTCGGACAGAAGACTGCCTTACTGTTCATGTCTTCAGTCGCAGTGGTAAGCCTTTGATTTTTGGTGAATAATAATGGGGGCAGTGTTATACCTCACCTGTATCTTATCTGACTTCTTGATGGCTTGGATGGTGGACTAGTTCGGACGAAAGGCTGCCTTTCTGTTCATGTCTTCAGTCGCAGTGGTAACCTATAAACCTATAAAGCCTTCGATTTTTGGTAAATGATAATGGGAGCAGTGCTATACCTTACCTGTATCTTATCTGACTTCTTGATGACTTGGATGGGGGACTAATTCGGACAGAAGGCTGCCTTGCTGTTCATGTCGTCAGGCATTTGATTTTTGGTAAATGATAATGGAGGCAGCGTTATACCTCACCTGTATCCCAGCTGACTTCTTGATGGCGTAGAGGGCAAGTTCAGACGGATCAAGCCTTGATGTTCACGTCTTAAGACGCAGCCTTTGAGTTTTGGTAGATGATAACTTACAATACCAAAATCCATCAAATCTTTTTTTTTTTTCAAATCTAATCAAATCTATATATCAAATGTTTAGACCCAATCGGCTATCACTTTAATTAAGTCATAAATACAACTTCTGACCCCACATGTTTTTTATACAACCCAACACAAAAGGTTACTGTTCAACTGATGGTAAGTGGGGATCGTAAGTAAAGTTACTCGTATTTTTTATTTAGCTTCTTATTATTTATTTTAGATTTTATGAGTTGAAGAAGTTTTATTTAAATCGGTATTTGTTTAGCAGGTTACCTGTGTTTATCGCGTAATCTGCTTAACAGAACATTGGCTGAAAAGTCATGAGCTCATGTTCAACTTCAAGAATCACTAAGTTGGTAGTTCTTTCTGCAGAGTACATTCTATCAGAGGTGGATCATAAATATAAATAAATAAACAAATAAAATTCAAAGAACGCAAAGACATTCTGCCCACTCTGTAGAAAGACACATTGGCCTCAATTCTGTTGGCCCAACCTAACTAATTTTAGCTAAAATTAGGTTTTGAGGTGTCAAATTAACCTTTGGTATTCTGCTGCTACCAATTTATCCTAATTTAATTTTATCTAACATAAAGCGTTCCTAATTTAGTTAGATGGTACCAACCGCATTATTTTACAAATGCTATGACTAACTAAATATATTTTAGACAATTCCTAATTTTAGAAATGAACCAACCGAATTGCCACTATTGCATAGAGTTGGAGCGGTTCCTTGTTATAAGCACTTATACTAACCACCAACCGCCTCATTTGATATTTTTGAGAAAATTATGGAGGACATTTTGCATAAGTCCATTACAAAATCAAATAAAGAAATTGTTGTATGCGGTGATTTTAACATAAATTTGCTTGAGAAATATTCATTAAGTATCAGAATAACTAGTTTATTTAATTCATTTGGTATTGAACCTACATTTATGGAGCCAACTAGAATAACTGCCACTTCGGCCAAATGCATAGATAATATCTTTACCAATATAAACATAATAAGCAAAAATATAATTAGTAATATTCACTCTGACCATCTCGGTCAACTAGTTCAAATAGAAACTAAAATGAATAATAAAGATGTACAAAAAATACTTATAAACCAGTTACCATTGATCGTTTAGAGAAAGTAAGATTGAACCTAGATATCAACTTGCCTTTTTTGTTGTATAATGATGATAAACCAAATGATTTACACAATACATTTTTCACTGAATTTAATAAAGTATTCAAATCCATTTTCACATCCAAAACTATTGTGGTCTCTGGCAGTTCAACATTTTGTGAGTGGGCAACAGCAGGTATTCATATGAGTAGGCGTACCTTGTATGAATTGTACAGTGAAAAACGGTATAACTTTAGTAAAGAGTTTAAAGAAAAAGTAAAAAATTACTCAAAAATCTTTAAAAATGTTTGTCGCTTTGCTAAATCTCAGTATTTAAGTTCAAAACAGTCAAGATAAAATAAAAGCAACTTGGAAAATAATTAAAAGTGAGACCGGAAAATCCAAAACTCATAATAGTGTAATAAATTTAAATATCAACAATAATATCATTAAGCAAGATATAGATGTAGCAAAGGTATTTGAAACTTTTTTTACTGATATTCCATTCTCCACTACAAAGTCTTTAAACTCTTTTCATGTAATAGCAGAATCATTGTTAAAAGATAGTTTACCTGAATGTGTCACACAATTTTACTTTGAACATGTGGACAAAAACGATATTATCAATGCATTCAAAATGATAAATGTAAAAAAGACCACTGATCTCTTGGGAATTTCTGTCAGTGTTATAAAACCACTAATTGATATTATTTCACCAGATCTATCTTTCATATTTAATCAATGTATTGACAGTGGAGTATTTCCTGATTTAATGAAACATAGCAAGATCATACCTCTATTCAAATCAGGTAGTCATTCCGATCCTAGTAACTTTAGACCTATATCAGTTCTTCCT